>VWZY01004000.1:44000-185505 GCA_013399075.1 Chloroceryle aenea | reverse complement strand
AGGGGAGCCTACAGAAAAGATGGGGAGGCACTCACTGTCAGGCAGTGTAGTGACAGGATGAGGCGTAACAGTTTGTAAATGAAAGAGCGTAGACTCAGACTGGATAGGAGGAAGAACTTCCTCACCAAAGGGCCAGCGAAACAGTGGCACTGGTTGCCCAGATAGGTGGAAATGCATCATCCCTGGAGACCTTCAAGGTCAGGCTGGCCAGAGCTCTGCGTGACCTGATCCCCTTGAAGGTATCCCTCCTCACTGTGGGTTGTAACTAGATGATCTTTAAGGTCTCTTCCACCCCATACCATTCTATGATTAAACTTTTTTCTTTTTTTTGTAGAAGGCTTCCTTTATAGTTTAACTGGAATTCCTGGACCTAAGGGAAAGTTTTATAAAGCACAAATAGAGACGAGGCTTAGCTATATGGTTACCTGTCTATATGTTTTTCATCATGAATTAGTAATTTCATTTCTACATTTCTAAACCACCTTTTGGGTTGCTCACCAATGCATAGTTGATAGTCAGGGTAGTTTCTGTCAGTGGACAAGATAAATATTTAAATGGCAGAGAAATGTATTGGTGAGAAAGAGATGCAGTCTCCAAGAGTTTGGCTGTAGACTGTCAGCTGACATATTGGGGTCATCCTCGGCATGTTACTGAACTTGGTAAAAGATTGGTGGGGATATACTTTCTGGTTGTAAGAATGCTAACAATTAAACCTTGCTGAATATTCCAGATGAGAACTGAGATAAAAGCTTCTGATCAGCACCTGGCAAATGAGATAATCTTGTAGGGTATTTGTAAGGAACTCAAGGTAAACATAATTTTTGTGTTACACCCCAGAAATTCAAGGAGTATGATTGCTTCGTTTGGACCAACTGTTATCTAGGGATTTTGTATGCTATATATACACACACACTTTCTCCCCTCTGTATTGTTAGTCATGTTAGTCACAGGGAGGAAGAAATTGAAGAAAAAAACCCAAACAGGCTAGATCCAGAAGTAATGGTGTTCTAATGTCCCCTTTCCTCTTTCAATATTTGTTTTCTTTTTTTTTTGTACTTTGAAGTCCTGAATTTCTACTTCAGATGCTGCACGGACTTCTCCCAGTTTCAATCCAGCTATGAATCTAAACGTGAACTTCTTGAAGAGGTAGCATTAGTGAATTATAATGACTTTTAATACTATCAAGCTAATGAGTTTAGTCCTGGAAAGCTGAGGGTAAAGCATGCCAGACTCATTGAGGCTTTGAATAAAGTTGTTTTCAGGTGTTCTCGGTGAGCAGCAAATCAAACTGTGTTTTGACTGTCTAATCTACCAAGTAATACTGCAGCATGAAAAGGTTATGTTGCATTGCCTATTCACACTTGTCTCAGGAAATAATTTTTATTCCTTTTTACTTGGTTTTATCTCCTTCCTTAGGCAAGCAGTGATTTGTGTGTATTTTTTTCAACAGAGTTTCATTTGACCTAAGTCTTCCTAGATCTAAAAGATGGAGAATAACTGGAGCATAGATTCCATTGAGACATTTGTCTTTTGTAGTACTGCTATTACAGCAACGGAAAGCATAGTTTAGATATTAACAAGCAGCTCTGCTGACAAGAAATATATAAGGCTAGAATGCAGACATGACAAAACTGAAAATGTTTGAGCAGAAAGCATTATAATCAGTGGTGAATAATTTGTAGAGACACCTGCAATCAGTTGGCAAAAGTTTTCACTCTGTATATTTCCTTTGAATGGGCACTGAAGAGACTGTAATTTGGTGCCTTTTCCCCTGCAGCCATGCGAGTCAATTCCTGTGAGGCCTGCCTGCATGGGCAAAACAATTTGTGCAGCCAACAGGCTGGTCTCCTTCACACCGGAGGGTTATCTTGTCAGGGAAGCTCAGTCAATACCTAACTGTTGCACACTTCTGAACTCCCATTGTGCTGAGTTGTCCGTAGCGCGGAGTTAGCAGAGCTTAGACAAGTGTAGCTTGTCTAAAATCCACCACAAGCCCTCAGGAGTTGGAGTCTGTGTCCTCGCATGGAGCATAAATCAGGCTATTAAAGGGTCTACAGTAATGCTGCAGGAGTTGCAGATGGTAGACAGCAGGGAGGATGGGTCGTTAAATGCATTGCATTCAAATTGGCTGTAGTGTGTATGGTATGCACTGTACCTAAAGAAGAACTGATTGAAACGGGGGGAATCGAGTGATCTTGCTGAGAGATCTGCGACTGGAGATGCTTGTGTTTGGAGGCTACTCCAGTGACGCCCAATACAAGAGACTGAAGGAGTAAAGTTCATTTTAGAAGATGTGTGATTTCCAAGTAATCTCCTTCAACTGTCAGAGATTGACAGATGCGAAGACTAACATCATTTAACAATAAATCTGTGTATCTGATTTATTTCAAAGCAAGGTATTTCTATTTGTTTCACAAATGGTCGGCTCTAAAGGGATTTCTTTGAAAATCCACGGGAAGGACTCCAGATAGAAAAGATTCACGTGTGAGATTGTGCTGTGCAAGGTCATTTGTAATTTCTAGTTGACTCGAAAGAGACTGAATGTCCAAGTATGCTAGGAAAACCTTCACACACAGCCTCAGATCGGCTGGAAAGCCTCAGTGGTGCCTTTCATTGCCAAAGAGAGTAATTTCAGTACTGTCCGTAGGCCCCCTTGGGCCTGACTGAAGCCCCGTGTTGCTTGAATGCGCTTGATGACAGGAAGCATTTCTATAAAGCAGGCACCTTCACCTTCCTCAGCCAGTCTTGGGTGGCACCTTTTTCTGCATCTGCTTTTCATTTTTACAGTGGTACACTACAGGGAGACTTCCAGCTCCTCTTGTGGAGGCACGGCTTAACCACTCGCTTTTCCCTCTGACTTCATAAGGCTGTAAGTGCACGGGGCTGCTTTTGGCGAAACCAAAGGGCACTCGGAGGTTACTTTTCACATGCTGAGTATGCGTTTGGGCAGGAAGCGTGTGACGCTAGAGAAATGGCTTCGGCTGCCAGTGCTTTTTGGTTTCGTTTGTTGAGCCTTTTTACATCATCAAATGATATAAACAGGATGTCTGGGATAAATAAATGGTAAGTTTGGAGGCTTATATGCTTTCAGAGAGTGCAGTTTAGCTAGAAGTTTAGTATCTAGCATCCTCAAGCTGATATTTATAGACCCTTCCACCTTTTGCACACAGATCTCAAGTTTCTGTACCAAATATTACTCATGCAAAATATAAGTTTTTTTCTTTTTTCTTTTAATTTTGCTGGTGAAGGGACAGAAGATATCACTCCTGTTTAGGTTGCTTCATTGTCTGAGGTAGCAGTATAGTAGCTCTCACTGAAAAGGTTGTAATATAGAGATGGTTGGAGAGCAGATGAAGTGGTCAGAGGTGAAAGATATTTGAAATTCAAGCATGTGTGTTCTTGGAAAAAGTGAAAATCAGAAATAATCTCTAACTGCTAGTATGTATTTGTTCACTGTTTACCTTATTACTTTGATTTGTACTTTTGCACATCAATAGAAGCTGTGAAACGGCCCTCCCTCAGCAAGCTCTAGTCTTGCTGCACAGCATCTTTGTGTTACTTCACAAGCAAGAACGGGTCACCTGGTACCAGACTTTACATGAGAGCACAGCACTTTAACCTCCAACATGGTTTTCTTTGGGCATCTTGAGAACAGGTCTTTCTAGCACTATTAACTGAACAGAAAATATAAATTTTGGCAGTGGCAAGCAGGGGACAAAATCTGTAGCAGATCCAGTGGCACAGAAGTGCTGAAGTGATCTTTCAGAGGTTAATAGGATTTATGAACAGTAGTCTCTTAAAGTCTTGTAACAATTCCCACTGTAAATTCCACACTTGGATCACAAAAGGTTCAAGGGTTCATTTGGTTTGTGTGAGTATCCAAAAGTTTACAAGCTTATTGGGGCAAACATGAATCTTGGTGGAAACAGGCAAATGCTGGGTAAGAGATGGTGGTGCAGAGCTCCTGCCTCCTCCGAGGTGTCAGACTGCAGCAGCACTTCATCAACTGCAAACCGATGAGGTGGATACTGTAAATGGATTGGGTTTGGGGTGCCTCAGGGGAGGGAGGGGGAATATTGCTTACTGATGGGGAAAGAAATTAACCTGTACTCGGAGAAGATACTCTGCATTGATCAGTGGCTTGTTACACCGGACTAGAAGTGAGTGGTTTGAACTGGGGATGGTAGATCAAGGCACTCAGCCAGGCCTCTAATTAATAGCTTTCATAAATTGTGCTGGATAAATGTCTTTGAATCTCTGTAAATTATGCTTTTCATGTCCAGATCATCAGGAAAATATACCTTTTTCCTTCTCAGAAGTGTTTTAAAGACATAAAACTTAAGAGTAACAAAAAAAAAGAGAATTAAAAATCCACGGTTTTCTTGGCCATGAGGTGTATGTTTGCTAAGAAAAAGCAGATCTTCTGCATGTGCTTTTCAGGTGGGTTTTTTGCACAACCTGCTTGCAGTAAGGACACTTCAGTGCTCAGAACTTCTTTCTATCAGGAGCTACTACAAAACACTTACGTAGTGTAGTGACTTGCCTTGTGGACGTTTGGCGATGTTCAAATGTGACAATAGTTTCACCCAAGGACCTCGGGAGAAAGATTGGTGCGTGTGGCAATAGGGGAGGATGCTGCTGCGTGGCGTTGCTCTGGGAAAGGATGTCCAGAGCCAAGTTAACCACCCCCTGGTGTTTTGAAACTGTGAGGTCAGGTGTGAGAGACTATGGGGAAGTAAACTGGAAATGAGCCCCGAAGGAGCAAACCTCTATTGTTCAGTTTTCAATACTAACCGCTAAAGGATCGCCCACCCCTAAGGGGAATAACTCTCTGTTCTGCAACAGTGGCTCTCTGCTCCATTTAGATCTTACTCAGGGCTGATCAGGGGAGGTTTATAAATTGCCAAAATCACTTTATAGCACATTTAGAGCTCATTTCACAGCAGTTTAAGGGGCTGCAATGATGTTAATAGCCTTCTGCATTTCTTAAGTGTTTGTGATTTAAAAAAATGATACAGCATTTATAACACTTTACAGTTATTTCCAAAAATAACACAGTAATCTAATTATTGCATAATCAGTACATGATAAAAATCCCAGTGCTCTGAAGGCCTATTTGGAACTCTTTTTCACCCTGTTGTCTAATGTTTCATGTATTTGGCAGGGTGATTTATGCAAAATAACCATGTGAGAAAGACAACAGCCCAAATTGTTTCTCAGAATGAAAATTCTGATTCTTTACCGTTTTGAGACAGCAGCCCTTCACTTTTTGAAGCCAAGAAGTTGGAAGAGGTTACAGATTATGTTCTTATCAGCCAGCTAAAAGCAAGAGCAATTAACCTGAAGAGACTGCTCCTTGCTCTGTACCTGCATTTAATGTCATTTGTTATTACTGTCTGCACTGAGCCATCAGGGCTACGTAGCAGTGAGGGGTCCTGAACACTGCTGTAATCAAGCCACTTCTCAACCGGTCACGCAATAGGAGATGGAAATAAAGCTGGCTGAGATCCTTCCTCCCGTAATTTAGTCACAAATTCTCTTGGCTAAAACTGAGAGGAAAATCTCATTGACGGATGTAAAACATTTTTATTGAAGCAGCAGCAACTGCATCCGTGGTGATATTCTTTGTGTGCTATCAAGTACTAACCATGATCTGTTCACCTGATTGTCAGTGGCGTGATCGCTGGGTGTAAGCGAGAGCCTCGCTAACAGGAGTGGTAATCATCCAGTCCTCTCATCCTTTGTTGTTGTTGTTTGTTGTCCTGGAGCAAACCAAGTCCAGGAGCTTTTAAGTTCAGTTGTGTTACAGAAGATCCCACTGGGTTTTTGTCGATCGCTCTAATCAGTTTTTTACTTTCCTTGACCTACCTGTGCTTAGAAGGGGTTTGTAGTTCGGATTTGCTGAGATCTGGGTGGTTGCCATGGATTCAAGACCTCAGATACCATGGTAAACATCACAGGTACAGATTCTTGTCTTTACCCAGTCAGTGCAGTTATATATTTCCCTTTATGACCATGAGGTGTGTGGAGGTCAAGGATATAAACAGAGATCCTTTTAATGGTAAGATCCATCCAGTGATGCCAGCCAGAATGTCTGCTAGATTTCTCTAGTCACCTTGAAAATTTCAGAGCCACGGAGTTGTGATGACCGTTAGTTCACTTTTTCCTACCTTGTGTATGTGTGTGCATTCTTTACCTTGATGACAGGCATTAGCAGTTGTTTGGCAAGTGTATTTAATTTGATGTTTCAATCTTTTAGTCTTACATCTATAAAAGGCTCTGAATTTTATGCTTTCCCAGTACTGCTTATTCGTTAATCCTTGAGGACTGAGTTTGGAACTACAAAGTAGGATCCTGGAGCATACCAAGGATAGAAATCAAGGCAGGTAGTTGATGGCCACTGAGTTGAGATACCATATTCAATATAAATATTAGCCTGAGAGTTTCGTGCACGAGGCTGGTCTCATTAAAATAGCTGCATTTCTTATTTTTTTTACTTCTGCCTTGGTGTGAGAATTGGGTTTTGTTTATGGCCTCGCTAATTGTTTTACAATGCAGGTGGCAATGTGCCTAATACAGTAGTGCTGGGTTGTAGGGAAAAAAATAGATTGAAGAATAATGGGCTGGTAAATACTACAGTTCTCCACATCTGCTGTTGTTCCTCTCTGCTATGGAGGCTGTTAGGATTTCTACTCGGATGCGTGTCATAAACTACAACTGGGAATTTTACAGCCTGGCAAAACTCCTGAGTTTGAGGGTATTCAAAATGCTTTTTGTCTTCCTCATGTCATTGGAGCTGCTTCTCTTTTCAATGGGTCCACCGTAGTTAATTGTATCATACTGTTAACTGAATATGCATGAATTTATAGTAAATTATTCCATGTACAAGAAGGCATCTGTTAATTCACTGCTTGCAGTTTATTAGACTAATGTGTGTAAACTGCTTTGAGCAATAAATTACAAGATTAGGGCTTTTAATGTTTGGGGATATCATTAAGCATTGTATGCTGGAGGTAGATTTGACAAATGCTCTTTGCTAATGGAGTATATTTAAAGGAAAATCTGCATGAATTAGTTTTAATTACTGTCACATTAAAGGATATAAACCCAACTAATGTCAAAGGTGTACCAGTGCTGTTGATTCAGCGTTATCATGTGTGCATGATTAGGGAATCTTGTTTACATAAATATCTCTTCCAGTAAACAAACAGGCAGACTTTCCTTCGACATTTCAGCCATGCCTGAATCTTTCAGGCTTTCACATCTTTGAGCTCTGTAATGAAGCTTATGTATTTAAACATTAAGTAGCAGCAACTAATTGGGATCACTGAAGCAGCTGTATAATAGATGGCATGTGAACTCACAGGCTGAAGGCATGAAAAATCCAGCTGTTACCTGGCTTTGGGAAAGGAAAATGTCTGTCTGCCTTTTTGTTTTGTGAAGAGAGAAAGGAAATTTGAAGGTAGCACAAGCTGTTGTGTCTCAGCAACTGTCTGCCACTAAGATCCTGTTGTTATTTAGTTTTCTAATTTACCACCGAGATCACCATTTTTTGTAAGACGAGGCAGGAATGGGAGAGCTTGAGACAGCTCTACTCGCAGTATTTCATAAACACTATCAGCTGCTAACTGCAGATGTGGAAGGAAAATGACAGCCATGGAATAGCGTGTTAGATTGGATTTGGTGCAGCTCTGGAGGCTCTGATGAGAAACAAGAACAACGTACCAGCAACGACTTGCCTTTCAAAGGGAAAACATGAAGGAAGTCTGTGATCCATGCAACTACTTAATGGGCTGCTGTCTGTAATGCGGTCTTTGATCTCGGACTCAGAAAGGTGATACAGAGACCCTTTCTTATCCCAGCAAATACAGTTTACTGTACAAATAAGTGGGTTTATTCATTCTATTTCTTCATTTTTTTCCTTAAACGTTCCTGCTAATGAGCCTTGCTAAAGCTGTACGCTGCAGCAGTGCTCTGAAGTTGGGAAAGAAGATTTGCTATGAAACAGCAGGCTGAGCTGTGGCTTAATGATCCAGCAGAATAGAGAGGTTAGTAAGGGCTATGACAGCCGGGGGCTTTGGAGGAATTTGTGACTTAAACCTCAGCCAAAGCACACTGAAGTAGAAACTCCCCCGACACTCGAAATTATTCTGTGTGCTCTCCCTCTCTTCTGGGCAGAGTGCTCAGGTCAGTTACCCTGCCCTTTCATGCCGCATTCCTCGGGCTCTGGTGGAGGCCGGGGTCAGTGGCAGAACAGAACTGACTTCTATTTTTTTTTTTTTTTAAGCCTTTTGTATTTGCCTCCCTCTGTGTTTTGAATGTGCCTTGACTCTTCTGTGGGAGAGAGAATGATGTTTAATGTCTGGTCTATGCTTATGATCTGCAGTGGATGAATGATGCAGCTCTCTGGAGATGTCCCAAAATGGATTTTAGCATTCCTGCTTTTTTTTGGTTTGTTTCAGATACCTCATGTACTACTTCTTAAACTCTGTTTTATACCCCTTCTGTCTCCCTGAAGTTGGAAAATATCTGGAATTGGCTGCATACAAATAGGCGTTAGCAAGTGTCTGGCTCTGGGCACTGCAGCACCCAGTGAGGCAGGAAAAGCTCCAGCTCTGCTGGATTAACTGTTATACATGGATAGGCTCATCACCCTGCAGTAGGGAGCAGTGACATATACACAAAACCTGTTAGAGCCCAGCGTTCATTTTCCAGTAGAATAACTCATAAACATTCATAAAAGTTGAGCTGTGCCAAGTGGCGAACTTCCCATCCTGCTACCCTGAAAAGCCCAAGGTTTTTCATTTTACAATGTAAACATTTTATTATGACACTTTTTGATTAGAATCGCATCAATCTTTCAGCAGTGAGTTCATTGCATATGTTTCTTGCTGCGAATGTAGCTGCAAGAAAGCGCCCTCTGATAGTCAGTATATGGAATTTATTTAGGGAAGGTAGCAGAGCACTGCCACGGAAATATTGGATCAAAAATTATATGGAGTATTTTCATGGAGATAAGAGAGCATCACACAAAATCAGCAAATAAAGGCTTATTTGCTGTGTGGTGTTTGCAAAATGTTTTCAGTGTCTTATTGAATGTTTCTTCCATGTGAATTATGCATGCACTCCGGTGCCTTTGGGAAGATCCAAAGCGCTCTGTATGACGAATGGAATACATGGCCTCCTGATGGTCTTGAAGATATTGCTTTAAATGGAAAAATGAACTATTTCCTATCTACCGAGGATTATTTTATTCCTTTTCAACATGGGTAAGCAACAATATTGCAGTGAAGGGAAGATTTCTGAATGTTTTCTCACTGGAGCCTGCTGCATAGCATTGCAGGGAGATACTGTGTATTGCTGTGCTGAAATTGAGTTTCTGAAGGCTAAAATAATTATCTTTCTGGTAAACTGCAACTGACAGCAAAATGTGTCCTAATTTATTTAATCATTCCCCTGAAGTCTGGTAACATTTGAAACTTCCGTGTCTCTGACCCCTGGCTGGTGGTGGGTTCAAACCAACACCAGCTTCCTGGTGGACCAGGTAGACTTGCCCTCTTGAGAAAAGCAAAGGCTGTTCCTGTGTGAGGGAGTAGCCAAGGGGGATGCAGAGGCAGCTTTTCCAGTGTGGTGGTCTCTCACTCCTGTGCTCAGCGCTTTTTGGATCACACCTTCTTACAGCTTTTCCATGTCAGATCTGTGTTTGGGGCTTAAATACCATAGGATTTTTGGTTTTTCCCCCCTCTTCATACTTTGAAGGAAATATTTATGTTTTTAAATGTAGTCTTAGCTGCATTGAATGAGTAAGATGCTCATTCACTTAGTGAACCTTCACAAGATCTTTCAAGTAACAAATACCTTTTTTTATTGACTAAATATAAAAAAAAAACCAAACAAGTTATCTACACACCTTTTATTTTCTTTGTTATCTATATGAATTATAAATACTTACATGAAAGCTTGTGCAACATTAGCTTAGAGAATCTCCAAAAGTTAAGCTCCTTCTGTGGTAAGGGAATTGAGTACAATGAGAAGCGACATCAGCCCAAGTGCATTGAAATACACAATTCAGGAAATACCCAGTTGGAATTCCAGGTCTCACTGCTGGTATCAGAACCAGTTAAGTATTTATTATTAATTGGTTTCATGTATAAATGTACTTGGTCTTTTTATTGACAGCATGTTTCTGTCATGTAATCCACCTTATCACAAAAAATAAAAAGCATATTGTTTAGAAAGTATCATAGTTATGTGGGACACTAATCCTAGACTTCTCCAGAGGTAATAAGTGCTCTGATTTAAGTTTATAACCCAGCTTTTGGACCTGAGCCTTGTTAATATGTGGTTAAAAGGTGAACTAAGTGAAAAAAAAAAATCAAACAAAAACCCTGACAAAATAAGAACAATGACAAAAAAACACCCTGAAAAACCCCAAACACCCAAGTTAACAAAGGGCAGCAACAAAAAGGTGATAGAGCAATGAAGTTGTACACTTGATATGCTTAAAAAGAGGAGGAATTTTACCTGGCACCCTAAAAACCTTCAAGTGGTCAGCTCTTACCTGGGTGCTGAACCACCACTGAAGTCCACAGGCACTGGCTAGATTCTCACTTCATCTCTCTATCGGGCTAGAGTGGATGAAGGCCATGGTACTGTCCTGGGGCCACCTGCCAGCACAGCTGCTGGAGGAGTCACAAACACCACAAATGACCTGGGGGCTGATGGAGTCAGTTGCAGAAAACCTGGTGAGGTCTATGTCGTTATTCCTGCCCTGTGAAATGAATGATTAATTTATTGGGAAGAGTTCTCTTCATGCCAAGAGGAGCCACTACTAAAAACTGCAAGAATGGAGGAGACTGGGATGTCAAAACTGGCACAAGGCCTCTCTTGGTGTTAGGATGAGAAACACAGTTTTACTGATGTTTGAGAATGGAGGATGTGTACATGTATAGGTACAAAGACAGGCTTAACTATTCTGTAAGGAAGAGTAAAGCATGTGGAAAAAGGGCAGAAAATAGCTAGAACTCCACTTAGGAATTCCTCGTAGTGCTCACTGTCTATTATTCTTCTGTCAAGGGCAGTTGCCTGAACATCATTGCTTTGTCTCCGGATTATTCAGAGAGATGGGAAATAAATATGGAGCCAAGAGCAAAATGCTGGGACTCCTTTTTCTGAGGCTGTTCTGCTGCGATTATTCCTCAGCAGGTGCATTACCAAAAAAATCCAAAGGAGTTCTCTTCCTTCCTGTCCTCAGAATCATACGAAGTAGCTAGCTCAGCTGAAAAGCTTCCATTTTTAAGCTAGTCATGGGAAAGAAGGGATGGAGATTTTTAAAAATGCCAATGTAGATTCAGCTGCAAAGTCTCTTTTTATCAAGTTCTGAGCTTAGTAAACATTCAGGTTTTTGACAGTGAAACTTTAAGCTCTTCAATAGTAAGTACAAGGTTGCAGCTCTTAATTTTCACCATAGAATTTGGTGGTTAAGGCAGAGTGAAATTTCTAGATTACGTTCCTGCTTATTTATGAACCATAGTGTAGATTGCTCTGGTACTGCTTTGCTCTGAGCTATTCAGCTTGTAAAGTGTGTGTCAGAAGAGTTAGAGGAATATAGTGTCAGGCTCCATCTGTGGAAACCCCATGTAGGAAAGAGGAGCAGTGTCTGAGAGGGGTGTGTATGTATATACATCAAACACATGAGTCTGTTTCCTGAAATACATGTTATGAAGACATGAGTTCTTGATACTGATCCATGGTTTTAAGACCAATCCCTTCTAAGTCATTAGTGTTCTAATGTAAATTAATACTCAACTCTGACAAAAAAAGGAAGCATGAGGAGTCAGATGGGTCAGAAATTTAAGCTGTTAAAGGCTTCAAATCTGGCTGTTTGTCTTCTTTCATCCTCAAGGAAATTGCTTCCAGGGCTCCAGATGCTTTGTCGTGCTCTCGGGTTTCATCCACTTGCCTGCTCTTTGTTTAGGGCAAAGGCTGACTTCTCTACTTCTGTGGGAATCCTTGCTCCTCTGGGGCTCTTGCCAAGGTGAGGAACTATAACCAACTCATAGTCACGTCAGATCTGAAGGGTTAATAGGGTCTGCTCTTAGCTACTAATGTAAAGGGTGCCTGTATGTAAAGAAACTTCAAGATTCGATAGATCTCTTCTTTAGAAAAGTGCCTACAGGACAAAAAAATGAAAGGAAAGGTTTGGGTGGTAAATCTATAACATAACCTGTATTATTTTGTAAGTGGAAAATACTGGCTTTGTCATTCATCTCTTCAGTAGCCTGCTCGAGTTAATTTGAGAAGACACAGGCCTCTGAGATACACGGAGTGATGAGTCAGCTGGAGACTCAAAGAAGCAGTCTGAGGGGGGAAAAAAGTATTTTACAGGATCCAGATCAGAAAATTGAGTTATTATTATGCAGTAATTGGAAAAGGTAAGCAAAACTGAATGTTCCTGCTGTCTGTACACTGTGCTGGAAGATATCTGGTTCAAAATGTTCAGCAGTGCCTCATGTCCTGACTTAATTTCTCTCTTAAACTTTTGAAAGGCCAGCTAAATAGGAGCCTCACTAACAAAATCACCCTTCCTCCTCTGCAAAGAGTGACAGTAAGAAAAAAGTCATGTATAGAGCCAGACAAGCTCTTGTATTTACCTTTAAACTAGATGGATTTCTTTTCTCTAGTATACTGATTAAAATGCTGATCGAAAACCTTGCTGCTCTGAAGGCTTGAATCCTTTTCCTAATTTTCAGCCAGGTAATCCATGGGCAATTTCCTTTGCTCCTTTGCCAAATTAGTCCTTTCATGTAAGCAGCTCTTCTTTTACAGAGGTTAGAGGATATCGGTGCTTTAAGGGCAACCAAATTCTTTCCTTACCTGTTCTAAATCAACTAGGGCAAATCTCATTGCCAGCTATGTTTGTTTTCTTGATTATTCAGGTGGCCTTGGTTTTGCATCTGAGCTGTTTAAATCTATCTTCAAAGAAATAGCCCAATCTTTTTTTTTTTGTACTGCAGTGTGCAACCTAACACTCTATCATGAGTAAATGTCAGTGGGATCTTCTTGTGAGTGGGATCAAGTCTTTAATGAAACACTGATTCTCATAAGTTATCCTCGTTTTTAAGTTGTTAAACTGCTTTTGTCATACCTACATGAAGATGCTTATGCCCTCATATATTTCTATATTACACAGAGGCATTTTTTGAACCTACTCTATACTGTTAGAAATACACTCACAATATGGCAGGGAATACAGTAGTGAGGAATGAAGCTTGTGACAGAGAATGTAATAATTATTGTATGGGTACTAAAAGATCTTTGTACCTCTTCAGTGGTTCCTGAAGCAGGAATTGAATGTTTATCCACATCTTCTAGACGGTATGCTATACTGGGAAGATATCCTTGGTAGGCAACAGACTGTGTCTATCTCAGGACAAAAAAATGCTGTACAGGTTTTGATAAGCAGTATTGAAGTTTAGCTTTCATCCATACTTGGCTTAAATGGTTGAGTTTTCACATGTTGGCAGAGTTGTACTGGTGCTAAACTGTGTCAATTTTCCTTCCCTGATGTATTGCACTCAGCTTGATCTCTTATTCTGTAATTAAGTTGCTAATAGTTATCTCTCTTATTAATAAATGTTAGGTATCAATCTGGTAACGTTTTACTAAACAGCAATGGTCACTGCTTTCTACTCTTTATTTTTGCTCTTCTGTGAAAGGGTTTAGTTTTCTCCCAAACTCGTGCTATTTCATGATATTTTTGTCTTAATGTTGTACTTTATCGTTTGTTTATAGGTAGGATTCTTGATGTTGTTTCTACTGTGAAACAGAAAATGTCCTTGTAAAAGGGTAATCTCCTTGGGATGATGGCAACAATGATATCTTGGCTGTATCTCAATACAGGGAAAGTTCTACTGCCTTCAGCGACTGTGGGATTTTGTCCTAATTGAATAAGATCCTTTGGATATGAACCACTATTACATTTTCATTGATGTTGTCTTATGCTATTGTTCTCCTCCATCTAATATTGTATTAATAGGGCTATTATAAATATATGGGTTTGACTCACTTTCAAAATGAAAAGCTTTACTGATCTTTTCAGTGGGTTTTCAATTGATTCCTCTGCAAGCTGTTATTCTCTAATCTCTTTTCTCTCCTCTGTGAAGTTTTAAGGTTGATCTGAACTAAAAAGGAAGCGTAAACCAAATCGTTCTATTGTTGTCTCCTCTGTTTTTCCAACACCTTGAAAAGGAAAATCTTTGGGTGCATGTATAGAAGGAATTTGCTTTGATCTCGCTCCAAATTAGGAAGACCGGTAACGCAGATTTACAGCCCGTCTATACCACTTTGGAAGATGTGCTGGCATACTTTAGCATGTGGGATAGTTTTTAAGGTAGCCGTAGTTCCATTTTACAGATGTCAGCCCTCGCTGTGTCTCTTGAAATAGCCCATTAGAGTCCCCTAATAGGAAAATCTGCAGCTCTCAGCCGCTTCTGTGCGTGCGTAATGCAGAAAGAAATCGGGTATCTCATGTGCCCTGTGGCTCAGAAACTTTTCCATTCAATTAATAAGCATTGAAGGAGATTACAAGATTATTAAACAAGTTTTTAATGGATGAGAAAGACTTATGATATGGATTAATGACAGAGCCAAGCATTATTCTGAAGTGATGTCTTTGATATTTATCGAGAGGTAGAAAGAATATCTTCTGTCGTGGCCAGGTGGCTGATCTTCTGCAGTCACGTGCTTGCAGGTTTGTGTAGCATGCCTGTGTTTAAGAAAATGCATACATTGCTGCTCCTTTTAACTAGGAATAGCTGTTACCTGGCTTTGGGCCTCCACCCTCACTAGTATGCTGTAGTTTGCTATTGGATCTGAAGTTTGCCATTGTTACTCAACTTTGACATAGAGCTCTTTGTTTGAGGCCATCTGGTGGGGTTATTAATCCAGGGGAGGTTAGCCTCCTGAACACAGTTCTAATATGACCAAAATATGAATCAAACCTTCAGTCTTCTTTAAACGTGCTCTCTCTAGTACCATGATAGAAAAAGGTCTGGTTTTTGTGGCATAGAAATATAAATTTCTCCCACACTTTGTGGAGCTACAGACAAAGATTATTTTTTGTATACCTTGTAAACTCAGAATTTCAGGAACTTGATTTCAGATAGCATTTCTTAGCATGAGGCTAATTAATACCTAGCCTGAGACCAAGAAGGAGCCAATGCCATCAGGTGAGAGCAAGTGAGAGCCAGAAGTCAATATCCATCTCTTCTAACTGATACCGTAACGGTGACTGGGCTAGGATGAAAGGCAGGAAAATGGGTGAAGAGCCAAGAGATTGTGTAAAGAAGGAAGCATGACAAGTGAACTAGGAGAATGGGAAGAGAGAAACAAGATGTAGTATGCAGTATAGGAAGGCTGGTTTGCTGCTGTGGGCACTTTACAGTGCTTAAAGAAATTGTACCAGGGAGATACTTGAGCTCAGAGGTATCTGCAGTTACCTCCATTCAGTGCACACGAGATTGAGATGAAGTTGTTTAGATGCTGCAGTTAGAGCTCCCTGAAATGGTTTGTTGCGTTCTGTAATCATTGCTTTTACCTCAGGTACACATAGCAACTTTTGGTGGGTAATTCTTGAGGTATTTCCCCTAGAGAAAATGATTTTTTTGGTCAAAATAACAAAATCAAATAAGTCTAGGAATGGGCATGAACTTGTAGTAAGCCACTGAAAAAAACCTTTAATAGACGTTTTCTGTTACTCTTCAGTCTTGGGACTTTAGACTGGGGCAGGGTGGGGGTGGTGGTGGTGTGTGTGCCAGGGATTTACTCACAGAGCACTTTTTTTCTTTATGCCAGTAAGGTTCTGCTTGTCTTAATAGACAGCTTTCAACTGAGCAACACTGGGTTGCAGGGGTAGGATGAATCAAGGGCAAAAGGCACTGAGATACTAAGTGTGTTCGGGCAAATAAATGAGAAGGAGGAGAAAGTTCAGCTCTGCAGCAGTTGGTTCTCTTATTGCTCTGTGATGTTCACCTCTAACTTCTCTGAGCTTAGCACAACTCTAGATCCGTGAATCTGTGATACTGGGTGGATTTATTTTTTTAGAAAATACTCAATCCTTTCACTGGAAGTGTTGTTCCAATAAAAAGCATGTAATATGTGCTGCTTGACCAAAACTTTCTAATTTACGATCTTGCAAGAAAGTTGTCAGCTGGTTTAATTCATCTCAGCCAGTGAAATAAAAAGCAATCAATAACAAAAGGTAAAATAAATGAGCAGTAATAGGTGTATCTGATTGTTTAAATGAAGCATACCATATGCATTACTATGCCTAACAGCATGTGAAATGCCCTTCAGATACGATATTGGTGCTAGTTTACTAGATTAGAAAGCATAGCAGAGTGAACAAGATGACTTTAGTGGACGACATTATTTAATCTAAGAATCTCTTTTAGGATAAATAAATACAGATATTACCGTGGCTGCTTTGTGAGAATTGGGACCGCAGACTGCAGATTTTTATTTTTTTTTAAATTGTCTTCCATGGGAGGACTTCTGGCAATGAAGAACTCAGCTGGAGAATTCTTTTCTAACCAGGACTAGAGATGAATATAAATGTGCAGGGATTAGGTGTTTGTAACGAGCACTCGGTAACAAAATACCCCGTGGTGAGTATCCCAGCAGGATCCTACGAAGGGATGACCAGTCTTTGAAAATCTGGGGCTTCTCATCTATTCCAGACTTTTTATCTGTTCCTCACCCTCGCTGAAATCCCAGCCAGTCTCAAATTACTAGGAACTAGCATAGGAAGAGGTTGTCCTTCATCAGCTAGAGTTGTGACAAATAGAGAATCAACCTGTTTGGGTCTTCGATGCTTCTTTCTCTGTTAGTTCATGTTTACTTGATCCTTCTTTGCTCCAACACTTATTTTGGACCTGCATGTGGCTAAACTGCAGATAATGTGGCTTCAGACTAGATCTAGAACTTGTATACTGCAGAATTGGTTGATGTGAAGTGTCATCTCCCTGGGAAACCTTTGTTCAGTCGTGGGAGGAATAATAGAGTTTATTGGCAGTTGCTTTCCGGGAAGAGCCCACTGACCACCCCTGTTCTTGCAGAGCATGCTGTTGCCAGTTAAAGAAGGTGCTGCAAGAAGCTTGGCAAAGAAAGAATGTGTACCACTCTTCCCGTGCTGGGATAAACCACAGGGGACCATTTTCACCTCTGGGGAATCACACTCAGGACATGAAAGTGGAATAATTCTTACAGCTTTTACTACACTTCATGGCAACATAATTTGGTGGGCTCTTTCGAAGCCCATTTTCCTATTTATGTTTTGGTTCTTTTACTGTTTTGTCTATGCCTTAAAAAAAAAAAATAAGTTTTTTTGACTGCTGAATGCATTTCAACATAATTGGCCAAATCATCCAGAATGAAGAATAAAGATGAAACTTTAAATGCTTCAGAAAGCCTTCAAAGATAACCTTTTGTCATATAAAACTTCTTTTTCTATGGAACTCACCATCTGCTCACAAATATCTATTGAGAATGTTGCTGTAATGGGAAATTTGCTTCCCAAAAGTGATGTTTGATTTTTTTTTTTTATTCTTAGTGTCGTCTCCTTCTAAGAATAGCTGCATATTAAGCTTCTAGGCTTTAACTTAATACAGACCATGGTATTGGAGAATTGTATTGTATTGGAGATAAGTTCAGAGAATAAACAGTCCTTCTGAAAAAAAGGGACTTTTTGGGCAGACTTTTCCCTGATAAGCTTTTCAGTTCTTAAAACAGTCCTTAAGGTTAAACTCTTTTGCTTGCAATTTTTGGGTATAGTTTTCTCTGCTATTATTTGTCCTTGAGAACAATTAGAGGCTAGATAATTTTTTTCTTTTTTTTTTTATTCTTCAGTATGACTATAAATATTTATCTTCATGTATGAGTGAAATATTCCTAAAAATATACCAAGATATTTAACCTCAGCCATGACTTCACTTCTGTTAATGCACATTATTTGCATGGGAGCAATACCCGTGAGCTACGGACATGGCCTACATTTTACACAGAATTAGAAGTAGAAAAGGAGAGATTTTATGTAACTTTTATGATGAAGATAATGATGAGAAGCAGCACGTGGATCAAGGAAGAAGAAGAAATGGGAGACTGATAGAATTTTGTCAGTATGGTAAATGTTCTCCACACACCACCTGGTCAGCTGGTTTATCTGTTGGTTTTGAGGATGCTAGAACAAAAAGGAGCTTTTCAAAGACAGACTTTCAGGTATTTGCAGGCAACTGCTTCAAGAATAATATGCAGAAAAGGCTGCTCCATCTGAAATTATTCCTTCTCAGAATTTAATGAGCAGGAGATGGGAGTTGATGCCATTGGCTGCTCTGAGTCAGCATCTTGTCAGTGAGCCAATTCATTAACCTCTTCCAGTTGAGGGGAAAGGTCTTTCTGATTTTCATGTAGAGATGGCTCTTCATCATCTTGAATGGCAAAGAATTGGACACCTTGAACTGCACACTATTCATCTAGTTGAGAACAGGCTGAGAAGAAACTCGGGCTGTTTCTTGACACTGAGTGTGTTAGATGGAAGTGACTTCACTGCGGTGGCCTGACGCACCGAAGTAAATTCTGCTAACTTCATTTGAAGACTGTAGCATTTTATGTGAAGTAAACTGGTCAGAACTGTGCCATTTGTAGGTTTGGAAGACAATGGATGCCTCGACATCGTCGCTGCTTTCATTACCTCGGTAAGCACGATGCTTAGTGGCGCTTCTGGTTCACGTCCTAATTAGCCTTCTCTTTCTAACGAGCATGTGAAGGTTTGGCTTGTGGCTTACGATCCTACTCATTATTATGAATGATAGGGCAACTGTATAAAGCCTGCAGTTTGACATTGTGACATAATTATTTATGAAAGGGCCTTGCCCCAGAAATGGAAATAATGGTAATTGCATTTAATTTTTTCATGGTTTATACACTTTTTTTAGTGCAACTGATGCCTATAGGACACTAATTACTGCAATACACTGCCAGACAGGCTCGCTGACAACGTACGAACCCAAGGATACACTTTTTCATAACCTTGATATCATGTATGAACATTTCATGTGCTTGCCTTCATGTCATATGCATATATTTCATAAGCACATTTATTGCTCACTTTTAACAGCTTGCAAAGACTGACAGGAGGAGTACATAAAGCTGCTTGTTTCACACCTCAAATTGTAGCTGCTCGTTGCTTTTTCTGCCCTAGTAAGGGCACAGACACTGCTCTGTACCGGGTATGCCTCACAAGGGTGTGTTTGAAGGTTAGCACAAAGGCAGCTGTTGGGTTCTCACCAGTTAGCAGTATTATGACTGTTTCTGTGTACTGCTTGAGAATGCCTCCACTGGTGAGTTGACTCGGCTTTCCTGATATATTCTGCTGATATATTCCATATCTATAGTAGGTGTCAAAACAGGCATTTTATTTTGTTATATCATTATCAGCTAATTTACCTGTTATCAAAATGGACTTGAAAGAAGTAAAACTGTTTAAAGGGTCATGATTGTCTTTTTGGAAGGACAATATTGATGGACAACTTTGTAGTTTCTTAAGGTGTAAGTCAAGTTTTAGCCAACTCACACTGAACATACTTTTGTGCTCTCAACAGGTAGCATGGTGAAATGGCCGTGCTTTAGGCTGTGGCTAAGCTGCAGAGCTGCCTTGTTTTACAGCATTTCTGTCCTCACCATTCAGGTTGGAAGGGTCTCTGCAGCGTTCTTAAATCTGAGAGTCCTTGAGAACAGCTGCTCTTGAGTGCATAGGCAATGGTCTTGCTTTGGGGGGGTCTTAGGGGCTGCCCTGACCCTAAACCACGACAGGGGGTTAGGCTGCAGGTCACGGTGNGGCTGAGCCTGGAGAAGGGTTGGCAGCTGGCCACGGCCAGCCCGCATTTTTGACCGTCGAATAGTCTGGGCATTAATGTAGATTGTCAAACTTCATCACCGATGATGATCTAGAAAACTATTTATTCCCACTTCGTTTCCCATCTTTGTATACTATTGCAGGGTAAATACTTCTTGTCTCAGAGCTACTTGATCTCCAGAAGAGCTGCGGTGCAGAAACTTGCATCTCCCTTAAACATTCATTCCTGATTGTTGATTCTTTTGAAATCTTCGAAGTTTTCTGAGACAGCCTTTTCCCTTCGCATTACGGAAGGCTGCGTGGGCACGTCTCCAGTATACGGCATCATCTGTGTATAACTCTCCTGAACTGTTATCTGGATTCTGTCAAGCTATGTGCAGTTGATGAGTCTTCCTTACCTTCCTTCCCTGAGTGTTAGTTTTGCTTTCTATTCTCTTGCCAGCCATTGATTACCAGAGAAAGCCAATTATCTTTGATGTTTTGGGGCTTTTAGAAATGAAAGAAGTTTGCCAGTGAATTTCAAAAGTATTAGGCAGGGAGGAAGGAGTGGAGAGAGGGCAAGCAAACAGCGAGGGCAATCACAAAGGCCTTTTTTAATTTGCAGTATGAATTAAAACCAAGAGCAGTGCCGTGTAGCACTGAGGTTTATTTTTTCCCGTGTCTAAGTTTTCCCTATAATAAATAGAACCAAAAAATTGGCAGTTGTGTGCTTTATTGTGTAAAGCAAATGCAATGAACAGCTGCGATGCAACATGCTAGAAACAATGAAGACAGTTTCTGTTTATCCAGAGATTTGGTGACAGTTACGCATTTCTGAGGAAATAGTTTACAGTAGGAAGCTTTTGTGATCCATAAGTTATGTAATTAATTTCCATGTTTGTAGCATGTGACCCAGGAAAACACCAGACGTGACAAAATATTACAGTTTACCTATATTTTTACGTGCCATAATAGATAACATTCAGATGGATGCATATCTTTCCATTTACAACGACGTTACTGAAGAGGTGGAAGGTATTAGTGTTATTTTGTGTGTCAGAGGCCAGATGGGAGTTCTGAATTGTCCCAGAAACGGGTGAAATGATTGTATGCATTCCACATTTCCTTCTGAAGTGTTGATCCCATTATGAGTATTCTGCCAGATTTTAGCAGCTGACTCTAGCAGTTTTCGATGGAGTTATTGAAATTGCAGTTTTATGAAGGCAGTAGTTTTAAGAAGGAACATCTGTTATGAAAACATTCATATTTTATCAGAAGTATGAATACATCCTGAGTCACCTAATTTCTTAGGTGGAAAATTCTGAGCGAGATTTCTAAGCCATGGCACTGTAAATTTAGAAATGTAGTCTTGAATATGACAGGTTTTGTTTTATTTCACTGCAACAAGTGAAAAGCAGAGATGTAAAGGTTGGGCCGGATAGTACTGTTTTTATAGAGAGACCTCTCTTCCGAATTAAGAGGTATCAGATGATGAGTGAACCCAGGAATAACCTGTATCAAAGCAAAGTTAGTGAACCTACTGGCTTTATTTCTCACGTTATTTGCTATGATTTAAGCAGCACAATGATACACCTGTCAGTGTATGCAATTCTACACTATGCAGGTAGGACCAGAACAAAAATCTTTCTGGGAATGTTGCACTGAAGGAGTATTTTCTTTGATTTTAGATTTCTCTGTTGGTTTCCAGTCATTGTACCTATAGTGCTGGTTGCAGATTACACGTGGAACAGCTTTAAACATGTGGTTTACAATTGTTATGTGAAACATGGCATTTTTTATTTCCAGAAGCTTTTTCTGGATGCCAAGATGATCCCAAAAATGTTCTAGCAGTACAGCAGGGGATGGAAGCAACATTGCAGTAGTTGGAGCAATTGTGTATCGCACAGAGTTGAAAAAGGGAATGAAAAATGGACACAAACAGAATAGTGGCACCTTTTTTTGAAAAGGTCAAGGCAAAAACCCACAACCCTACCAGAATATATAAAAAGGGCAGAGTTGTAGGGAGCTGATTGCTGTTGAGAGCTCCATGTGAAAGTGTATAATTATTATTTTGCTTATTTTGTCTGATGAACTTTACTAGCGTGCCCAACCGCATGAGCTCAAGACAGTTAGGAATCAGTGCGTTTAATCTTCCTAAAAAGAGAAACTGAACCCACAGATTTTTCTTAAGCAGCGGAGGAAACAGGAAGAAAATGTAATCTGTGGATGAGATATTTTGGTATGTTTTGTTTTTCTACATGGTAAAACCAGATTTTAAATAGATACTTATTTAAAAACAAACTAAAACCTGAATAATAGTAATAAATCCTTCCATAAGTGTTAATGATTGCTTGCCAGCAGAGTTACATCTTGCAACCTCCCTCAAAAAGCTGTCTGGTCTCCTCACTGCTTTCCTTTTGTGATTTTGGCTGGCAAAGAGCAGCACATGCTGACGAGCTTTGGAGATGCTCGTGGTTGACTGATGGTCTGATTACTGCCCTTCAGCTGACAAGTGAAATGAGCAGAACAGCTAAAATTTGAATTCACCCTGCTCTCCTCTTTCAGGGCCTAATTGGTTGCAGTTCTTTATTCAGTTCTTACAGTCTCTACTTCAACCTTGAAAGTTCCATTTGTGAAGCATTAACCTCAGGAAATTTGGTTGAAATGGTCCAGTGAATTGACAAGCTGTTGCAAGGAGAATGGGGGACTGACAAATGGTGATGGACAAACAGGGAGTGTCATGTGGATGTTTTGCCTTTTTTAGGAAAGCAGGAGAAAGCAAAGATCAACATAAGGACTTGATGGTCTGTTACACAGTCTCTGAAATCACATAACCAGAATGGAAATAATGATCTTAAAATCGGATGGTAGCTTGAAATACTAAAATCCTTCATCTCTAACTTTACAGTTGTTTGGTTTTGTCTTTGGACCCCCTTTGGCTCCTCATTAAACGAAACATTTAATTCAGAACAACGTTCCTGAGCCACATAGACCTCCACAAGCTGAGATGTATCTCACGACTATATTTCTGTGCCTTAAACAACAACAGTTGTTTTAGGAATAGAATCATTCTGCATCTCTCCCACTGAGCTTACTGAAGCTGTATGGAAGTTGCTTGGAAAACCTTGGAGATAGGCAGCTCTTGAATGTTATAGTCAAATATAATAATATCTAACAAGCAAAATCCTGATCAAGGCATTGGGACTGCCTGAAGGAAGGGTTAAAACCTGAGCTGGCATTAGCTTCAGAGAACATTATAGTGGCTGAAGTGGTCTCTGTAATGCTGCAAAGTGTCAAGGGCTCTCTAGACAGAAATTTTCCTATGGGGCGACAGACTCCTGTACGTACAGAGTAAGCCAGAGCAGTGGAGGTGCTGACAGTCAAACACAGCTGAGCGATGCAGTGTGAGGATTTAAAAGAACCAGTTCTTCTGGCTTTTGGTCACAAATGCCAGAAGCATTATGCTTTCAAGTCGTGAAACTTTCAAAGGTCAAAAATCTGCTGAAAACAAAGCACGTACCATTGGTTAAATTACTGCAGTGAGCACAGATTAACACTGTCAGTAAGAGTGAAGTGATGATAATTGGAGGACTGAAGAATGTTTACTTAAATACTCGCTCTGCCAGACACCAAAGGGCTTGTTTTACATACTATGCATAAAGAATATTTTATCAAGTACCTAAAGAAGATGATACAATTTTTGCAGTTTGGGAGTATGACAGTTTTTTTTTTTGTGGCAAAACAGGTACTAACTGAATTGCTGGCTTAGTCTTTCACTACTAAGAAGGAACTGCATTGTCACTGCCATAGGACAAACAATGCAATAATGTTGCAATTAAGGCAGAGTGTGAAATGGCTGGGTCTCTCTGGTTGGTTTTAGGAGGTGATTTCCCAGTAAGATAGCTGCAAGACAAGGACAGAGTGACTACTTACCTTTAGACTGGTTTTCGAAGTGACTCTCAGCAGGGATGAAGAACAGTGTGTCTGCATAAAATGGCAAGTGCAAAAGGGCACCTAGAAAGTCAGATACGCCAAGTTAACTTCATCACTGAGAAGTGTGATCTGCTAAAGATGCTGCAGCACTGATGGTCCTAACACCTGAGAATCGACTGCTGTGGAGGTGAACATCATTCTGTCTAGGTGGGCCACCTAGACATGCCAGGCCAAACATTTCAGAGCCCCGGAGCTGTGTGTGTGGATCTGTTGGAGTGACAGAGGGGTGTCAAACCTTGGTGAGTTGGGAGAAGTCAGGGGCTTAAGAGCCTTTGTCCTGACTGTAACCCTGTGCCAGTATTCGCCGCCGTACCTGGATGCTGCGACGGTCGTCTCGGTACTGGACAGCTGCACGTGGACAGACATAATGACAAAAGGGCGTGCTCTGTGGCTGGACTCGTTCCTGCAGGTCTCCGGTGTCAGGTGCGGGTGTAGTCGTGGCAACATCCCACCTAAGGATGTGGTGAGTGAATTGCCATTATGCAGAATCAGGAAAAAAATTTCTTCTAATCCTACATTTTTAAATGCATCCAGAAAAATCTTGGGCACAAGGCCATTGAGAAGATGAGCAAAGCCATTTCAGAGCAGAACGTATTCCCGTGACGTGCGCTGGTTACTGTTTCTTTCTGCACTACAGCAGCACTGGTATATTTTTTTTATTTTCCCCTGGAGTCAGCTCAGTTAATCATTATTGTTGCTATATTTGACATGTTATATACATTGCTATGGAAAATGGAAAGATGTTGTATGACAGTGATGAATTCTGTAGCTGCCAAGATTATTATATTTTTTTTTTTTACCCCCTTAGGTGGTGGGTGTTTATATTTCATCGTATCTACTTTGGGGATGGCACTTGTCAGATTCTTACTCAATTCAAGAGCACAGGGTCCTGTCCACCATTTTATAATGTCACTAGGTAATGTTGGTAAGACAGGCAAATTTTTTTCCTGAGATGAGAAGATTAAATTAGACACTGCTTTGCATTTTCCAAAATGGACTGTGCCTGCTTCTAATTTTATCTTTGTCTAGACTGTGCTTCCAATGGCAACAGCTCAGCTTTGAAACACTTTTCAGCAGGAGCTGGAAAGAAATTATTTCCAGGAATGGAGTTCTCAGACAATGTGTTTTTATTGTCCAAGTAGAGAGGAAAGGCCTGGCGAGTGTTTTCATGGGAACCACGGAATTCAGTTGTGAGGTTACTGTCTAGGAAAGAGCAAAGTGTCCCAGCTGCTGAAAACTCAGACTTTCTAAGAAGTTTTGGGGTGTGTTGTTTGGTGTGTTTTGGTATGTTTTGGTTGGTGTTTTTTTGTTTTTCCCCTTCTCAGCAGTACACTTGGATTTGGTTTGGAATTTGCACTGCTGTTTTCTGGAAATACACGTTCCAGAGACACCTGTGCAACATACTACCGAGGAAAGGTTTAGCTGCTTCATTCTGTGTTCCTTTTGCTTTGCTTTGGGTAAAGGTCAGGCACAACACTATTTCATAGGACAGGCCAAGTTTTAATTTTTGGTTTTCATTCACAGTGACAGTTTTTATGGTTTTTATTTACTAAGACAAGAAACCATAGGGAACCTCTCATATTTGAGGTAAGCCACGGGTTGTCAGGTAAGAGAGGTGAGCAGGGATGATAGTGTGTTCTGCTTGAGCAGTGTGAAGAGCTGACTGGCCTATGAATGTCAGGCATAAACCCAGCACACTATTCCAGCTGTATGTAGAATGTAGATCAGAGCTTATTCAGAAGAACTCTTAAAATTCTGAAAAACAGAAGGAAGGAAATGGCACAGGCACAGCTGAATCTGTCACACAGGAAAATATGATACCAGTGTTTTCTCTAATTTTTCAAGAACCATTTTTTACTAAATGGATTGTGGTTGATAATTTAGTCACTTGAAAAAGACAAAAGTTGCATTTCTGCGGGAGAAGGGATCCAAGATTTGTCAGTATGATGAAGTAAGAAATGCAGACTTGGAAGCTAAAGGAAGAGGAGATTGTCCAGCGTGGGTGAAAGTAGAACCCGTCGTGAAATTCTGTTACTCTCTTATGGAGGTCCTGTAGGAAATGAGTTTCTGATTTTTAATTAATTTCCATTATATTTATTATGTGACTTTCCTTTTTTATTAGTTTTCAGAGTATAAAATCATACTTCTACTGACATAAAAAAATATTTTGACAGGTACAGCCTGACAAATGACTAGTTCAATAGTGTGACTACAAAAGACTTGGAGAGCAGTATGACAAATTAAACTCTAGTCATTAAATAGAATCAGGTGCTGTCACTAAACTTCCTTTTGTTTGGCCCTCTGATGCAGTGAGACAAAAATGGGACATGCAGCGTGGCAGAGCCTGTGCCCTTTGCGTGCTGTGACAGGGCTTTTCCCCCCGCTTTTACTGCCGTGCTATGGAAGCAGAAGCAGCCAAATGGAACGGTTCTACGTATGCAGCGTCAAGCTAATAAATTATCCCATATCTTCATAGGCACTTTAAGTCAAATTTTGTATGCTGTCCTTCCTTTAGGTGATATATATGTTTTTTTAAATCACAGGTTTTATAGCTAATCCTTGTTTATCAAAAGAAAGCACCTTCAATCACAACTCATTTAGGCTGTCATCCTTTTAGATACATCACACGCATTGTAAAATACACAAGATCAATATGTAATATGTGAAAGATTTGCTTGAGGTAAAAGGTCAGGAAAAAGAATTTTTCTTATAGCTATTGACATAAATATTTGGAGGTGAAATATTTTTCAAGGTATTTTATGTCACACTTGAATTCACATTGTTTGATGTAACAATCAATGAAGACCACAATGATAATGATTTCATTCTGTCTGTATCAGTGCTTAGGAACATTACTGATAAATCTGCCTTTGGCTGCTGGGGGCTTGGTTACCTGTGGTTACCAAACAGAATGTTTTATTCTGCAAGCATTTTCTATTTCAATCTAAAATTAATATGTTGAAAGCATTTTTTAATTTAAAGTAGAAAGAGGAAGATATAAGGCTTTTTTCCAACTGATAAGACTCACTGCAGAAATATATAAGCTGCAGATTCTGCTCCAAGCAAGTATAACCTCATAGGTTTTTGTTTTGTGGTTTTGGCTGGTCTTTTTGTTGTGTTTTTTTTTCCCTTTCCTTTGAGAAGGCTCATGTCAAGCATTCGCTGTGCTCGAGAAACCGGTTCTCTGAAGTCCGCTGTGAGATTGGAGATACATACTAATTGTGGAATGAATCATATAAAAGATTGTTGAAGTGTAGAGAACACCAACCAGCCTCAGAAAGGACTGCGGGTTTTAAGCAGTGCCGTTAGGTGACTGTAGTGGCAACGCATTCGTATTTGTGCAGAGACAGAGCCATCTGCAAAAAGCTTTGCTGTCTTCTGCGGAAAAGGATCTTACAAAGCTCCCCCCAAAACCTTACACTTTTTAGTGGTCGCTGCTCTCGCACAGTCTTAGGCTTGTGTACAGTTTTACATACTGGAAATCAACGTCGGTTATTTAAGCTTGGTTTGGTGTGTTTATCAAATAAACTGCAGGAATCTGCAGAGTGCTCTAAATTGCAGGAGTTAATGTGACACTGTTTGTCTGTCATGAGCTGTTAATGCCATAGTAATGTGGTTGTTGGTCCTGCAACTCCATAAAGTGCATGCATTAGGAACTGACTGAATGGTTTTTTCCTTATTGAAAACTCTACAATGAAAAATTACCCACCAACACTCCACTGAGACAGCCTCTATTTTTTTTTCATAATATCCTCATCTTTTAGTATAATTTAACTCAGTCTTCTATTTTA
This sequence comes from Chloroceryle aenea, assembly GCA_013399075.1. Lineage (NCBI taxonomy): Eukaryota > Metazoa > Chordata > Aves > Coraciiformes > Cerylidae > Chloroceryle > Chloroceryle aenea. Next base: position 157,830 of record VWZY01004000.1, on the reverse strand, counting down.
ATAGGCTGCCTCCATACAACAACTGTTTTTATGAACCTTTCAAGGCAATTGCCATAGAATCAGAGAGTATTTTGGGTTGGAAGTGACCTCTAAAAGTCATCTTGAAATCAGAAGAGACTAAACAAAAATAGAAAAACATGCAGAAAATGCTGCTTGAATTAGCATCTCTAAACCAAAAAGCATCATCATTACTCAGGTATTTTGATACCTTTACAATAAAAAATGAACTTATTTTGTGTGGATTTTTCTGAAAACCAAGCAGAGATCTAAGCCCATGGTGCTGGCTGCTGATCATTACGTTAAGGGTTGAAATGTCTTTGGAAACCCATTTAGAATGCCTTGGCCAGAGAAGATAAGAACTGAAGTGTTTTTTAAGAAACTTTATGTGTAGCTGGTGCAGAGGTATAAAGGCATGATGGGATAAAAGGCATAAATGCTCCATAGAAGCAGGGTGCTATAGTCTCAAAGTTCAGTCCTGAAGACTCCCAGGAGATTGCATGCAAGGAGAATATTGGTTTTTTATCTATAGGCTGCAATTCAATCTCAGCTAACTTCAGAACTCTGCAATCCAGGTATCTGTATCGTAGATTTCTTTTGAACTTGCTGAAGAGAAATAGGCACTGGTAGGGTGTGGTTGGTCAGCCCTCTTTCGGTTTGGGTTAGATGAGATGACTCTTGGAGCCTTCTGAGCGGAGTGACGTGGCACTTTGTCCCCTGGGAGGTACAGATGTTTCAGGCTGTGCTCTCCTGGGGGATTTTTTTGATGAATAATTTGAGTTTAAGCAACCTACTGCTCTTTTTCTGTTTGAACTAGAACTTTCAAAGTGGGCTAACCATTTGAATCGGGAATGGCGGGGTTTATGAATAAATCATATCCGAGAGTGTTGCGGTTCCCATCCAGGAACAGGAAACACGATCGCTTGCCATTGCGTTAAAGCTTCTCTCCTTCACCGAGAGTCTGAAACCTGGTGAAAGAGTAAGAACAACAGAGATGATGCTCAAGTATAAGCCAAAAAGTAATTAGTTATGAGCAATTAAAGTAAAATCTCATTCAGCTGATGTCCTGAAATTTGTTGACCAGAAGGCTGTGGTACCTCGTATCTTACACCTTTTCTCTTTTTCCTCTGTGCTGGTCGTACAAGAGTTTTAAATTATCTTACGCTTCCCTGTGAGCAGACTCGGTGTCCAGAGTATGGCCACGTGTACTGGTTTGGGCTGGGATAGCGTTAATGCTCCTCACAGTAGCTGCTTTGGGGCTGTGTTTTGCATTTGTGACTGAAAGAATTCTGCTCACACACCCCGGGATGTTGCAGCTCACACAGGGTTGAGGCCTTTTCAGTTCTCACCTGGCTCCCCGGTGTGCAGGCTGGGGGTGCATGAGAAATGGGGACGGGACACAGCTGGGACAGGTGACCAGAGGGATATTCCAGCCAATATGGCATTGTGCTTAGGAATTATAAGAAAAGAATTTAGGGAGATTAGCTGTCTTTTGCGTGGGAGCTGACTGGATGTTGGTCTACTCATGGGAAGCGATGAGTGATTGCCTTGGCATCACTTTGTTTTGTGTTCATTCTCTCTTCTTACACTTCTCCTTCAGTTATTACACATATTTTTTTATCTTGACCCACAAGTTTTCTTGCTTTTCCTGTTCCTTTCCTCTTTCCCCATCGATCTCTTCTAGGAGGGATGGGGCAGGGGGAAAGTGGGCAGCTGTTGTGATGCTTGACTGCCTACCAGGCGTAACCCACGTCACTCAAAGTATTAAGATGTGTAAGAAACAATTATCAAAGGGCTCAGACTTGCAGTAGAAAGCTAAATGATATTCAGATTATGTTCTGGTTTACTGATTGTCGGAAAATCAGGATTTTGCACCTTGAATTCCTTAAAGCTAGCTGTATACGCTGTGTCTTCCTGTGGATACACAGGAACTTGTCATATCCTCATTCAGTGTATTTGGATATGACTTCAATACGTAGCCAGTGTAGTGAAGCCCAAATCTCAGTTTACATTATGATTCCTGCTAACTTCTGGATGATTCTTAGAGGCTTGGGTGAGCTTTGTTTTTCTCTGATAGCTTGTGCAGCAACAAGTTACGAAGAGCAACGTATCAATTTCAGTTTAGAGCATTGGTAGCTGTTTTCAAGCTAATAGGTTATGACAAAACGAGATGGTGTGAATATATTCCCACTGTATCTAAATGAATTCCTGGGAACATTTTGTGAACTTAAGTGCATTACATCAAATGAAATAAAAAGACATATGAGTGCTGAAAGCTCATCCACCCAGTTGTGGTGTGGCACGGGCGGTTTGTGCACACCAGTGCAGTGCTATAGCTTTCCCTCCAGGGTCACCGTTCTGTATGCCAGGTACGTAGACCAAAGGGAAGCAGATGCAGGGAAGAGCATCAGGGGTTGCCCGTGTGCCTTTCCACAGCTGCAGCTTGGCACAGCTTCCCCTTCTCTGAATCCAAGCCCACTGGGCTGGGGAAAGGGGCGCACCCCTCCCTGCAGCTGCACAGCTGTGCTATTCCTTTTAAGTCTGGATCCATTCCTGTAGTGGAGAGGCCACTGAAATTTTGCAAAAGGTGTACCTAAATACCCTGGTGCAAAGGTCAGCTCTTATCCTTGCTTTAGTTTATCCTCTGCTTCTTCCCCCATCTTTGCTTATGCTGCTCATGGTATGTTTTTATCTCTTTGGACCATTGTTCAGGGCCAGAGTTGAGTCTTGCTTTTGCTTCTCTGCAGTATGTCACATAAATATATACCATATAGATGAAAATACACACCAGCTTAATTAAGCTTATAACTCTTTTTTTCCTAACCAGGATAACATTGTCATCTCCATTAAATTTCTGAGCTGACTATATTAGGAAAAAATGACCAAGTGCTTATACCTATGCCATAGATAATTTGGGGTTATTACCAGAGAGCGAGCTAGAGAGATGTCCTGGTGAGCAGACATGAGAGTTGAGAGGAGTTTAACCATTGTGGAGAAACTGCAGGAGGAGAAAATACATCTTGTGGCAGATAGAAAGGGAGCAGGATCAATTTGTTTGTACTGGCAGCATCACCCACGGAGGATCTCTGCTACCAGGGGAAAGGGCTACACTCGTACTGAGAACATCCGTAAGTGAAGGGACCAAGAACACACGTACAGTACAAAGAAGGGTGTTCCCTTAAGACTGACACGTTTCTGTGACCTTTAATAAAATCTCAAGACCTTCAAAGATATTTATATCACCGATGATGATTCTCTGTTGGTGAAAAAAGCAGTATTGGCAAAGAAATTCTGGGCATCTAATGTCTTGTTTGTATAAAAACATATGGAACCATTCAAAAGGGAGTTGGGAAGTTTAAATAAAGAATATAACCTGCATTCATCACAAAATTGCCCTTTTTTTTTTTCTGTTTCTGGTAGCTCTTAAGCAGAGCATTTATTTACTCACTAGCACGAATATTAAAGGTCTGAAACACGTTAAACTGTTTATGTAACTATTTTTTATTAGGTAGCTAACTGGTTAAAAATTGACCAGAGAAGAAGGCTTTTATTTGAAGAACTCATTGATCTATTATTCTTCATTCCCTGTCTGATAGCTAAACCCTGTGACTAGTAATAGGAGTTGCAGAGTAAGTATCTTGGGGAAGGGGAGAAGAAAAGAGAACCATTTTCAGCCGTGAAGCCAGCCGGTTCCTGGCAGCCAGTAGATGTCATTCTATCTCTATTTTAATGCCAGTTCCTACCGTTCCCAGGATATTTTTCCAAATCACAAATTGCAGGTGGGAATGGGGAGAGAAGCATTTATGTTTCACTTTCTTCTGATTAATGCACAATTTCAAATGTTTATTTTCAGTCATGTAAGGTGCCAGAGTGTGAAGTTGGAACTTTTTGATCCAACTGAGGCTAATAAGCTGTTGTCTTTGTCACTTGTCCATTGGTACTATTTTACTTACTTATTTCTACAAGGGATTTGTAAGCTTTTCAATGTCCATGGTTTTCCTTTCTTTCCTTTACAGGTTTTTTTTTTTTCCTTTCTGAGCAGATTTGCTTGATGCTGCTCCTGGAGTTGTTTTGCTATTGCTTCTCAAGCCACCAAGGCCTCACAGAAGAAGAGAGTTGTAACCCCAGGGAGATGCATGGACTGCTGCCCAGAGTCTCACAGGAGAACTGCCTGACACCACATGGAAAGAAAGGTTTGATATTTGTTTTTTGAATAACCATATTGGGTCAGCTAGAACCCAAACACAGAGCCTTGCTGGCAAATGTAGGAAATAACAGATAATTTAGTCTACGAGAGGGGTTTTGCAGTCTTGCTAAACTAAGCAATTTGAAATCAGTCATTTCATTTCTGTCCGCAAATACACAGTGGCTGTCTTGAGGACAGTGTGGGCAGAGGGGAACACACGGAGACAATGAGGAGTCTGAATTGCATTACCTTTGTAATGCTCACAGCAGCAGATTCTAGTGAAAGTAGGAGGAAAACAGACAAGCAATTCGTTCTATAGCTGGAGTAGTTCAGGTGCCAGGACTATCAAGCTGACAGTTTTAAAAGTACTAAAATATTACTTTTGCTCTTTGTCAGCCATTGTTTCACTTGGTCCTGTGCTTTGGTAGCTCTTCAGCTGAGGCAGATGTTCTCCAGAGTGCACTAGCTATGCTCCATCACAGAACTTGCAGTCCATGGTCCTAGAGGAGCAGTGAATCTGGCCCTTGCTGTGTCAGAGAACTGCAAAGTCCTCACAAAGATGTGTTATATAAAGCCTTTCTGTCTCACCTCTTCTCAAAGACCTTACAGTACACCTTACCTTTGAACCCAAAAATGTCAGGCTAAATGTCACTCTTAATACCTTGGCTTGGGTCTTACCAATGCTATTGCAGTTTCCCCCCTGGCAGTCACGGAAGCGTAAGCAGGTGGGTGAAGGTGGCATCAGTCTATTTTCTGGTGCTCAGAAGGAATCCAGCGCTCTGTGTGACTTCTGGGCAATATCTGCAGGGGAGAACAGTTACAAACTAGTGCTCTGGGTTTGGCCATTCCTCTTGCCATGGGGTCTATGACAACCTGTGCTAGTTTCCCACATACATTAATACCACACTGGGATCTATCACACCAGTACCACACCCTTACTGGAAAGAATGGAACGTAGTAGAGCTGCATTTCCTCTGGATATTGAAGCTGTGACCTTAGGTCATTTTTCATTACCAGGAGCTACTATCTCAAGCAGATCAGGAATTAAAGGTAATGGGAATAGGGATACTGGGTGCAGTAAACCACAAGTGCTCATGCTACTGTGTGCCTTATTAGCATAGTAATTATATTAATAACAAAAAAATCACAGGCAAGTGCTACTGCAGTCACAGAAGGAAAAAGATGAAGTCCATGGTCAGCAAGGGATACAAAAGCATGGAAAAGAGAGGCTGATAATGTTTTGACAGTTATTGACCAGAAAAATGTCTGTCTATGGAGGAATATCACCATCTTGCTACTGCTCACATAGCTGAGAAAATAAGTTACATAAGCAAGCAAAGAAAGCACTGCTCACTTCTGCCTGTCTAAAGGAAAAGAAACAAAGGGGCGAAGTGTAACGGGGAAGTTAAAATGAACTGAAGAAAACCAAGATACTGTGAACAGAAGGAATCAAGTGCTAGTCAGTTTAAATCTATCCTGCACAGCTACAAGGAGGAGCACTGAAACGAATCTCTCCTAAACTGGACAAGACAGTAAGAAAAAGGCTCAAGCAAATAGGGGTTGTGGCAAAGGGTCTAGAGGATCACAAACGTAAAAGCTCGGCTGGTTGGACGGAGGTTTGCGGTACGCAGCTGTCTACCTTTTGCTGAATCCTCTGTGTTTTTACTCACAGAACCGAAAAAAATGAAATTGCATTTTACCTTTCAAGCTGTGACGCACTTCACTGAAGGGTCAGTGCCCAGACAGTCCGAGTGTGCCCAGCAGACAGAGAATACCCAAAGGGAATAGAAATTTACATCATGTCTGTGTCGTGACAAGGGAAACCGTAAAGATATCAGCTTCTCAGGGGGATGCTAATAGGGATTCTTTCATTCTGTGCCAAAAGAACATTACTCAAAATTCGTACTAGGATATGATTTGTGACTGACAAAAATCTTTAGTACCAAGTATGTCTACTCATGGGCTGGAGGGTGCTGTATCCCATTGCTGCGTGGATTTAAAAAAGGCTGAAAAAGGAGAAGGTTGAGGAGAGCAAGGAAAGGTCTGCAAGGTGCAAACTAAAGGAGGGGAGCCTCTAAGAAGTTCTTAATTCCTCCTCTTTTCACCCACGTGAATCATGGCTGCAACACTGAGCTTGTGTGCAGACTCAGAGGGAAGGGAAGGCATGCAGGTATAATCTGTCACTTAAGCCCATTAAAAGGGTAGGATAAATTGGATTCACAGAAATTGGCACTGTTTGACAGTGATGGTATCAGAGCAGTCCTTAGTGAAAAATAGAAGAACCGGGCCCTTCAAGAGCGGGTGGCTGTTAAGCTGCTCCTTCACAAAACTGTGAGCCTGGCAGCACAGCAGGCCCCATTCTCTTCCCATTGCACCTCCTGCATTCTCCTGTTCCTCTAAGGACCAGCAGGACATCCGTGTTAAAGATGTACCTGGGGGTCACATTGGTCTGAAACGCTTCAAAGGGAGGGGAAAAAGCCCTGCAATAAGGTTCCCTGGAACGCTGTTTTCCTGCAGAATCTGCTGCATGGGGGTTTCTTTTACTTCTGAGGAAGGGGCCAGAGGGATAGGAAGAGGCTGGCTAGAGGGCTGCTGCTCCTCGTACCCCTTTCTCTTTTTGAGTTTTCATTGGTCTTACACTGAAGTGGACTTCACAGGCTTTTAGATTTGCCCAAATTATTCTCTCCTGTCTGTACAGGAGATGTTCCTAGGTTATATTAATGCATCCTGCTATGTGCTTCGATAGTCGGCTCTCCTAAGAGGAAAAATTGAGTGCCTTCATTTGTGCTGTGAATATGCTGCCTCGTTCTCTGCATCCAGGAGTCTTACTGCAGTGATTAGTTCATACAGACCATTCACAGATTGGAAATGATGATGTTCTGTGGTTCTTTCTTTGCTTTGTCTTTGTGCATCTTAGACAGGAAGAGTATGTCATCAACTGGGAGGCAGCTCTCACAAAGAGAGGACTCTCTTCCTGTGCACTGTGGTGCATAGATACCTTAGCTGCAGATGCAAGCACTGACTCCTCCAGAGTTGGTGCTTTCTGAAAGCAGAGAATTAACCTTTACTTACCTCTTCGCCTCTTTCTGGCTGTAGTGTAGACTGGTTGTAGTCGTTATATAAAACGCCTTGACATTGGAATATCATTGTTTTATGTATATCACAAAATCAAAGCAAGCCTTCTGTTCACCCCTTTCCACTTCCATCTCTTTTGATTATGATTTTTGTGATTAGAATTCTGTTATGGAAAATTGGAAGTCATCATCTGAAACCATCATTACATTAGATGGAGATCTCATCCTTTCTGAAGTGTTTTTTCAGCTCGCTGTAGTTGTGTATGTTGTATTCCATCACAAACATTTCCTCTTCATATCAGGAAGCCTGAATCACTATCGCATATGTCCAGAGGTGACACAGGAGATGGCTCTGAGGGACAGATTCCTCATTCAAGTTTACCCGATGAAGGTCAAAGCCAGGCCCTGTGTGTGAACTGCCAGTGGGCTTGTTGATTTGTTTGGTTGTCCATTCAGAGGTGCTGTATTTGGAAGAAGAGGTCTCTTGTGAAAACAATGCTTGTCCCGCTGCCTCGCTTCACCTCATCTTATGTAACACTTTCCCAAACACACAGCATCTGCTCACACTTCAGTGTTATGCTTTTTACTTTATTTCTTAGCAGTCAAGGATATGTTATATGTTTCTCTGTGCTGTTTTTTAGCTTTTGGTGATGCTGTAGAATTATGTCAACAGGCAAAAGGTACATGATTTGGGGGGTAACTAACTTACCACTTATTTTAGGTACAGTTTAAAATGTTATGAAATAATTTTGTAATGCTCTTTAAATTGTCGTGCTTCATTTATGGGAAAAGAGAAATAATAAACATTTCAAGGTCTGGTTTTATTGTTTCATTATTTTTATTATTTTATGTTTAAGTAATTTTAAAGCTGATTGGTAATCCATTCATTAGAAGAGCATTCTGTATCTAATAAAATACCTGTAAAGGACTAGCAGCTATTCAAAATGACTCTGCCTGGAATAAGCAACAGAAAGGTCACACTTGAGATAATAAATATTCATGCAATTAGGTTATATGCAGCTTCACAGAACACAATAGCACCAATCACCATAAGTGATTGGAGTGTTTTCATCCAATTCAGTGATGAATGAGAGATGAAGAATATTGCCATGTGGAATGTGTTCTTTGAATACCCCATGGCAGTTGTCAAGAGTGGCTGTTCATGCTGTTTGCATCATTTAAATCTGTTTGCAAAACCCTTGCTTTCCTTTTTTCTTCTGTGTAGTGCAGTACTCCTTGGCAAAGCACGGGTCAAGTTGCTCCCTTTGAGCAGCTTTTTGTATCCTTTTGGTATTAGAAAAGGTATCTGTACATGGCACAAGACAAAAGAGCCCTGGTCTGCTTTTACAGCTCTCATTATAGAAACAAGTCAGATAAATGAGTCGCAGTTTTTCCCTGTGCACACAGTGAGCTACCTGTACTCCTCCACTTTCCTCCCTACTTGTTGGGTTTTGTTGTTTTTTTCATACGAAGGTTAAGGCATAGTGCTAGTATCTTGCCTAAGTTCCATGTAAAAATATTACCTTCTGAAGTTTGAGCAGGATTCATCCCTCATCTTCATCTCTAGTCCTAAACCCTCGTGTCATTTGTACCAATGCACAGCAACATCTGCCTAAAGGTCTCCGGTTCGTAGTGATGATGGTGGCTAGTGTACAGGTGAGGGAATGCAATATTAGTATTCACCCCATGGATTCATTTATCTGACACTGCATTACAGGATTCTAAGCTGCAAGCCTAGCTCTGCAGGCAAGATACCACGCAGGGAGATGGACAGTCCCATGGGGCTCTCCCTACATTTATGTTGCCTGAGGGAAAAAAAAAGCCTGATATTGACAGGAAGTTTTGCCTAAACCAGCTAATTTGCTCATCGGCCTGCGATGCAAAATTGTGAGTATTTTCTACAAGAAAAAACCCTGAGCAAGGGGATTTGGTAGACGTGTTCAAACACGCCTAAAAATACAGCAGATCTGAAATACTTTGTGTAAATATACAGCTGTTCCTTCTTGGGATGAGAGGATAATGTTCTATCCAAGGCAGTCTGCTGCAAGGAAACAGGACTGCAGGAGTTACTGTATTATTGCTTGTGTTATGGCTGTGTTAAGCTCTGCACTAACGTGTTTGGGCTTGTAATCCAACAGTAAAGAAAGTGGCTGATTTTAAGAGCTATTGATCATCTGCTGGGCTTTTTTTCAGCTGTATTCTCTCTGCTAGTTTGCAGATTGGTCAGCTGTATCTAATGCACCTCACTTTTCTGCCAAGCTGTCCTGATGTCTCTGTATAGACCAAAAGCTTGACTTTCAGAGAGGTGGATGAAAGAACTGCCTAAGTAAACATGAATTTGAGTTGTTAAAGTGGTGGTGGACACAATAAGATGATGTCAGATAGAAAGAATAATGAAAGTTTTCGTTATTCCATGAATAATGAAAACTTTCAGCACTATTTCAGAGTATGTAAATTAAATCTTTGTGGACATATCTTTATGGACATTTCAAAGAAACTAAATAATCAAGATCTCCTTTTTTTAAGGCACTGTCAGTTTTGAAGGGACGCATCAGGAATGTAAACTGATTTACAACAATGAAAAAATATTTTAAATCTGCTACAAGAGGAGGAGAAAATAATTTGTTTCCCCTATCTTCAAATGAGAAGATTTTTCAAAACATCTTGCTATATCATACGCTTGATTTGTCCTTTCTAGTCATCAGCAGCTGTACTAGCTGCTACTAGCAGCTGCAGTTGCCATTCTCTACTCAGTCTGAAACCTTTCTCTGTACTAGAAAATCAAGATATGTCCCATCTCTCCAAACCCACTTTTCTCTGCATTGCTTGTCAGTCAGACAGGGGCCATTCAAACCAAATTCTGTAATTTTATTTTGTAATGAATGGAAGGAGAAACGACCGTAAGAGGAATGGAAAGATCTCAGCAACTCGCCCAACACAGAACTAGAACATCATTTACCTGATTCCTGAAGGTTTTCCTTAGAAAAATCTCCTGACGTGCTTGCATTTGCTTGCCTGTCTGATCTGGGGAATGTAGTTAGCTGCTACTTACAGCAGCTGAATCAAATTCTCATTCCTTGCTTCTTCCTCTGTTGTAGATTAACTTAACTGATTACTCACTTGTTGTTGTATCACTTCCCTGAAGGCTTGAACACTGAACATAAAAGTCCCAAGTGCTCTTTGAATGAAAGGTCTTGCTGGGAGAAACTCTGGAGACAAGTGAAGGCAAAAGCATCTTGATGTTCCTGGGCTGGGTTTAAGGGCTGTGTAGAGGATGGCTATTGACCATGATCTGGAGAGGGATGTCTAGCTCAGACACGGTTTGCACACAAGCTAATAGCAGGAATAATGAAAGAATATTCTCCTGTGGGTGTTCAGTTCCTCAGTCTGTATTAATGGCTGTTTAAATAGACCTGTGCTTGTTGAATAGTGTTACAGCTTCTGTGTTCTGATAGTGTGGGTGTGCTAAAGAGAGCTTGCTGTAGTGAAGTACTGGGGGAGAAGCAAAGGTGGTCGGGTACCTACTCTTTCTTCATTGTGTTGGTAATTTTTCCTGTGTAGCAATTAAAACTGCTTTAGTCCAGAAGTTAAATAGAAGAAAGATCCCCCAAAGCTCTCAACTTACTGTCATAGCTTTAAGGGACACATGAGAAAGAAGACTCTTTCTAGTTCACATAAAGGTTCTAAAACCAGTCTGAGTTGTTATGAAGTCAAAATGTAATGCTTTTAGTGCAGAGGAGGTAAACAATATTGGGGAGGATATTCATTTCTTGTGGAATGCTAAGGGAGTTATGGGTTTAGCATGTTTAGATATGGTAGACATTTAAGAAATAAGTACTGCCAAGGTCTGATTATTAGAAAATAATTGTTGCTGTTGAAGATCAGGAAGTGTGAAGTCCATCCAGGAATTGCTATTCCCTGGAGATGTGATTAGCTCATGATCACTACCCTTGTAGTTGAGGAAAGATGACAGGATTGACAGGTAAACACCAACTGCTTCTGAGCTGCATATTGTCCCAGGCTGGGTAGAAAACTGACCAGCCAGTCGAGAATAGGGTCTTGATGGGTAGCAAATGAGACATCTTAGCTGTTTACCTGGAAAAGGAAATACTCTGCAGTGCCCTATGCAGAAATGTACTGCAGTGGTGGCGTTCCCTCCTGGGCTTATAAAACACAGGAGCTTTAACACTTTTTCTGCAGGCCTGTGTTTCTGTATGAATTGATATTCACCTCTTTTGTGGAGGTGTTTGTTATCCCTATGTGCTGTTGGCCAGATTACAAACACTTCCTCTGGGTCGGTTTCTTCTGTGTTTTTGCTTTGGTTTAGAGTTGCAGTCTTTTAGAAGACAGTAAAAATATTAAAGGTGAGGACAGAAGTATGCTATTGAAACTTGCCTGTGGTCTTTGGATGGCTGTGGCGACGGGAAGATTGAGGAAAAAAACCCAAAGCAATAGAGTTAGGGGATTTCAGAGACAGAGGAGTGGAATTCCAGTCTGGGTCAGTGCACTGTGAGCTCCCTGATTTTTTTCTCCCTGTTGCTGGCCTTGTAAGTAGGTGTGATTTCATGTGAACTTCGACAGCTCGAGGAAGACACTGCTGCCTTCTTGGAAGGTGGACTATCTGCTGGCTGAGTAGCAAGGCAGGGTGTGGGAGCAGCAAACGGGTCCATGGTAGTTAGACAAAAATAATGTGGAATGTAGCAGGAAAGGATAATGTTCTCCTTCATCTGTGTTAGTGTCCTCCTCAGCTTTTCAAGATGTTTGCTACTGGCTAAGCAAGGCAATCTGTCAGCCTTTAAAGCTTATTAGGTAGAAAAAGCCTCCAGGGCTTTTTTTGCTTGCTGCATAGTACTAACGTGTTTTAGAACTGTTAAATGTGTTAATATTTAGTTATGTTTGGGCTCCTGGAGTAGCTTCTACTGCCAAAAACGTGCATAGGTGCAAATCAGAAGCCTTGATAAAGGATTATATTCTACCATAAGCTTTCTGTTCAGGGTGAATACCTGTGCAAAGCATCCCACAAAGCTACATGCACTCAGAGTCAAACCCTGTGCTATGATCTGCCAGATGCATGAAGTGAGAATAGGGATGCATTTCATAAATGTTGAAAGAGTATGAATTCTACAACGTGTGTGTGTGGAAGGGTTTAAAGGCTTGTGTATGAACCCATGGTGTGGTAAACCTCTCCTCACACACAGAGGCTCGACCGCCGCTCTGCTCTGAACAGGTAGAAGCACAAAGCCTGCTGGTAAGGGGCATCTCTGACTTAATGGAATGCAGAGAGGGCAAGAGGTTTCTCTTAAGACCAAGCGTTGAATTAAAGTTCAACTAGTCTTTTAGCTATGTCTGAAGTTAAGACTAAAACTAATCTCTGAAAATACCAGTTTGCTAACTCAAATTTTACCTTTTTTGAGTCTGCAGAAACAGCACCTTACTGTCCGTATTCAGCAGATAATTCTGCAGATAACTTTCTGTAAATACTCAATACAATCTGGTCATTGCCTGCTCTAGAAAGGCTGCTTTGGCCTGTCTGAACTCAGTAAAAGACACATGAAACAAAGTACCAGTTTTAATCTGAACACACTGGGGAAAACAGGAGTATCAATCTTTTTTCCCTGTTTGGTTGGGTGATAAAGGTCTGAACCCAGCAGCTGCAGGAATGTTTGACTTGTTTTGACGGCGTTATTTTTCGCATGAAAGAGGTTGCTGTCTCCTCTAGAGACTGGTTTTCCTGAGAATCTGTCTTTGTGATGCAGCAGATGCATGTCAGATATTAACACTCCTCTCTTAGTTGTGCCTCTGGAAGAAACATGTTAGGAAACAAGGACTGGAAGCAGCTTTGTGGATCAATAAGCCACACGGTGATCGCTGTTTCATAAACTTCAGCTTAAACTTTACAACAGTAATGATTTTTGTCTTGACTGCTTTACTTGGAAAACTACTCAGGAATGTCATTGTCCTGATGGCTGGAAACCTCCTCATGTCCAGTCTCGGAGAATCCTTTCTGCATTTCTTCACCTACTTACTTTCACCTTTACCTTCATCTTTGAAATACCTGGCGTTTGCTCTGAAGTGTATTTATAGAGAACAGTCCTATCCTCTGATGACCTTTTCTGTTTCTTCTCATACTACAGTCTCTTCATTCCTCTGACATTAACTTTTTTTCAGCCTCACTTAACTTTTATAAAGACGAATAACCAGAGCTGTACTGAGCATTCCAGATATTTTGACAAAGATTAATGTTTTCCAGTCTCTTCTGGAAACGCCTGGCTTGCTTCTTTCTAGCTTCTCATTTACTTTTTTTGTACTTGCATCACACTGGTGGCTCATCCTGTGACTGGTGACTAATATGCCTGTGTTTCTTTTCTCTGTGACATCTGCAATTGATGAGTTCATAGCTTCTAGCAAAATTTCCTGTTATTAGCCCTCTAGTGAGCTGAAAGGTATTGAAGGCTGCATGTCTCAGAGTTGGCTCTGTCATGTTGGTGACCTAGATAACATTCCTAATTTTGCTTGTAGCAACTTTGTGGAACTTCAGTTCTTTATTTGCAAATCTGAGGGCAAGAAGGCGATTATAGTTGTCTGCTTTCTTAGCTAGGCTTGAATTAGTGAGTTGCTTTGTAAAGGAGTACACCAGGAACTCGGGACCTCCAGAGCTGCAGCACAGTTCAAGGGAATTACTGAAAGAAGAGCCAGGCTCCCATACGTGTGATAATTTGTATGAGGTGCTTGACTCTTAAGAAACTTGGAGGTGCTAGAAAGGAAGAGTTGCAGGTATATGAGGCCTCCCACAGAGGTGGCCACTTTGACTACCTTTTACAAACAAGTTTCTGAGCATCTTCTAAGCCTCGATGAAATTTTAGAGTTTTAATGGCCACGGTTCATGAAGGTTTGTGATTGGGGACAAAATCTTTTTCATCTTGTGTCTCTCTTCCCATGAAATATATGAAGATAAATAGAGATATTAGCCTGTGGGTACAGCCCTCTGTTGTTTGTTACAGTACCCTTTGAACTTAAGTAGAATGGAAGACAAGTTCAGCTGATGAATATTAATGAGTTTGGCCTATGCTCCTCATGAATACTGGGAGGCAGCCGCTGGAGTAGAAAGGAGGGAGGCAGCTACTGGGCAGGAGAAATGATAAAGGCAATGACAAAGTGAGATCTATGGAAAATGCCTTTCTATATTTAAGTTAGGTTTTCAGGGATGTATCAGCAGGTGCTTAATGTATGAACCTGCCACCCACGGCAGGGGCGTCGGTGCAATTTCAGTCGTGTTTCTACAAACCTCACCTAAGGCCTTTGTGAACTTTCTATTAGCTGAGAATTCCCTGGGCTGCGCTGCACTAATGACTCTATCTGCCCTATAACTTCTGAGCACAAGGGACAACAGTGATGGAACACTGCTCGTTCCACTTCTTATTGGTAGCTGCCTTAATTGCCCAGAACTTTATATCCCGCTCCTGAGCAGGCATTTGTGCAGTGCAGTATGTTTAAAAAAGCTTTGGGTTAGAATTAAACAATGAAATGCAGAGCCAGGGCTGGGGGAGGAAATGATAGACAACTGGAGTAAGATTCAAGTATTTGTTGGTTTGTTTATTGTTTCTTTGAGGTTTTTTTTTAATTGAAATATTCAAAGTCAGGACCATTTTATTGGTTTTTAAAGAGTACCAGAGCGTCTGAAGACTATAGGGAAGATGATGCAGAAGATGAAGGGCAGATCATTTCAGAATTCTGCTCTTACTCTGTTCAATATGTTTATCTGTTGATATATTTTGATGTATAATATAAAATTTTGATTTATTACTGAGGTTTTTTTTCAGGGTTTACTATCATGATTTTCCTAAGTGATATTCCTTGATATAAACCCACTTGCTGGATTCTCCAGCAGCTTCCAGCAGGAATATATATTAGTGCCAACTTCTCTTCCTCACATCACAAAGCAGATGTTATTATCAGGTGGTTTCACTCTCCCAGTTGGAACCTAATTCAAACTTCTGACGTGGAGCTGGAAGGAGCTCCTCAAATCCTTCGTTGCAAGTTTCTTTAAAGCAGCTTTTTGTTTCAAAAAACCAAGTACTTTTAGAAATGTAGTAGGAATTTTTATTTTAACTATATGATGCTTTAGAAACTGTTGAGACATTATTAATAACCAGCAAACTTGCAGTTTGCTTCCTTTCTATGAGATTAAATGTGAATTGTGTAAAATAAAACTTTAAAAGGTAGTGAATTGAATCAATCCCTGCATGTTAATAGTCATTGGCAAGGATATCCCTTTGTGTTTGTGTGTTTTTAAGAGAACAGTATGAAATCCTGTGTGCTATTTAGGATACTATAGACAGAGGTATAAACATCTGGACTGGTGAGAGTTAGAACAGGTCATTTTGGGGAGGATGCAAATTTACCTAAGTGCTGATAGCTGATCCTGAGTGATGGGTGTCACAGGATGGCTGCACTGGGAAGGGACTTGAGCCATCACCTAGTTCCAACCCCTGTGCCATTGGCAGGGACACCTCCTGCTAGAGCAGGCTGCTCAGAGCTTCACCCATCCTGGTCTTAAACACTTCCAGGGATGAGGTATAAGTGTGGAATCCACTTATTTTTGGACTATGGTAATTGTTATCTCATCAAAAGGAACTGGTTTTCTGTGGTATCCCTTGAGGCTTAGAAATATCTGTCATCTTGAGCCTCAAGTTACGGTTTTTCTCTGACTTTAGACAAAGGTTCTTAAACTTGTCCTAAATCAAGTTGAGCAGATCTCCCTTTTAGACTTGAATCTCTCCTATTGCCAGTGGCAACCTCATACACAGGTTATTCAGGCAGCTGACGTCGCTTTTAACTAGAAAGCATCAGGGACAACAACTCTGCTAAAGCAGCACACCTCTGATTTCTTTTTTCTTAAGTGAAATGAACTTCTTCTTGTCCTGATGCAATCTCCAGTGTTACTAGACCTACCCACAGCCTGGCAGACTTCTAAACACTTTGTACCTTGGATCTGGCACGAGGTGAATTACAATTTTTAGTCCCTTTCTGGAAACTTTTTCCCTTCTGCTTCTGCAGTCTTACCATCCCTCAAGTAAATGAAGTTGCTGTCAGAAGTGTAAAGTTTGAGAATAAGCTTTGCATCGAGTAGTTTACTTTGCTCAAGGTTTTCACAGTGAAATGCTGTTGCAACAAAACACATGAAGAATGTTTCTCCAGCTCTTTTGTTAGCCTTCGGCGTTCTCCATTTAAAACAGTATCTCGGGGTGCCATCAGCTGAACCCCTGACCTTGATCTGGTTTATATGGTTATTCTGCAACTGGACAACAGGGGTGGCAGTGTGGCCTTGGGAACACTCAAGCAACAGAACCTTTGCTGGGTTCAGAACAATGCCTTGGAGTTGTTCTTGGCAATGTTAGTGGGTTTTTCCCTTCTCTGTGTGAAAGATGGTGAAATATCTAACACGAGTAGTCAGGGAAGTCCATTTTTTCCAGTGCTGTGGCACAGATGCTCGTCCTGGACAACCTCCAATGCACCACTCTGTGGAGTCACAGAAGTAATTCTTGCAAGTGACAATTACAGCAGTAAGCCATGCTATATCAATTAATGCTTGAAGAGTTGCTCAAGAAAATCCTTCATACAAAATGTTCTTTTGGTTATTAACTGAAAGGATAATTTTCCTGTGTTTAATTAGGTCAAATACCTGTATTACTCAGGAATAATGCTAAGTATTCATTTATTTTTCCTTTGTAATTGTAATTATAACATGTGCAGAAGCTTATTATACATAAAAAATAGGCAAACCCACCTGATAAATGCTTTGTTTTCCCTCTCTTACTTTCAGTTCCTAAGAACACAGAAAAACATCAGCCCCTGAAATGACCTGTGTCACATTCTCCTCTTCAGCAAGCCCTTGTAGCTGCAGTGAGATCAATAGGCTCGCAGGAGTTCGCTCTCAGAATCCAGTATCAAAAACTATTATCAGAATCAGAGATTTTGCCTTTACTATTAAAAGTGGTGGTGAAATATGTAGTTCTTTTCTCTTGAATTTTCCTTCATGAGGCATTTTAGGCCTTTCTGAGTTTCTTCCTTTGGGACAGAGCCATATTGCAAAGTCCTCTATGAACCGGAACAACTTTTGGATTTGGAGTTTCACTGACTGAAACAGTAGAGTGAGCCTAGATGAATACAGAAGACCTGGGATACAAAACAGTTCTCAAAAATTATTTTTTGGTGCTGTTTTAATGATCACACCCTTTTCCACTGTTTTTCTTAGTTCCATACTTGGATGAAATGTTTGTTACTAGTTTCAGTGTTACACATTGTCAGACTTGTCCTGCTCATGCACGGTACTGTGTTAAGCTTCTCCATGTGCTATCTACTGGATTTCTTTATTTACTTGTGTTACCTTTCCTTTAGAAATTGATTTTTTTCAGTGTTTTAGGGAAGCTCATGTGTTCTGCTGATTGTTTCTTTTCCAGATCCATCAGAAGGCATCTTTACATTTAAGGCTTTTGTTGCTTCTGTAGCTAAGACTGGGCTGACAGTTTAGTGCTGCTTTCTTCTAGTGGATCTCTGGTAGCAGCTGAGCAATCTGCTTTAAAACTGTAGATTTTTCCCGTTGTACATGCCAGTTCTCCTGCTATTTCTCTTGGTCAAATTTTGCTTTATAAATGCATTTTGATATTTGGCTATATATGTTTTGATAATGTCTAACATCAGTTTTCTCTCCCTAAAAAGTTGCTGTAAATTTACATCTAATACAAGTACAGTCTAGTGAATGTAATCCGAAGAAGTTTGATTTACTTTTGGGCATAGACCATGTTGGAAGTATGCCACTGCACTCTGCTGCACTGTGTCATGTTTACATCAGACAGATGAAACATTATTGGTGATAGGGAAATAACACAGCACAAACTGTGCAGTACCACACAGCTCGTATGAGTACTTGTGCTCTGTCAATCACCACCTGCAAATTACCAAGTGATACTGAAATAGTGAAGAAGTTAAATATGTAACATAGTTGATATAAGTTTTTCAAGTGCTTGTAATGTGTTAGGCACTATAAGGTTTCTGTTACAGTCTCTTTATTTTAGCTGCATTTTTTTGCTTCAGTTTCAGTAGAGAAGAAATTATATTATGTAAGAATGCAACATGAACTGCTGGTGTGGAAACAGATTTTTTGAGGTGTTGATATCCTGGTCTTGAAGTGTAGAGTGTCTGTAGCTCACTCCCTAAGATTGGCTGCTCCTATGCTTGCAAGCACATACTACTTGTTACATGTGAACAGGGGGCACTTAAAATCTTTACATGGTTGAAACTGTGTTCCACTGCAGACCTGCTAGGGGAACAGTGGGAAACAGGGTAACAATTCCTCAGTGTGTGGGAGCCAGGTGAGAGAGCAATGGCTGGGAATCTGCGTTCAAAAAGCCTGCCAGATAATTAATTCACCACGTCTGGAATGTAATAGAAGGCTAGCAGAATTTTTGGAGTTACTGGTAAGGCGATTTCATCATCCCAGTGTTCCTGAATCACATTAGCTTTGTTTATTCTTGCTGCATAAAGAAGTACAGAAGCTGCTGGATGCATTTTTTTAGTTGGGTTTTTATTTATTTTTTTTAATGAGCTGCATTTTCCGTTAGAGGTCTGAAGGTGCTCTGGTGCTCCTCTCTTCCACATTTATTCTCCAGTTCCATCAGCACCATAGCCACATCGATCTCCAGCTACAATTTGTAAGTGACCCTTGTGCAGTTTCTTATTTCTTGAGTTCCACTTCCAAACTCAGGCTAGATCTATCCCTCTAACTTATCCACCTCTGCCTTTATCATACTCTGAGCAGCATCACGAGGCTGTGGTTTAAAATATTTTCAGGGTGTCTGTGTCCACAACTGAGTAACGTTTCATTGACATCGTTGTGGAAGCTGAAGATGTCTAAATACTAATCCTGTTAGTGTTGATATTCCTGTCTATGGCTGTTGCATGATTTTAGAGGGTCCCTTAGCAGGAGTGGGTTCCTGCAAACCTAAAATGAGAATTATTTGTCCTGCCAGCCCATAAAAATTGAACAGGACTCAATTAGTCCTGCATTAGATCTGTGGAGGCAGCGTGTGCACTGCAGTAGCTTGCTTTGTGGCCTGATATCAGAGTTAATTCCCAGTGGAAAGTGCTTTTTTGTTAGGTAGATGTTAAGTGGGTGTTGCCATGTCAGCCACATCAGATTCTGTAAACTGTATAGCAAAGGCCAGCGGTGACTCTTGTGAAAGAAGTCAGCTCAAACCCAGTTTTGCATTTCCTGACCCCAAAAGCAGCTAGCATGTCAGGAGGAACACCATATACTTTGGCAGCGAGTGGTTATGGTTTTTTCAGAGATCTTTTTATCCTGGCATGACATGACATCCATCCTTGCACCAGCCTGTGTCCCCTGACATGACTCAGATGCAGATTGATACTACCCGTGAATTTAAGAGCATTATACACTTTCTCTAGACCTCTGAAGTAGAATGTTCACAAAAACCTAGTATTCCAAGAGCAGATCTGACAGCACGGCCTTTCCTATCTGACTTGTGTCTAAGCCAGCAATGGATCCCTGATGCTTGCATGTGAATAGGGAGGTATTTTGGCTGTTTCTGTTTTTTTATTCCACTTTTTTGTTATTGATGACAAATCTTTTATAGACTTCTACAAAACAATACTTGCTTTTTCAGGACATTCAGCACATCCTTTTTATTTATAAGACAATGCAGAGATTCAGGAAAAGGCAAGTTACAGGACAACATAAGAAATATTTTTTCCTAATGCTTACATTCAAACTAACTGTGCTGTGGAATCTGAGTATTTCTTTTGCTTATAAAATTCCTTAAATGTAAGATTCTATAAACATAAAGCCTATATTTTTGGTGTTTTGGCTATTCCTGCTGTGCAGTCACTTTCAAAAGTCCTGCTGAAGCAAAGTGGTACCCACAGATGCCTCAGTGATAACAGCTGTAGTCAGCCATCTCTAAGGCAGCAGATACATCTTCAGGAATCCATACGAATCCTGGATAGTTTTGTTCGTCTTTAGCAGGCATTTGTCAAAGAAATAGGTGATAAAGAGACAGAGAACATGTCTTTTTCATCAATATGTCTGAACTGAAACAGTTGGGACCCATACAGATACAGATATATGACAGTATCATGAACTACTGAACATCCAAACTGGAATTTTCTGGGTGAGTTCCCCTAGAGCAGAGGACATTAGGTAACAGATGGGAATGGAGGGGTAATAACTGACAGCCATGGTTTCTGAAGCGTGTTCCTAACAAGATACATTTTAAATACTCTCTGATAAAAGGTATCAGTAGTCCTTAGCTGGCATGACCCCAGAGCACCTGCAGATGGTCAGTGTATCCCAGAACAGCTCAACAGCACCAAGCAGAAATCACTTCGTAGCTGTTCTGTCTCACTGGGACTTTACCATCGCCCACGCAGCCTGAGCTGGTTCCCGTTCTTCCGTGGCTGAAGTTCTGTGGTGAAGAAGCACACAGCAGAGTGTCTGTCGTGGATTTGGTCTTATAAAGCCAAAAATAAGTAAAAGCTGTCACATGTAAATTTTCTGTTTAATACCCTTGAATATCACTAATGTGGAATCCTTATTAACTTGATTTAATTGTGTACTAGAAAAATAGATATCTATTTCTGTTAAGCTACATAATTTAAAGTCTGTTTTTTAAAAATTACATAAAAATGGAAGACTAGTGAAGTGGTGCAGAAAGATGAAAGGCTTCTGCAGAGTACGAGGGTTTTTTGGTTTACTGAGAAACAAGTTAATTGTATTTGCAGCTGTCTTACTGCAAATATTTTAGGTTTGTAAAATGCATCTTTGAATTGCAGTGCATAAAGGTGGACTCTTACATTTCATTAGTATTCTGGGTGGTTGGGATGTGCCAGCTAAAAACAGCCATCCTATGGGAGCTGGCTGTAGTCATAGCAACTGGATTGCAGTTTCAAATAACTGTGGTCTGGCATATCTGAAGCACAAGGTGCTCAGTAAATGGTTGGCTTACTAATTAGTCAGTGTGTTTCTTCAAAACCAACAGTAAAAATCACTTAGTCAATTGACTAAGTAGAGTCTACGGTGATTTGGAGTTTGTTTTACATGACTGGCAAATTACAGGTAGTTTTAAGAGTTCGAGATCTTGCTTTCTGTTCTGCCTACCAAACAGTCAGCGTCAGAGCCAGTCCTGGTGGGAAGCTACAGTCACCGCTAGCTCCTCTCAGTGAGGAGAGCCGCGGTGCCGCAGTGCCAGCGCGACGCTCTCTCAGGCCTCCAGTGCTTGACTGGAAGCTCTCTGAAATCACTGCACATCTGAAAAAGTCATCTTAATGAGATCTGGGTGAGGCTCCAAGTACAGAAGACTGATGAGCTATAATGAAGACAGCAAAGAGATTTCCTCATAATGTTCAGTAATATTTGAGTACTTAACTCCTTTGAATTAATCTTGAAGTCCTAGCTGAAGTGCAGTTTGTTTTCTCAAGCATTGTTTGTGATGAAATCTGAAATGGAAACATCGATAAATCACTGGGATTATTTATATGGGATTTTCACTCAGGTGATTCTCAGCAGAAATGCTTATCAAGAGGAAGAAATGGAACAAGCTTTATGAAGATGACAAAATAGTTAGGGCCTACTGAGTTCCACTTCCTGAAAAATTTCTAGAAGAGTTGTGAAAAACTCTTCACCCTCTAGTGAAAAATAGGTTATGATAGCAATGAGAGTTAGTCTTTATCTGAGGTCTGTACTGATGCAGAAAAGAAAAGCAAAAAAAATCAGTGGTGCTGCATGGAATTGTGTGAACAAAATATTCTGGATGCTGCAAAATGTCCTAAATAGCAAAGACGATCATGTCAAATAGAGAAGGTGTGACTAAAGAAGGAAGGACAGCTATTAGCTGAGTCAGCTGTGACAAAGGCATAGATGGTTAAGAATTAAAGAAAAATAGGCAAAATGTATTAAATCCAAAGGTATTTGTTTTGATGGGAAAATTTTACATATTGTGACCAGGAACACTCCCAGTTTGGCTGCTTTGTTTCTCAAGGGCAGATGTCCAATTTGTTATCCAGATTACTTACAGAAGTTATTTAGAGAAATAGACAGAGGTTTATGTATGCTTTTTCAGCATGTATGTGTATGTAGAGCAGCTATGCTCTGCACCAGGTAGGGGCTTACCCTTTAAATCTTGTCATTTTCTTGAACCCAGTTATTCAGAAACTGCAGTCTGCAGAAAGGACTGAAGTAGGAACTGCCCAGTTGAAAACACAATTACTGCTTTTTGTCGCCTCTCCCCAAAGGTGGCAAATATTTTTCCTTAAAAATCTGCAAGATGATTAAATACAATAATTCATGTTATTCTAAAAAACTTACCTTTCCACACAAAATAAGGTGTACTGACCTGATTTTTTTTTTTAATAGGCTGCTGAGAAACCTGAGGAGTCGTCGCAAAGGCTGGTGAGTGATTTATTCTTTTAATATGAGGCACTCTCATTTTTTAGGGAAACCACAGTAAAATGCAGGTTGACTGATTTGTAATCACTTTTAGATTTGAGTTTGTTTCACTGAGGAGAGACCATTGTGAGGAGCTGGGGTTGAAGTTTATTCCTGAGGGCAGATGCATTATGTTGTTTTCAGTATGGCTGTGTCGGTGCGTGAGACACGTGCTGTGGAGGCACGGAGTTGTTCTAGCTCTTCCAATGTCTGCATAGTTATTCTTCAACAATACATTGTAGCTCCTTTCAAATTCGTTTCATATACCTGCAGGAACCTGCAGAACTTGTTGAAGTATATACTGAAGTATATTCTGAGGGTAGAAACTGAAGGAGGGCAGACCCTGCTGATAGGGTTGCCATCAGTCAGATGCCTCGGAATTAAATCGGAATTATCAGTATTGCTGCATCCCAACTGGCACTCACTGAAACTCCCATTAACTAAAGCTCCAGCAGGACACGTGCTCACATGCTGATCACACTTTGTCCATGAGATGTATCCTGGCCACCTCACTTTTAATTTTTTTGTCATCATCAGAACTTATCTCTCATACTGTCTGTCTTCAAGACAGCAATTAAAGGTGTTTATTATATGCACTCTGTAATTTTTATTAGACAAAATTTTCTTATTGGCTGCACATAAGCCAAAAATTGAAAAAAACCCTTGAGTAGAGAAATGTCTTCATCTTAAAAATTTTTATACACCTTTATATTTTTAGACAGGAAGTGTAAGCACATAAATGAAGAAAATCCAGTGTGCTGTCCTGTGTTTTAAGAATACTAAGGCTGCTAATTCATTATTGTAGCTATCAGTTAAAAGAACAAACATGCTCTTCCTCTGCTATGTGGAAATCACGTAGGTCCTAGAACATCTTCACAGACACTGGGGCCATATTCCCTTCGTTTCCAACAGGAATCATTAGAACCACTACACACAGTGCTTTGAATTCTGAGTAAGTTTCTCCTTTCTGTTTTTCCTTTATGATTATGCTTGCTGTGGCATACTTTATTTCTTGTTTCTGTGGAGTCATAATCTGACCTGAATTCTGACATCCTTTCACTAACACAGAAATGTTTACTCTACAACCTTTGCCTAATGAAATCTAGGACAACATATGACGAAAATTAATTATCCACTAATGTGAGCTATCTGCAGCTAATTCAAATTACCTCCTTTCATCAGATCCCAGACCCTCTCAGTAACAAATATTATTTTTTCCAGACGTCAGGTGTCTAGTGCAAAAGATTTTCTAATTAATTAGTCTTTTCTCTAATGTTTACATCCCAGATAATTAAAGAATAATGCTATAAAGAAATATCCATGAAGATGAAGGGATTTCCAGAGCAGTATTTTTGCAGACAGTAACATAAAATGAAGAGTTTTCTTCCCACGTTCCCTTGAAAAGATGCACTTTTATGTAAAGGAATTCTCAGCCATGAGAAGTTAAAATGCTGATCATAGGTTTAGCATTACAGCAAACAATAAACCTTCATCTTTGTGTTTTAAGAAACAGTCATATTTTTAAAAAATGAAAATGTTAACTACTATTGCAATACTACTTTTATTAGAAACATAAAACTCCTTGTCTGGGACAGAAAACAGCGTTAGTAATTTCAGTCTTTTCTGCTACCTTCCTGTACTGGCTCTGACTGAGGTGGGGTTAATATCCCCAGAGCAGCCCTCCTAGGGCTGTGCTTTGCAGTAGGAGCTGGGAAGGTGCTGGGAACACCCCCGTGTTGTGGGTGCTGCTGAGCGGGGGTCACACAGCCCCAGGGCTGGTTTTCCAACATTCCCCCTGCAGTGGGATGGGGGGACACGACTGGGACAGCTGACCCAAGCTGGCCAAAGGGATTTTCCATACCATATGACATCAGCTTAACAGTAACAGCTAGAAAGAGGAGTGTGTGTTACCATTTGAGCCTTTACAGTGCTGCTGTAGCCCATTAATTGCCTAAGTGTTCACCACCAGCAACAGCCAGAGCTTAGCAGTACTGGGGGTACGCTCACCTTACCCAGTAACTGAAGCCTGAGGATCTGCTGACAACTGTCAGCTACACGAGGAGCCACAGGGCTCCTTACAAGGTGACACAGGGCCCCTTCCAGTTACTCTGTGTCCCCTTTACAGGTCATATGCCACTGATGGGGCAAAGCAGCGAACTGTGTCAGTGAAGACCTTTTTGGAAGATAAAAAATAGTGTAAATAAAGAAAGATAAAATGTTTAAGAACCAGAAATGTGAAACAGTAACAAAAAGTATTTCCACTTAAGGAAAACTTATTTTCAAAATAGTATTCCAAAAAATCATAATGAACTCTTATGACTGAAGCTAATGAAACCACTAAATGTAATCACTGCTTAGAGAGGCAAAATTATGATGTGCCAAATCATACTAGAGTGTTTCTAATTGTGTTGTAAGTCTGCATAAATTATATATTTTCTATATTATATGATTTGCTATTGCCAAAACTTTGGATAAAAACACAAAACCTATAATTTAAAGTTCTGATTTTATATATATATATATGGTGGAAAGAGATACCATATTGATGAAGATGCTACTTTGAGTTACATATATTATAAAATAGCCTGCTGAAAGTATTTACATCATATAAAGCTGTATCATTTGTAATTAGTTGGGAATTACTTAGAAATAGTAGCTTAAGGTGGCGTTAAAAGAGTATTAGAAGTGTGTAATTTTTTACAATTTCTTCCTCAAAATGTGAAATAAGAAAATATGATCTTGCAGTATTTTAGCAATGTTTATAATTTTACAGAAAAAAACCCAAACAAACAACAACTTAGTTTAATATTTCAAGGAAGACCATTCTATGTCTCAGCTATAATTCAAGGATTGTCCCAGGGCTGATGAAACTGCAGAATCATTCTTGAAAGACTCCTATTGATTTTATGGATTAGATTGCCAAACAGAACCTCAAGATAGTTAGATGCTTTTCATACTTGAATCTGTCCAAATTTTTCTTCCAAAAAACATATTTTGAAGAAGTAGTTGAGTTTTCTCCTCATTTACTTGATTTTCTCATGTAGAATTTAGAGAAAACTTCCACAGTATGGGATTCTGAAGCTTTTTGGTGAACGACACCTATGTGGTTCTCCAGTGTCACTCCTCTGGCAAGGCCACCAGCCCCTCCTCCCGTCGCTCGTACGAAATCCTCCACGGGCAGCCGGCACATTTAGTGGCTTCATTTGCTTCAGTCACTTTCTATGCAGGGTTTGCCTTCCCTCATCACTTCAGGATAATCTCCTTCTCCTCCCACTGTCAGCCTCCATATGCTGTTCCTCAACAAGCATGTTTGTGACCTTCACTCTGCAGCAGAGAAGAGGAGCAGTGTATTCTGTGTCTTACAGCCTTGGGGCTCAGAAATCCACCCTCAGGGGCTAGCCTGCACTTTGTAAGCCATTCCTGACTAACAGCAAGGGCTGTACCATCCTTGCCTTAACACTGCAACCCTTACGTAGCTGCAGCGCTGCCATGCCCAGAGAACCTGAAACAACAGAAACCTCCGAGCTACTCCCGTTCAAAGCCATGTGCTCAATCCTAGTTGAAGGGTGGGATGTTGTTGCTAAATGTGCTCAGAGTTCAGTGATCAGAAAGAAACTTTACAGTGCATTAATAATAGAAGTGGCTTGTCAAACTTGATTTAATGAGGGGTTCTGTTGGTTTGGTTTTGTGGGGGTTTTTGCCTTTTTTTACTTTCCTTTTTGTGGCTTTGAGAACACGAAGTGAAATGGTAATATTTTGGGGTTTGGATTGAAATCATGCTGCTTGGGAAAAGACTACATTAAACCTCAAAGGAGTTTCTGCCTTTAAACACATTGCTGAACTTTGCAGTTTGGCAGAATATGCTTACTCACGCACTTCAGTTAGAAAGACAGCTAAAAATAGTTAATACAGTCTGAATATGCATAAAATAACTTCAGGGTGTCAAGCTAGTCTCTCTGTTGGATGAGAACTGAAATCTAGGCTAAAAATGCGAAAGGCCAGACTGTGATGCCCTCTGTCATTTTGTGAACTACTGTAGGCAAGTGGTTTCTGAACCTGGGGATTCATTCTAGCTATGTATAGCTATATAAAAGTCTGTTTTGTCCAAGAAGACTGGCTGGACTCTGTACATACCAACTGAGATGATTGTCCCATCCCAGGAGACTCAAATGAGTACAGGAAGGTGCAAGTCCAGTGAATGAAGTCAGATGGGGAGGAATCACAGTCTAAAAGGTTTTTACTGTGGGTCGACTGATTAACTACAAGAATGTGCACAAAATTCCTGTCTGTTGCAATGAAAAGTCTCTTGTGGAGTTTTTCAGGTGCAGAAATTTCTTGGAGGCAAGTGAAGAACACTCCAGACTCCCAGTGAAATGATAGTGTAGGAGCTAGGCTAGCTGGGTAAGATGCAGATGATCAGGGTGGAAGTTGAGCCTTGTTAAATAGTTATTTGTCTAGGTAAGAGCAGAAACTTGATGCCAGAACCCCTTTGTTTTGTATGAGTGCCTTATCTCTTCTGTGAATGATGATTCTGGATGGTAGAATCTTGGAAACAAAAATCTGGGAGATCCTTAAGGTGGAATAAATTGTAGCTGTGTAGTTCCTGACAAATGCCTGTGTAACCTGTTCATAGCATCCTCCGCTGATAGCTATACCATGACTACCCCAGGCATTTAATTTCACTGGGCCTTTATTACTGCCAGTTTTTTTCTCAGTCTCTGAGTGGATCTGTTAGTGTACTTGAAGCCCATTACTCTCTGGTTTATCTACAGTAAGTGTTACGTTGAAGCATTCCTTATTCTTTCTGTCTTTACTGTTTCCCAGATGCCTGGTTGTCGACCTCCGGTTGTCCCTACCATTGCTGAAGCACAGCTGAGAGCTTCATTTGCTGCACTGAAGCAGCAGCATTCTTACTGAAGCTTTGCCAGGGGTGGCTAAAGGAGAACCCTTACGAGAAGGGCTCTCTCCCATTCTGTAGTGTGTGTTTGTGTAGGCTTACATGGCATGGTTTCAGTGTGTGTGTTACACATGTGTGTTTCTATGTAGAATTGTGTACTAAACCAGACACAAACACTGAAAGCTTTTATGTTGTTATATGTTAGTAGCAGGGCATTACTGTCTCGTGCTTCGTTTGCGGACATATTTGTGTGTTTCAAACATTATGAATTTAGCTTAAGTGGTTTTCAGTTTGTCAAGATCACTGTGAATTCTAGAGCACTCCTCCAATGTACCTGGGGTCTTATTTTGATGGGAGGTGCATAGTTAATAAAAGTACTTTCTGTTCCTTTATCTAGGTTAATAATGAAAATACTGAACAGAACCAGACCTACAAATATGCTGCTCTATCTGCAAGGACTATGCTTCACCATCACCTATTTCATAAGCACAGTTATCCCCGATGTTTTTGTACCTATTCTTAATGCCTTTTGTGACAGCTGTACTTCCCTGGATGACCTATTAGGATGTATTATGTCAGAAGCTCTACTAAAATGGATTATGCAACATTTCTTCCTCATCCACCTGATCAGTTGCTCTGTCAGAGAAGAAAACTAGAAAAGCAGGTTGATGTGCTTTATCCTTGACCAATCCATGCTAGCTCTTAGGCATAACCATATTATTGTTTAGACACTGTTATTTGTGATCAGTTTGGGGTGCTAAATTCAGTTATTTCAATTACAGTTCTGTAGCTGACTGGCTTATGCTTCCAGTATTCCCCTTTAATGAGTCACACTGTATTTTACCTTTGGGGGATTTAATTCCTCATAGGCATCTAAGGAGCTTTAATGTGTCTGAATTGGTGCAGATAGTTCAGTAAATTTATCAGTCCATATGAGTAGCTGAACTGTTCTAGCCTGTTCTCCTTTATTCCAAGCTGAGATTTTACTCTCTAGTTCTACAGTGTCAATGGTTCTAACCATCACTTAACTGCAGTTAACGTTTTAAAGCAAAACTATCATGCAGCATGTGAGCAGTCCTGGCATTCTGATAGCTTTCATTCTCCCATCAGTACTCGACTGACACTTTACTTCTCTTACTGGTAACATCTTCAATAATTTCCTGTTGTCTTTCATTTCATTGCTGATTTTTTCCCCTCTTACACCCTGACCTTTTCAATTTTCCTTCTACACACTCTATAATTTTTTACATAGGTGACCCATTTCCACTTTCCCTGCGCTTTCTTTTTTAGCCTGACACTGCTCTGGAGCTTCTGATGTAGTTATTGTCAGCTTCTGCATTGGGATAGTTTGTGCCCATTATTGCACGATTAGTATGGTTTGTGAGCCGCTGCTCTTTGTAATTCTTTTTCCCCGTCAGATGAGCTCTTACCTAGGGATTTGTTGTATCTGACTATTGAACTCTCTTTTCTGAAAGGCTATTTGTTTCTGTTCTGCTATCCAGCTTCCTTCCTTTCCTAAGTTTCATTAACTCTTATCCTGCCAGGGTGGTTGTCATCCAAGCTGCATTTCAGCTTGGTCTTGGTCAACTGGCACCTACTGATTAACTAGGCAGCGGTCTTTGCACGAACGGTTTGTTCTGCCTTTGGTATGTGTACATACATCTGTCATATATATGTCACCATAACTTCCATATTGTACTGCAGTCTTTCTCTCTTTAAATATCATCTGGGTAGTGTAAATCTGCATTATTACCTTGTATTGTGCCTCGGAGAATTGTGGTATTTGTTCACAGAAGATCTTTCCACCGCGTTTTTGCGGTTCAGTCACCTGCAATGGACACTAACATGTTTAACACCTACATTCAAGTTCCCAGACACTCATCAAGGATAACTCCCCAAATCTGGATCTCAAGACAAAGGTCATATGTGAACATACCAGTCGTGAAGGGTCTAATCTCCTAAGCTTCTGTAGTTCTTGTCATTAGGTGGTACTTGTTAGAAATTCCTGTTCAGCTTCTCGTTTCTTCCCTCCACTTCTTGCATCAATGTATGGGTTTCCAGAGTGCTGGGCAGATTGAGCCACCATTCATCTCATTTCCTTCATGGAGCATGTCCAAGCTGCTGGCTTTTATGATTATGCATGTTTTTATCTTGATTGTTGGGATCCAGGGCTATGGTAACCAAAGATGAACTGGAAAAAAAAAGCTGATTAAAATCTCTACAGGAAGTTATTGATTGTAGTGTAAAAATTTATTGTGATACATCTCCTATTTGCCATCTTTCCTTCTGGAGAAGGCAATGTCTAGAAGACCAGAAGCAGATTCAGTCTTTGACGCACAAAAAAGAGAGACTGCACATACCTGACAGGATTACCAGAGGTGAGACTATACCTTGTACCAACTAAATTTAAATGGTTGTGGTGGGAGAGAAGCAGGAGCTTTTAGTCATGGGTTTTACACTGCTGCTTTCAATTTGTGCTTGCCTCCTTGGACTTTCAGAACAGCACCATGTCTGGTTCTGCTTTGTAGTTGCATTCTGTTATCATTCAAAGTGAAGTGGACATTTTCCAAAAGAAAAGAAAAACGTGTCCCTGGAATTACACAGTGCTCAATTTATCTTGCATGTATCTTGGATACATGCATAAGTTTTGATTTTGAGTATGGTTTTTATTTGCCATATGTGCAAGCCTGGTTAGTTATCAGTTTATATTGTGTTGTCATAAACAGCCCTCTATTAACATGCTTTTCATCTTGCAAATACGTGCTTTTCTCTACTGCTTCAGTCCAGAAAAAGTAGTCATCTTAGCACTTCCTTCAGCACACATCACCAATTTAAACTAGTTACTTAGTGCATCACAGTGTGACAAATGCAATATTGCTTCACTTTAACGGAGACATTAAGTGACTTAGGAAATATAGATATAGTATGAGCAGCAGGGCTAATTCTATAATTTGGAAGACATGGTGTAAACTTAAATTGCACTCTGTCCCTAAGTATTTACACTCCAAGGAGATACGAGTGCCAAATTACTCTGGCTGGAGTTACAGAGACGATAAAAAAAACTTAGAACTGTGGAATTGAAGAGTGGCTGAGTTTGGCAGGGACCCCTGAAGATGATCTGGTCTAAAGCCCCTGCTCCAAGCAGAATCAATTAAGCAAGTTGCCCATGACTGTGTCCAGTTGTGTTGTGAAAATCTCCTAGGACAGAGAAGCCACAGCCTCTCTGGAAAACCTGTTCCAGTGTTTGATCAACCTTACAGTAAACCACTACCTTATGACTAAACAGAATTTCTCTTATTTCCATTTGTGCTGTTTTCTCTTGGCCCCTATCCCTGGATACTGCTGAGGCGAGTCTGCCTCTGCCTTCTTTACACCCTCTGATCAGGTATTTACACACACTGCTAAGATCCCCCGGAGCCTTCTCTTCCTCAGACTGAATGGTCTCCGATCTCTGAGCTGTTCCTTGGATAGAAGATGCTCCAAGCCCATCAGCATCTCAGTGCTCCTTTGCTGGACTCAATCCAGTAAGTCCACATCCCCCTTGTATCAGGGAGCCCAGCACTGGCCCCAGCCATGTGTAACCTTTTCTCCCAGTTTTATATTATCTAATCAATAGAAAGGGAGCCACATAGACACAGCTCTGTTTTCAGACTAGAGGTGCCAAGGAGAATCCAGCCGCACAGATACTCTGCTGTTTCGACAGGGGTCGGGATTTTCTGAAGCAGAGGGGACATTGAAGGTGACTGGTCAGGAGATGGTCTCTCCAGGGAAACACCCCCAGTACCTAAATGCCTGAGAACACAACCCCCTGCGCTCTGCTTTGCTGGCTGCTAGGTCTGGTTGCTTTCAGAGACGATGCGCTCTCGTTCCTGATCAGGAATGATGTCCCTGCCTGTAGTAGTGGGGTTGGAGTAAATGGCCTTTAAAGGTCCTTTCCAAGCCAGACTATTCCGTGATTCCTGGGGGAAATGACATTAAATGGTTCTCAGTAGATATATATAAATTTTGCATTGGTTCTTATGCTGATCATATTTAAACAGAAAGGGACATAGTATGCCCAACATGACTCAACAGTTACTAATCCTAGTTATGATGTTGCTGGGTGTAGACTGTCACTACATCTCCTTTCCTCCTATTTAACTCTCACTCAGGAAGGAACATGATGACATTCCTTGGTAATTTCGTAGCACATTCTTTAACATGATCCATACTGTAAGCAGCCACATGGTGTTCTGCCCGAGTGTCGAGAGGCCCTTATTCATCACAAACTGCCTTTCTAGATAACAGCTGCTGAGACTGGTGTGAGTGAAACGGGAGAGAACCAAGGGAAGGATGCTTTGAAAGGGGCTGCTCTGTGTCGTACGCTTCAGTCGGGAAATCCATTTCTGTCGCTTGGGAAATTAAAAATGGAAAAACAGGGGCAAACAGATTGATACAGTTTTGAGATTACAAAGAGTTTCTGGGAAGAAATTCAAACTAATTCAAATGAACAGCACGGAAGGGATCAAGAGAAAATTCAAGGACAAGTAGGCAGAACAAAACTGCAGAGTAAGGTTAATTGGTATGGGTGGGAAGTCTTTCTATCAAGTTGAAGCAGCGAGTACATCTAAATAATGCTAAGAAAATTGAGTTAGAGAGTGTACACACAATATTTAGATACTGTGATGATTACATTTCTGCTTAAATGGGAGAATAATTTTCCCATTTATTCACATGTGCATGAAGAAAAGGACATCTAGAATTACCTCTGAAGGAAAGCTCATGAGCTCCTGTCTGGAGCCTTCGACTCCAATCAGAGGAGTGGCTCCTCAGAATATCTGGGCTGCTTATGGCCCTAGCTTGTTCCAACTATTAACTCAGGAGAACCTTGGCAGTTTTCCCTGATAAAGTGAAAAATAGTAGCCTTGGCAACTCAGACTTATTAAGATTGGTTTTGTTGTGGTTTTTCTTTTCATTTTAAATGGGCAGATTTTTATTTGCATTAGATTCTTGACAACTGCTGCAGCATCCACCCTTTGACATGCATTTTATGAAAATGAGTAAATCACAACTGTAAAGCACTCCTTTATAATTTCAGCTCCATAGAGCAGACAAAAACATCATTATCCTACAATTAAGGTGTATGAATTATTAATTTTAATAAAAATAAACTACTTACTCTCTAATTAACTCTGTAATCAGGATTGTTCCAGTATATCATTGTATCTCTTAAGGTTTCAAATCCTAACTGGCTTTAAGTTGCCATAGTATTAAATTTTGTCGGAATGTATAATTAATAACTGCAGGTGTTTATTGGGATTGTTTTCTATTAGCTAACTCTACAAAAACTTATATGAAGAGCTCTATCCAATATATTTTTTAATTTGTGGAGCTTTCTCTACGGATCAGTGGAAGAGAGACCCTAGATCATGCACTAATCTCTATTGGTATGCATGAGCTGTTACGCAGCTTCGAAGAGATTTACCCCTTGGCCAAGACATTATTAAGCTCACCACTGGGGTTTCTTTAGAAGAAGAGCCTTGTGTGAATCCTAGCAGAGGGATTTTTCCATGGAGCTTGAAGGAGTTAATCCTCTAAAGCCCAGCAACTGTCAGTGAGTGCAGTGGATGCATAAATTCTGTACTTTTTTTTTTTAACTTTCCTGAATAGATTCTAAAACTCTCAGAATAGTTATAAACAAAAATGTAGTGGATCCACAGATCCATATTCCCATTGATTCCTTCCCATGCTCCTCTCCCAGGCAGCGGTCCATAGAATATATATGTATATGTACACATATGTATTTGTGTAAATCTATGTGTGCATATGCATACAATTACCTGTGCACACACTCCTGCCTGCAGAGCTAACTCCCACTGCACTGCTTCGTGGTCACCAAGCAGACATTTCTTCTAGAGGTTTTAGCAGAAGGGTCCTTTCTAAATGGACTATTTGTAAATGGCAGTCAGGAAAACTTACCAGACGTGCAGACAGAGTAATGTGATTGCTAATTTATCCAAGCCAGTATCTCATGCATTGTATGTAGCCAACCAACCAAACCCAAAACAACACTTTTTTTTTTTTTCCCCCCCAATTAAATGTAATACATAGAACAGAAGGAACTCTGAATTATAAACAGAAACTAAAACTGGTTATCTAAAATCTTAAATGCAGAGACTTATGACAATTTCTTAACCATTCAGTATTCTGGATATTTAAAATGCATATACATTCTAAATATATTTGACATCTACCACATTAAATTTAAGTTTGTATCATACTGGCAAAATTTTTTATAGCTTGTCTACATACATACATAAATATATTTCCTCTGCTTTCATGGATAGTAAAATTTATTTAATGAAGGTAAACAGAATCTGGCACTTGGAAGCAGGAGGAGTAATATACAGCATTACTTTGCTAACACAGAACATTACACTGTTTTCTCTGTTGGGTTTTTGTTGTTGTTTTGGTTTTTTTTTGCATGAATGTCTTGTCCTGATGCCAGTGTCAGCTCTGCCAAGGGGTAGCATATGTCTCATATTCTGAAGGCTGGCTTCTACGTGGACGGGAAAGCAGTGCCGTGAAATCTGTGCGTATATCCACTATAAATTATTTCATATCTCTTGGGAGAGTATCTTCAAAATATATCCCAGGTGTTTTCTTTGGAAAGCTCAGCCCCAAGAGGAGTGGCAGACTCCCAGAAAGAGATTCTTCACTAAGCTGTATGGAAGAGCAATGCACAGCTCAGTACTTGGTTACAAATGACAGAAAAAATAGCGTGAAGAGAAATGTGTGGCAGCACTGTCCTGTGACACCACTATTAAAATGAGATGATATGCAAGAAATGTGTACAAAATATGATCTGGAATGAAGTTCTCTGAAGTGGGAATAACCCCTACTCAGTTCTCACTCTCAGGTGCAAACCTCCCAAGTAAAAGCATTGAACTAAGGACTGCTTGGTTCATTTGTATCTTACGCTTCCCTTGCACATGCTACCCTGGCTTCTTATGGTATTAATTAAATAGCCTTGCTGTTTTCAAATGGAACCCCAATCCTTTGCAAAAACGCTGAAACTGAATTTTGCAGGAGTCTCCAGTGTCTTTAAGTGCTTAGGAAACAGCTCTAGACGAGCAATAGTTACAGAAATCTGTGTCCCCAGCCTTGTAAGCTGGGTCACTCACCTCATCACTTGGCCCAAGGATGAGTTTTGGTATCTCTCGTTCTCTCTTCAAGGTTTCTACTCTGTTCCTTCTTTTATATTGTACCACTTACTCAATAAAAGGATGTAGCATTTCACACTGACCGTTTTTTTAGTTACTCTTATGGCCTCATGATTTAGTGTTTATACGTACCTGCTCGTTTCTCTCTTTGGAGAGGCTGAAATGCAAGTTTCTCTTGTCACCACGTTCAATGCTTTTTTTTAGTTTGTTTTGGGTTTTTTTGGTAATATTTGTAACAAGTTATTCACACTTTGTGGACTAGTTACGGATATGAACTACCAGTCATCTTGTTCCCGCTTCCATGGCTTGTAAATCCATGTCAGTGGAACATTGATGCATACATTTTTATATATGTATAGATCTCAAAACACTTTCACAGCACTGGTTGCTACATTATGTTTTGGGTTCTCCCACTGTGCAAGGTTGTTGGTCTGTACTTCTTGTAATAAGGATTCCTCCCCGTGTACCTCTCAAGCACTCTGCTTTCATGCTAACTTGAACATAACTAGGAATAAACTGCACATTGAGGACTTCTCTTTCCCTTAGAAGCTCAGCTTGACAGCAGTTTTCCTTGAAGGAAGATTGTGTTGGCAGTACTACACTAATTTGTTTATGAAATATGGAGCCACATATACAAATATGTAAAATCAGGATTTTATTGAAAGGGCATTTGTAGCTGTATCCATGCATCATATACATAAAAGCAAGAACTGCTTAAGAATTTCAAACTATTTAAGATGTCTCACTATACTTTTTCAAGTTTAAATTGCACTTTAAATAAGCCCATTCTAATTTATGAATTTGGGACTACAACTTTCACTGAAGAATGGGTGAATCAATTTTTAATCAGCTGCGGTAAGTTCATATTGCACCATAATTAAAAAGTAAAATTAACAGAGACGATTTCAAATTCATTAACATTCAGTGAAAAAAAAAAATCAATCTAAACACAAGCAAAATGACCCTGGTGGTTTTTTTGCCAAGACTGCATTTTGGAAAAAACACTTTGCTGGCTAATACATTAGAAGATTGTAAATAAATCTTTGCACACCTTCTTACTGCAGTGTTGATGGATCAGTGTTAGCATTGATTAATATGCTTGCAGAATTTTACATTCCTGAAAGTACAAAATTTGCGTGAGCGTGGTTTGCATACAAGTGAATTGTTTTGCCACTTGGTGATGGCTGCGTTTCCTTCACTGCCATGGTGCTACAGTAACTGTACACAATAGATACCTCCAGATAGTTATGCCTGTGAGAAGATGAAAGTTCAGTCCTAAGGTGGAGTACTTGGGGTTTTCTTACTCCGGCTCTTGAGCTTTCATAATAGAAGAGAATTTATTTCATCATTTGCTGTCTTTGGCTCTATGGAATGAATAGAGCTGACAGGGAAACATGTGAAACTCCTGCTACATCTTCTGCGCTAGAGAAGACTCTGTTCAGACAACCCAAACTTTAGCTGGACTTTATCTAGTGTTAGTAAGTTATAATATTTTCAGAACCTGAGGTGTTAGGTTATTAGCAAGGTTACTTCTTACTCTTCCTTCTAGGTTTAAAAAATCCTAGGGGTATGTGCTTGCATTATGACTTCTCCAGCATCTCTGTGAAAGGACTGTCTTAGGGAAAGTGTTGCTAAGCAAAAAGACCAGACATTCTTACTTTCTTATTCTTGGATCATCTATTAGGTGAGATTTAATACATGTGTATCAGAAATCCAAAAAGTAAGTCTTCCTCTTCTCTGCTTTCATGATTAATTCAGACTTCTTAGGATTGCTGGTGCCTACTTTTCTGTAAATTCATGTTCCCTTTTGCTTTGAACTTTCAACATATTTTTCACTCTGGCGAGAAGCTTTCTCAGAGTTCCTTGGTGTTCAGTACTTTTTGATGTTTTAACCGTTCCTGACTAGTCAGTGCCAAAGGAAACCGGGCTGAAGCCGTAAGCTAACATCGTCACGTATGCTCTTCTGTGAGCCACTCTGATAGAGCGTGTCAAGTCACTGTCAATATAGACTGTTAGGGCTTTTAAGTCCGTAAAATTTGATCTCTTCAGTATGTGCATAAATAATTTTCCATTATACAGAGAATTTTAAGTACCTATTTAAATCCATGGTTTCTAGCAGCCCTTAAGCAGAGAGTGGCCCTGGTGCAAATGAGTTGGAGTGGGACGTTTGAAGTCTCAGGGAACACAAAGTTGAATGCGTAACCTGAGAGGTTAGTGCTTAGTATTGTGGAGTGTTCTGTCAGCCACAGCCCGTGTCCCAGACATGCTGAAAGCCCTCCTAAGATGTATCGTGTGTTGCCTTGTATGTGTCCTGTGTGTAGCTGTGGTGGAGAGGAAAGGGCTGCCCCGTTTACAGATTCGAGTACTTCCCGTGGGACACACAGTCGGGGCAGTTGATTTCAGGTCTGTGTTACGCAGTACGGCACTAAACCTGGGATAGCATTGGAAGAGAGAACTGGAAAGGTCTAACCCTACACTCATCGGTGTAAATCTGCCTTTAATTTGTTCTTTCTGCCAGCTCTCTTGTACTTTGTGAGGTTTCTTTCTCCCACTCTGGATTATTAGTCTCTCTAGCTGTGCTCTTCACTCGGGTTGTCCTTACCTGAGAGAATTTGGAGGCAACAATTCAGCTTAGATTAAAGCAGTACTCTGTGAACGCCAGGGTAACCCTGATCTTGGAAGAATGAATGAACCTCTTATAACAAGGGTTGAGACAATAAAGGGTGATTAAAAGGACATATTCATAATATGAGTCATTTAGAATGTAATGAACTGCAAATCCTGGTTCCTCGGAAGGTGAATTTCCCAAATTCAAGTCTGGTAATTAGAGAACAAGTCCCTTCTATTTTTATTACCAGACAGCATTTCTGATTTCACCAGATCTTTTCATAGTGCTTGTATTTCCTGAGTATTGCTCAAACCTCACACCAGCTTAGCATCGCCACCTGGTTTATTAAGTTTTGCCTTTTGTTCCTCATGACATTTGTCTCAGCAGTATAATGAATAACCAAAGCAATTAGTTCATACTTCTGACTTCGCCAGCTCAATATCTACCCCATGCATCAAAACAGACTTAGGGTGATGAAAGGCAGACCACAACCCGGTATGGCCAGTTTTCCTGCCCATGTGAGCTGCACATCCAAGGAAGTATTTCTGGAATGGTTCACAGGAGAGATAACTGTGTCTCTACCAGGAGTCTAGTGCAGGAGAGGGCCTGGCTGAAGGCAGGGCTGGGCTCCCCAGGGTGACAGAGGTTGCTGGTCTCAGTGCTCTCTGTGACTGGGGATTTGAAGCTACAGCAGCGCCTCAAATGCAGTACATAGTGAAATAATTACTATCATGTAATTGTGGCAATAATTTGTACCTAATATTAAATAGCTGCTGTGCCTTGAAGGAAAAATACAAGAGATCATTCAAGTAGATGCACCACTAAGTTTCCCCCTCTCCACCATCCCCTAAAAACAACCCAACCACAAAAGCCAAACAAACAAAAACCACAGAAGGGAGACAGGTGATCTTTCCAAAAGTACAGAACAGGGCTCTGTGTCTGGAGCATCTGGAAATGGAAGGACATACTGTACTAGATGTACTAGATGGTGATGTATAAGGAGCAATTTCTATGTTAAAGCAGTATCTAAACAAAAAGCAGAAAGAACCACCCCCAAACCCAAGGCTATTTTATTAGAGGATTTTCCTTAAGACCCTACATTTGGGAGTAGCTGACTCAAAGAATCTAACTGATAGAAATGAAGTTGAAGATAAAGTATTGTTGAGCAGTAATCTCTGATAAAATTTATACTTCAGGATGGGAGATGTGTTAGGATTAACCCCTAGAAATTGGCAAGAATTAGCAAACTTGGAATTACTCATTTTGTGGAAGTGAATGACAAGACAAATTCGAAAGAGTTAAAGATCCCAGGTTGCTTTCTTTTCATGATGGAATTCTTTTTATAGTAATATCTTCCTGTGATATATTAAAGCTAATATTATTTATATATTTTGGAACAAAACTAAACAAAGCCAATTAACTGAGGGATTAATTAGTGCTTAGTGCTAGGGATGAGAGATTCTAGGGATGGTAGGAGACTGAAGTTCTAGTGTCACAGGTAAATGGGCTGCATGCACTATCACTTTGTCAGCAAACGAGCCTCTTATTCTGTGTGCACCTGAACCAATATCTAGTTGTTTATATTATTCATCCACGAATCTCCTATTACCTGAAAAACCCTGGCTTTCTCTGGAAAGACCTGTTTTCTCCCTACAGCATCATATTTGGTGGGTTGGGGAATTACTCTTCTGTTGCAGGTATCCCCTCAAGGACATTCTTTGAGGAACAGAAGTTGTCATGGGGGATTGCTGAGAAGAAAGACTGGGGCAGATGTTTTGCTATGTGAGTTCTGGGAAGGAAATACAGGTGACCAGGCAGCCATTATTGTGCCCCATGCAGATGGTTCCTTCAGGGAGAGCTGTTTTCCTGGGATGCAATGAATAATTCCAGGTATGAATGACTGAATGCAGTAGGCAGTTGAGAGTATTTCCCATTTGTGCAACAGTAGAATGGATTGGGTGCCTCTTGAACCGCCAGATTAGCGGACCATTGTCTGCCTCTGAAATAGTACTCTAGAAACATTTTCATCTGAAAAGATGTGCTTATTATTCATGCTCCTCAGACAGAAGAAGATTCTCCCTCACTGATGCTGGTTTATTCAGGCTTTGTTTCATTCGCTACTGCTCCTGCCTATTTAATTCACTAAGGCTCCTGCCTTAATTTCCTTCTGTCCGTGATTTCTTTCCTGATGACTGAGGGACAGGCTGGCAACCAAACATCTGTGTGTGTATCTCCCCCAAGCTATTTGCTCAGATGCAGCAGAAATCGGTGTGATTAATACAGACAAGGAGTTACACCACAGTTTGTGTGTATAGGGCCTGGAAAAACCCTCCACAGACAAAATAGAGTCTTGGACAAAGTGCAGATGAGTGGCTGTGGGTTTGAGTCTCGCCAGTATTAATGAGTAACAGATTTGTGTAACAACTGTTACAGAGGCAGAGCATAATGGGAACAGTTAAACAGGAATTAACCTGTCTGAAAAGGGTTTGAAGGACATAATGGTGGCTAAGATCAAAGCAACCTATCAGTAGGCAACAGCACTGTGGTAAATGTCTACACCGTGACCATGCTTGGTCATTTTGTCTGGCTGACAATAGCTGAGCCATGTTTCCTGAAGGGTTGGTAGGATATCTAGGAGCTGTTGAGCCAAGCACAATGTGGTGACCTATGGTTACAGCAGGTCTGGGTACTCTGCAGAGCACATGCTGCATGCTCCCTACAGGACATCGCAGACATTGCATGTGGTGGGTAGAAAGGAAATTTGGCTTCAGAAACAGCCTAGAGGACGTGCGTTAATCAAGGGATACAGAGAACGTTCCATAAATCATGTGTGTTGTCCAAGTGATTTGAATGACCCATCTGAGTTTATCTGTATGAGTAGGTCACATCCCTCAGGCTAATCCTGCCTACGTAGAACAACAGCTTCTCATTAGGTATAGGAATGAAGTGGTTCCATGTCCTGACGTTTCTAGGCGAGATGATTAACTCACATCCCCGAGGGCTACTCTTTAGAAAACCACAGCATGTGCCCCGTTTTCTAATTGTTGATCTGGCTGAGTGACAGGCAAGAAGAAGTTCTAAACTTTCTTGCCCTTGTTTCTTACACTGTAACAAAACTGAAAATTGAGATGTTTTTGATTTTCAGCTTAGAAGATTAACTGTTCAATAACTTGAACTTCTGCCAGTCTCCTTTTTCTCTGTTATCACTTAGTTCACCTTGAAGGCAATCAATTCTTGTAGTAGAAGCCCTAGTCTTAGTGTGATGCCTGACACTGTGAAATTGCTTAGGAAAATACTATTACTGACCTAAACGGGCCACTTGTGCTGCCGTGGCAAATGCCTGCTGAGCTGGACTGGGATCAGGGCAGCCCATGCTCAGCAATGACCAAGTGTATTTACATTCCCGGGTACCTGTCAGCTTTTTCCGATTGTATCACGAAGAGAGGTTTCCTTTGGAGACGGTGTCAAATAAGCTGCTACTAAAATGGGGTCTAACTTTACCTCTAAAAAAGTTGTGACCTTTAAAATGGAAATTGTTAGATTATAGCCGTTCTGGAGATGGGAGTTGACAGGAGAAGTTTCTTGTGCCTTGAAAGTCTAAACCTGTGCAAGCATTTAATGGAAGTTTTTACCCACTTTCCTCATGACTGCATATGAAAGCTCTTGCTTTTTAATTTCTTTGCTGGCACAAAACACCTTTTTAATTAGTATTTTAAGATATGATGCTACACGTTTGAGGTTATTAAAAAAACTTCTGTGACATGTTGATGAACTAGAAAATGGAGATAAATGGTGTCACCTTTAACAAATGCATTCCAAAATGTAAAGGAATAGCTGCACAATTGATGCAATCAAGCTTTTCCAATATAATGGTGTTTTTAATAAGATCTGAGAGCTTAAAAATGGCATAGCTGTAATTAAAGTTCTGCATGCTGATCTACCGTGGCATGCACGCATCTCTGTTATTAAGTCCACTCCACTAAAAAGCTGAAGAAATACACTATGAAATGTATTTAAAAAATCAAAATCCAGTCTATTTCTTCCAAGTTGGGATAGCAATACTCAGCTTCTGCAGTGACTGTGACCGGAGTCAGCAAATTAAAGAATGTACCAGAGAAGTTTTAATTGTTTCATTTGCCAGACTACTGAAGTGATCTCTCACCTGTACGTTTGCTTCTTTCTGTTGCATTTATTAAGCTCTCGTGGTATGAAATTTGGTTCTGCTGAAGGTATCTTGAGCTATAGTGCTTATGGTTCGATTGCCTGCCTTTATGTAATCTTTCTACGCTCCCATCTCATTCCCTAGTTTGCAAGAACACATTTTCTGTTCTGTCCTCCTCCATTTCACATTTTCTCTACTATGCCTGTTTTCTTATTCAGCATAAATAATCATTTTGCTCTGTAGCCATCTAACTTCATTTATATTAGGAATTAATACAATATACCTCTAGGCTGTCTTCTTACTAGCCAGAACAAAAAAAAGGAGTCTGGCTTCAGCTCCTAATGAATCATTCCTTTTGGGGGAAACACAAAGTGCAGTTTGCTGAAATTCCATTAAAGTCTTAGATACCCATTAAAGAGCAAGTGCAAGTGTAATATGTTTAAATGCAGCATGGAAGACAGCCTGGGCATATGAAAAATGAATGAGCACTTACAGAAACGATTGTGCTCATTTCAAAAACTAAAGGTTACTCTGGAAGAACTCCAAATGTTGTGACCACAGCCTCCTCTTAACTTTAAACACTGCGGTCTGTCAGAGCCGTGAACTGGAAACAGGGCAACTCCCTTGTACAATGGCACTGTTGTAGCCTATGGATTCCTCTTGAGTTTGCTCCACGTTTGTCAGTGCTACCTCTAACTTGCTCTGTGTATATCTGTGCTATATATATTAGGTTAATACCATTTTTTAAATTTAAAGGTCATTTTTAGCTTAAAAAAACCCCAACAAACATCAGTTTCACATTTTTCCTCATTTGCAAGCTTATATTTCTCTGCATTTGGGTATAGCTATTTCCCTTGATAGCAGGTATTGCAGTTATGTAATTGCTCTAGCTGAAACTCCCTAGGATGTAAGGCATCAGCTTGCCTTTCCATATGGTGATAAATTTGTTCTTTTACGACTGGAATCTTAGTCTTTTTGTTCAAAGCAGAGCTTTTAATATTCTAAGATACCAATTTAAACAATAATCAGACTCTGCTATTTTCTTTCCCAGGCCCTTACAGCCAGTCAGGAAATTTTTCATGGCTGAGAGAGAAAGTGAAGGGGCAGAATGCTAATCACTGAGGGAGAAAAAAAAAATTGCCCAATAGAACTGGTTTTCATTAATTTCTCACATGAAAATGCAACGAAGAAAAAGGTTTAAGTGGTGATTGTTGGTTGGGGTTTTTTGTTGTGTTTGGGGTTTTTTTTGTTTGCATTTTATGTTGGTTTGGGGTTAGTTTTTTTCCAATTTTAATACATTTAGACCAAAAATATTTGTCTGTCCTGTCAACGACAAGTGGCTACAATTTGGCAGTCATTATGTCTTCAGGAGTTTCTAAAGGACATGTATAATGCAATAAGCTCCTCAGCATTCAGTCGCACAATTTAAGTTGCGAGATGAAATGCTCTGTTTGTCAAAATAAAAGCTCATCTCTAGTGCTAAACTACAAAAGAAATCCAGCACTTCAAGGCCTGGATTCATCTCATCCTAAGCTTTAAAATAGTTCAGATGAATCATGTCCACTAGAGCTCAGAGCACTTGAATCCCTTCTGGTATCTTGCAGTACCAGGCTGCATATGACTGAATTTAGATGTCTAAATGTAGGCAAGCAGTTGAAGTGCCCTGCCATGGCTTCAGCCTGCTGCTCCTTTGCTCCAGGGAGGCAGCAGCCTGCTGCTGGGCCATGCCACCAGTGGTTTCTATCCCTGCTGCCCCAATACCAGCTCAGTGCTGTGAGGATGGAAGGCTCAAGGCACCACAGCACCCTTCCCAGCACGCCTTTTGCCTGCTGGCTTGGTACAGCCCTGCACCCGTGCCCACAGCCTGTGCCTACCCCACAGCACGCAGAGCTCAACCCCTCTGCGTCCCAGCGGTGAGTGGAGTAGGAAGGAGGGAGGAGAAGGGAGGGCTTGGGCTCCTCATCCACCCAGCCATGGCTTCCCTCAGAGCCACAGACAGGCGACTTTTCTTGTACTACTCATACACTGAACAACATGGAATGTTCAAAGTTTCGAAGAAAAACATCAGTTTCAATAATTCAACACCCAAGAATGGAAAAGAGTGAAATAATTTCTGGATTCTTTGTTCTGGAGACAAAATTTGGTTGTAATATTGAAATCATAGTTTATTTAATACAGGACCTTGTTATTTCTACGTGACATTTTAATCAAACATATTAAAGCTGGAAAGGGAAAGGTTTTAAATAATTATGTTTAA
Source organism: Chloroceryle aenea (assembly GCA_013399075.1). Lineage (NCBI taxonomy): Eukaryota > Metazoa > Chordata > Aves > Coraciiformes > Cerylidae > Chloroceryle > Chloroceryle aenea. Next base: position 113,948 of record VWZY01004000.1, on the reverse strand, counting down.
TTACTTAAGCATAATTTAATCCAAATGATCTTCAATGGTAATAATTATCATTGTCAGTCCTTTTCTCACACATATTTAGATATTAATATCAACCTTGATTACTTATTGAAAACTACATTCTAATTTTCTCTTTTAAACCAGCAGTCTCTCTCAGGCACTTTCAAAGGCATCTTTAATCCTTTACATTTCCCAGTTATATCTTCAGTAAATATTATAAACCACCATAAATCTTGTAACTTTATAAATTGACTCGGTGTTTCAACCTATTGCTGAGGGTTAATGGCCAGTCATTGGTCAATATGTATTGATCTGCATACATATGCATTGATGTACATGCATATGCATTAATATCTTGTAGATAGTGGTTTTAAAACCAACTAAGTCAATGTGAAACACTTTGAGGGGCTTGAGTCTCCTTTTAAAAGCTGTCTTCTTGATAAGCTTATAAAAGGCACTTATTTAGATCTGCTGCCCATTTATAATACATCCCACTGGAAGAAGCAGCACTCTTAGGTTCCCTCTGTACTGCAGCTGCTGAGGCAGTGCCACCTGAACAGCTTGAGATGAGTGTTGGAAGGCGGGGAGTGCTGGCAGGGACGCGTGCTCTCTTAGCCCCTGCGGAGTCTCGCGCTATCGCAGTTCGACTGCTTCTGCAGCCCCAGCTAGGGAGGTTTAAGCTACCTTGGCTACCGAGGTGCAGAGATAATGGATCTCAATAATTCCAGGGCTAGTTCCTCAAGAATTAGCAGAGCTATTCAGGCAAAAGCACAAGATAAACAGTGGTAGTGAGGAACCTATTAATTTCTTTTAACTTTCCTTCGACAAGGTACTGAGAAAAACCCAGGCAGCACAGCTGAGCAGCACCATCTTTAGAACAGAAGAGTTGTTTGGATCATGACACTTCCTACATCTCCTAACTTTGTTCTCACTCTGGGCCCTACTTCTGGAGTGCCACATGGCTTTGAGCATCTGAGACCTTCAGAAAGGGGCCTCAGTGTCCCTGGGTAGCACAGACCCAAAAGTGAATTTGGATTTGGATAATAGTGATACAGATCTTTATTAGGATGGCATACGGACATCATGATTATGGTTTGAAGTTCAGCCTACTAACAAACAAAACTTTATTTTATACTTTTCCAACACGGAAGGAAGTTCAGTGCTTGCAGGGACTAGGCAGTGTAACAGGGTCATGTTGTCTGTGGGAGCCTTAGTCACTTTTTAATCGTGCTCTGGAGTGCACATACCAGATACGCCGCCGTGTTGACATCCAATTTGAAACATAAGACTTAGTTAAGATAAAAAGAAAAGAGCACAGCTGCAGCTTCATCCTCTCCTGCTTCTAAACAAATCCCAGAACTTCACTAGACAAAACTGGAGCTTGGCCCTGAAGCATTATATGTTATTCAACAAGATGTTCCTTGTACACATAAAATTAAAAGGGATATTTAACCAAGTCATCGTAGACAACGTCTTTATTTGTCACTGATGGTGCATTAAACACCCAACAGCTATGACCAGCAAGGGCAATCGGAGTAATAGGAAGCTGAAAGCCCTGGCTATTTCTCAGCAGGTAAGAATAGTAATAAATACTGTCCTTTGCTCAGATACTGCAAAGGATAAGTTTATTCAAGTTGTGGCTATTAGTGGAAAATTGAACGTGAACTATCTGTCCGTTAACTGTCACTGTAATGAAATAGAACTGATGTCAACAAAATACTGCTGTCAACAAAATGACCTTCTGGGAGAACAGAGTCAAAACAACTTGGGTTCTCATGTTTTGAAAATTGCAGATGTCTCTGTGTCATTCTGTCACCTGAAATTTTCCTCAGAACCTTGTGGACCCCACCTTACTTCACTGCGCTGACTGCCTCTTGTTTTGACTTGTTCTACCTCCAGCGCACACATGGCGTGGTTTCCTGATTACCAGTCAGTCTTCCACTCCATGGAGAAGCAGTAACACCCAGAGCGTGTTGCATGGGAACACATCCCGATGGGTTTTGAAAGTCTCTAGAGAAGGTGACTCCACAACCTCTCTGGGCAGCCTGTTCCAGTGCTTCTTCACCCTCACAAGAAAAAGTTCCTCCTCGTGTTGAGGTGGATCCTTCTATGCTCAATGCTCTATGCTTCTATGCTCTTTTCAACAGAAAAGAGGTTGTCCCCTTCCATTTGGCACCCACCCTTCAGATATTTACAGACATTCATAAGGTCCCCTCTGAGGCTTCTCCTCTCCAGCCTCAACAGCACCATGTCCCTCAGTCTTTCTTTCTTCATAGTGGAGATACTCAAGTCCCTTCATCATGGGGGACAGCAAATCCTGGACACCACCAAGATGCTCCAGAAGTAAGCATCATGGGCTTTTAGACAGAGGAGCAGACAGGGAAGCAGGTGGCTTCTGCCTTGATGCAGAGCAAGTTTGTCATCTTCTGGCTGAGAGGCAATGAGCTTAGATCCTGCCCTAGGAGCTGTAGCAGACCACCTTACAACTGCTGTCTCTCTGGGGAGGTGTCCAGCTCCCCCCCATCTCCCCTTCTCCTCTCCATTCTGTGCTTACTCAATATCTGAACCAGCACTCAATCCCCAGGGGCAGAGGGGCGGGCGGGTTAAGCCTGCATTCCACTTTGCTTTCTAGCAGCTTTCCTAGATTAGCACTCGAGTTCAGAAAGTTCTCATAAAAAATACCACCATAAAAGGGTGCAGTCGTTCAACAGAGGAGGAGGACTATATAGTAATTTCCTTGGAGCAGCTTTTTATATTAGAGCTGTCAGGATTCATTGGCGTGAGTGGAGTGATGGTGGTTCGGGTCTCTGCTAGATGAGAATAGTAATAGCAGCAGCAAAACAAATGATGATTTTTTTTTTTCTTTGTGTGTATTTTAAAGAAAAGGGCAAAGAAATAACACAGAGATTCTGAAATGGTCCTTATTTCTGAGGGTGGCTGAGTTTAGTTGCTTTTCATTTCTTCCCGGCATGAAATCCAAAAAATCCAAACCCAAATCCAGAATGAACATTAGTTCAGAGAAAACAAATACCTGACATAGTCTTCTGATCTGTTCCCTAATTGATTTCTCTTGTATTCCCATCTTCTGGGTATATTTTCTGTTGTTTGTATTCTAGAGACTTCCAGTCTCTGGAAAGATGCATATCTTTTAACAGTCAGGAACAGGAAGGATTTAAAAAAACCAACATAGACACCCAGGAGATTGATTCCTGCATGGAGAGTCCTTGTTGATTCCAGTCACGTTAAGTTCCTTTTCAAGTTGCAAGGGCTGTCACTCACTCTGTGATGTAGCCTGGCACCTGAAAGCTTCTAGCTTGCCTCTTGACATCTCCCACTCTGTTGGACTTGTTCTGCTTTATTTCCTTCACAATAATATATGGCCCTGAGGAACTCATTCTTTTCCTGCCTATATTCAACTTAAGCCACTTAAGCTCTGTTTTTCTGTGAAATTTGCTGCGTGTTTTTCTCTGTGATGAAGCATTATTCTCACATCTGAGGATTTTAACATTGAAATAATACTACAAGTCCTGAAACACATTAGGAAAAAACAGTAGGATTCTTTCCATTTTCCCTGCAATGCCATATGAAATGGGAAGTCTTATTGTACAACCTTATTTAGATTATGCTAATGAAGATGAATTCTCCAGTAAAATATGCATTTTCCAAATTATCAGGCAGAAGCATCCTGTATGAAGTAGTTTGTTTTCTTTTACATTTGAAATTAAAATGTAATTGGAGCTTGGTCAAAACTGCCTGAAGTTGAAGACTCTCTGCCCAGCAATAACTTAATTAAAAAACAAATTAAGAGTAGGAAAATATGAAAAAACCTGCAAGATATTTAGTCCTTCAGGGAAGAAAAGAGAAATAAGCAAGTACAGTAAGAAGGAGGGGAAAAGAAAATATAGAGTGTGCTGATGTTTGAATTCTTTGAATATTTCCTTCCCCGACTTTGGATGCAAGGGTTACTTGCATAGAAAACTCTGGTTTTCCATTGGTGGTCTCTTTTCCTTCTCCTTGGAGGTTCAATGCTTTTGGGTTAGAGTTTAGATGACTGCCTACACCTGGTCGGCAAGGGCTCTTCAGTGACTGCAGCAGCTGCAGTGTGCTCCAGCCACGGAGGGGAGCAGGAGGTCACAGAAATGGTAAGAGTTGAGCAGATCAGGAGAGAAAGGAGAGAGTAGATTTTTCTGGAATTTGGGCTCTTCTCTTAACTTTTTAGGGCAAGAACTGATTCAATTCCTCTTGCCCCCCAAGATAGGAAAGGTTATGATGGATAACAAGGAACCTTCTTGGGCATCATGGGCAATTTGAATATGTCATTTAGAAGCATAAACGTCTGCACATTTTCATTATTCAAGGGAGATGCTTTTCCAGAGGACAATTCAAAGGAGTGTTATTTTTCTCTCTCTCTGTCTCATGGAAGGAATCCATAACGCTCTCAGAGCCTGAAATTAAGTGGGACGGAGAGTTCCTCTCTCTAATCAGAACATACTGATTGGCACTTTCCTTTGCTGAGCCATCTCTGTGAATTTTGATGCCACTATATTTTTGTGATCGTGCAGGTAATCATCAGATTGGTAAACACAGACTGCAGTTACTAAACCGTCTGTGGCTTGATGAGTTTTCTGGGATTTAACAGGTCATAGAGAATAGAAGTGAATTAGTAGTCAAGCAGTTGGGAAGTAAATTCTTCTAGATAGAGTGCAATGCTCTTGTCACGACAACTATAATGCAGAGCCTGCTGCAAGCTCTTATATGGACTAGACTTACATTTCAGTGTGAAGTCCAATGAAGCAATTTAAAGCCGTTGGGCTGCTTATCAGATCAGCATCGATAGCTACTATATACATTTATGCATCTTGTTCCTCTTCCCTTCTGAACAAGGAGGAGATCAAGTTCTTCCTTTGATCACAGAAGGAGAGGTGGTTTCCCAGGAGGTCTCATTAGACTGGATTTTTTCAGCATTAGTCACATACTCCTTCAGCAGGTCTTCTGCGGGTTGTAGCAATGTCAGTGATGATAGACAGAGCAAGCCAGCGGAGATTTCAGCAGCACTGTGCCTACTTAATTAATCTTGGTTGGTGTTCTGGAGCTGTAGAGCTGCTAGGGTGATACTAATCACAAAGTTTTTGTGTAGCAAATACTCATCCACAAATATCTCAGGATGTCTAATGCAATCTAATTACTGTCTGGAAAGGCTATAAATAACGTGGTAATTGAGCCACTATCAAAGTGAGCAGGAGCAGAATGAAACCAGAAGGTAATGATTTTGTGCCATCAACCTCAAGTCTTTGACATAACTATAAAACAGAATATTATTTTCACCCGAGAACACCGGAGCCTGCAAAGTTACAGCTGCTTATGGCAGCTTCAAGTACTTTTATGGCATTAATGCCTAGAAGGCCCCTCTGAGACAGATGCTGTGCTCTGCCAGGCACTGTATAAACAAAAATTAAGAAATTATCTGTTTCTTTGCAAAAGAAGATGACCCTTCTTTGAAGATTTCATCAAGAATTTATGTTGTTATATAAAGGCAGCAGTCCTGTAACAGTTTAAAAGCTAATAATTGCAAAAGGTGGTTCTGGAGGCACACTTCTTCCCTCCAGGCAGCAGACCACAAACCTTACTCATTCATAAACGCCGTGCCTCTCCGGATGAGATTTCTGGCTTTCTGTAATTGGGGAGGGGGCTCTTCCACACGCAGCTGGTCAGCTACCACAAGTGACTGGACTCAATCAGCCTGCCTTTCTGTATCACATCTTTGAGCTTTGTGCGTTAGTTTCTGAACCAAAGCCAATCTGTGACTTATTTCAGCTAAATCATTGTGCTCTCAACTTCCCTTGTAGGGCCTTGGATAGTTGCCAGAGTAGTTGCTGACTTTTAAGTAACAGTTTAGGCTATGGCAGTGAGAGCGTTCTTAGTTTGGAAGGGTTTGAGCTGAAAGGAAGGAAACTTTGATGTGTAGGTTTTCCATTACAGCTTTTTCAGTTAAATTGCTTATTGGTGTGCTAGTTAAAGGGGTGAAGTCTTTCTGCGTCCTTTTCCAAGATGCTGTGTGTGGACATACTTACAGACACACAGACAGACGTGGGGCGACTCCTTGCATTCAGTGGGTAAGATCACCGAGTGGGTCCCACCCCGTGGGTCCCACCAAGTGGGTCAGCACAGCTGGATTCACAGCGAAACTGCAGCGAGCACAAGGGAGGGCAGAAACCATCGCCCCTCATTCATCCCTGGCTGCATTGCGTGAGTGTGGTCCCTGTGCTTGAAGCTGCTCTCATTTCATGAGCAGGGCAAGCCCTCACGCACCACGTAACTTCTCCCTTTTCTGTTTGTCAGCTACCTTTGAGAGTGCAAGCATGAAGTATGCAGTTCAAGCATGGTTCTCTGTCACTTGAGTATTCTCTCTACAAGGCAGAGAAAACCCAATCATCCAATTTAGCTGTTAAGGATGCTTTGGGAGCATGACTAATTTACCTTTATAATGAGTACAAGTAAAAATATTCTGGTTGTATCATCTTTTACTCTTGGTATTTTGAAGTCTAAAACATTCTAATTTTGCTTATTGCATTTCTTCATTACGTGGGAGGATGGTGCCCTGCTTTAACAACAACTGTCCTTTGGAATGGTTTTAAGACCTCCCTGATCTTGCTAAGGTATGTAAATGCATATAGGGAAAAAGAAAGAAAAAAAAAAGAAATATGTAGATAAAGCTCTTGCACTCCAAGCAAAGCAAGATGCGAAAATAGATCAAAATAGATTTCTCTCAAGCAAAAGAATCAATATGCTTGTGATGCATCCCCTTTCCTTTCTAGCTGTTTAGCCTCAGCTGACTTTTGTTCTTTTTGTTCTTGAGCTGCAGCAGAAAGAGCTGAGGTGCTTTTCTGCACACAGGTTATAAAGCGTACGGGTGCTGACCCGCAAGGACGAATGATGGCTGCTTGCTTACGAGGCTCTCAAATGACTTAGGCAGAGCTGACATACTGTTTTGAGCTGAAACTTCCTACTGTGCCCATAGAAACAATTAACAGGTTATGCCCAGGGATAAAGCCAGAGACTCTTCTTGCGTCAGTAATTGCCCCAAAGAGATAAATGTGTTTAATTTTGTACCTGAAGCCCATGACAATGATATGGTATTAAACACCATTTCTCCCTTACACCAAATTAATGGAAAGAAATCCCTTAAAAATGGGAAGAAAAGGCTACGTGGCTTAAATACCTTTTAATTTTTGTTGGTTATGTCCATGTCAGCTTTTAATTCAATACCTGTGCTAGTTAAAGATGACACCTTACAGATTGCACCTCAGTTGCTTCTGTTACAGTATGCTGGCTAGCCTGATGTTTCTTGTTGATTGGCACCATATGAAGCTTCAATAAGAGTGATTAGAGTCCAGATTCTCAAAGTTCTCAGCATCTTGCAGGCGTTTATTGTTCCTCTGAGTGTGTTCGAAAGCCTGGACTCAGTGTGGGATTCTGGCACTTTCTCTACCTTCTCTACTGGGGCAGTGCAGGCCTAAGGGGAAAGAGTGCCTTTTTTGGGGGGTGGGTTAAGATTGGAATGAACTTTGCTGGTAGGACTGATGATGTTTTGGGGGAATCTCCCTTCTCTGCTTCAGTGGTGAAGCCAGCGTAACGCTGACTTTGAGAGAGAAGACAAACCTTCAGGTTATATTTGCACTGTAAAGCACTGAGAATATTTGTCAGAAGCAATCTGTGTTACTGAGTTAAAGGAAAGAGCAGTTCAGGGAATGGCAGGTAGATAAACTGAAGACTGAGTAAGTGTCTCCAGCTGAGAGTTAATATTAGCTGAGGATCTAGTGCGATGGAAGACTAGAAAAATGCAGCACTCGGAGCAACAAAAGATAAGACTTTAATTCAGCGAGGTGTGTATTCAGACATTATCTGATCTGGAGGCATTCTATCACCTAAAGAATATCAACCACAAGACAGTGACGAGCCATGGTGGAAAAGCATGAAATGTTAAGGTGTGTGCTTGGAAGAGAAGTCTACTTACGTCTCATCCAGCACTGAACCAGCTGCAGTAGTGAAAAAAGGTGAGCTAACTGAAGAATCTTGCAAGATACACAGATGCATATATTCTGTCTTCTCTTATACGTGTATATATTGCATATACATCTATAAAAGATCAATAAGATAATGTGTATCTTGTATATATGTATGTATCCTGTGACCTTTAAAGGTGATAGGCACTATACTGCAAGTATGGCCGCTAAGTTTCAATACATCATTTCTCCCTGTAGAACAGATCCTCCCTTTCCTAGGAACAGGACCTGTCATCTAGAGCATGAACATTCCTTTGCCTGAAGGTAACAGTGCTAGTGAATTTATTAGGGATAAATCCAACCATATCACCTTAAAATCATAAAATAATATTGATTTTATTTTGACTATGGTAAGGAGCAAAGCATGAGCCAAGCCATGCAACTCCAGATGTAACATTATTATTAACATATATTTAATAGCACAGTCAGCTTTATTTCTTCTGGTGTTTTTTATCTCAGTTTGTCTGAGAAAGGGTGCTGTCAACCTTCATCCACGTAGTAATTTGGAGAAAAATCCCCACCTTTCAGAAACATCAAGCAGATTCTAGTAAATGTGCATTGATAATAGCTAAATATATTTTAAAATAACAAGGTGAAAGAGGCTTCTCTAAGACTGGAATTGTGTTTGTGTTCAAAATGGGGTCTCAGATATGCCTGTGTTCTGAAGAGAGAGGATTAAGAGGAAACTCTCGCAATAGTTGTGACTAACTGGACAAAATGCTTTATTCTGTGACCAGATCGTTGTATGATTATGATTTTAATCTGTCACTGTTAAAAGTCTAAGATATGAACAGGGTGTCTCTACAGAAGCTTTGACTGCTTCAGTCGGAATCTGCTCCAATGAGCTTGTACCACTGGTCATCCTTCCTACCTAACAGTGAGGTGTTCCAAGGTTCTATTACAGTTCGATACCATTGCAGGGGTTTTGTCCAGCTGTGAGAAGAAAAATGAATGCTTTTTCACCTCATGCTCTGAGTCATTTCCCGCCAGTGATTCCAGCTGTCATGGTCTGGCTGATGCTAGATTATCGGTGTTCTCCAGTGTACTTATCCCAGTGTATTTTTGAGAATAATAATATACTCTTAAGGATAAGCCAGCTAGGAAATGTCACTGCATTTATAGTTTAGAGAAGTGTTCTCAAGACAACCGAGGAATCCAAGATTAGAAAGGGAATGCATTCTTTTTTAAGGTTATTAGGAGAAACTTGAGGTTTTAACGATGGAGTAGCGGACAGGGAAGTGCAGTGTTCCCTTTCTCAGCCAGGCGATTCAATTCCACAGAGACTCACTGAGTGCTAGACTGTGCTACTGTGGTTTTGTAGCACCTGAAGAACTAGACCTGCTGGTTTACAGTCAGTCACTGTTACAGTGGCTTTTTCTCCCCTCTCTTTTGTTGTTGTTTTTGTCTGGTGGTGGTTGTGTTTTGTTTTGTCCCCCTATGTGAAACTATGTATCCTTCTGTGTCTGGAAAGTCCCATAGGCAAAAAGTGGCTCAAAGATACTGAAGAGCCTGGGGATGGTACTGGATGGCTACTGCGCAAGTGGGAGAAGCTGCTTAATTCCAGTTCTCAGGAAAAGGGGCAGGCTGAAAATTAAGCAGCAAAGAGCATCTCAGCCATGGAGCCAGACACAGGAAGGGTCATGCCCCAAATAATACTGAAATTCAATAAGAACATAAAACACGCGTCATTTTTCCTGCTCCATCTACCAAGACTTCTTTCTTTCTTATTGCATTTAATGGGTGCAGCCTTAGGAATATTACAGCATAAAAACCAAGACACCTTCAGTCCCATGGCAATTAAAGGTTCATTAACAAATCCCTATCTTACCCGAATTCACTGTTGTCATGCATGAGCAGCAGGTGAATGTATCATCTGGCTTCTTATAATAATGTTTAAAAGAAATGTCACATCTAGTTTTTAAGTAATTTTTCTCATTACAATATGAGTACAAATGAAGTATTATGCCTGGCTGCAACACCTGGTGGGGAGAAGCAGTGAAAGAAGTTGGGTGAATTTTCAAGCCAATGATGCAAAAAAAAGTAATAGGATGTAGCTATAGGTACAGCTCACTGCCATCAGTTGCATCAGTCACAGCTTGCCAATTGTGTTTAAAGTTAACTCCTCTAGTCTGGCTTCATCCATGTGCTGCAGCTGCTGGGAAATGGTACCTGAAGGAGGGAAATCTGCAATCCTCCTCTTTCGACTGAAGCTGGTATTTTAATATTGGCTCTTATGATGCTCAGGTTACTGTTGTTATTGCTATGAATGAACAAATGAACAAATCCCAATTGGTTTAAGATAACAGTAGTCTAATAACCTTGATCATTGGAGGGCTGCAAATTAATGATTTGCAAGTAGTTCATCTCCTCCTTCTGGGAAGATTTGAAAACTCTTTATTTTTTAGGTCACGATTATTTTGGCCAGTCTATTTCCACATTAATATCAGAAATGTAGAGTGTGCTGTAAGTGATGCTGCTGCTATTTACAGTGAACTAGAGAGATGAATTAGTATCTGGTGTGCTTACCAAGTCAAAGGAGGTGACATTGCAAGATATGTATACATTACCCCTTCCTGCAGGAAGGAAGTTGTAGAGGGGTCTGCAACAGACGAGCTGGATAACTTCAACTTTTGTCCCTTTCTTTCATTCGTGCTCCTTACCGAATGGCAGCACCTTTGTTAACAAAAATCTCAGAATCTAACAAAGAAAGAAAAACCTGGTTTAGAGGAAATTTTTCTATACTCTGCACTAGACTTCAGTAGGAATACAACCAAAACCCCTGAGGTCCTCACAGGACATTAGGCAGACCACCCATGAATCTCAAGCTGCTAAAACTGATGCAGACCACAAACATCAAGGTTTCATATTTTCTGCTTAGATCCAGATTTTTGGTATAATAAAATCCTTGAGTTTGTTTTTCCATGAAGCCACGGCCATTGCCTTTAGTTTATACTGTCTCATGGCCACATGCAAAAGAAGTCGTTGTGTATAAGGTAGCATCATAGATTCTAATATATAGTACTGTCATGAAATGTGAGTGGCACCAAGGTGATTTATATTCCCTCACTTGTAAGATGCCTCGGCTCCTGGAGGAAACAGATATGTTGCAGAAGTACCAAAATGAATAGGAAAGGGTTGAAAAAATGCAGCAAACATGGAATGAGAGTAGAAGAATCTTGTAAATAAATGTTAATCAATGTAAATTTGTGTGGCAAAAGACTAGATAAAAACCCAAACCAAACTGAAAACCCCACGACAAAACAAACCCCAAGTGTTCCTTGCTATGCATAGATTATTTGAAAAATCCAAGCAGACGTTGGCATATGAAATTGACTTCTGAGAATATTGACTTGGCTTAATTTACTTGTGTTATATCTGTAATTGAAATGAGGAGGATGAACTTCACATGCTAATTCCCCAAGGGTCTATAACAAATGCAATTACTCTGTTTCAGAATTATGCATTAATGTAACTTTTTAGCACTGTCTTCAGATGACACTGGTTGTTAATTATCTCTCTTGTACAATACAGGTGTAAAGTATCACTCCTGGAATAATGTTCACTCTTCTTCCATTCATTTTTTTCATAATTTCTCTAGATAAAATATTTTTACATTAGCATCTGAAAATTAAACAAACAGTTAAAACATCATTTTAAAAGATACTAGATTTAGCCAGACATTTTTGCAGCTCATGGCAGATACATATGATCCTGAGGCATGCAGACTGCCTCAGAAATAGAACAGCAAAGCTCTTAAAATTTTAGGTTTAGTGCTTATGTATGCAAAGACGACTTTTAATAAATCATTTCATTTCCTTTCATTTGTTCCAGGTAGAAATTTTGGACCTTTGCAGTTCTTTACGAGTCTGTGTTGCTTGAGTTGCAAATAGGTTTTGCTGCTAAGATGCAAACCAAAAAGCAGTTTCTGTTAATGCACTGAAAAACCCTCAGCCTCTCCACAGTTTTTGTAGTATTTAGAGTAAGAATTCATTCTAAAAACGTATTCTGATGAATTGTATCTTTTGGAGGGGTTATGAAAAGTTTATTTAATGGAAATATATCAGAAGTAAATGTAGAAATGCAGAATAATCTAACTTCTGAGGTCCAGATGGTAGGCAACTCTCTATGTCCGAGCACTTGCATTCAGAAGCACAAATTAAACTTTTATCTCTGTGCACCTAAGATTGATTCCCCAGCTGCTCTCTTCTCAGTCAGCAGCAGCTTATTGCGAGCAGGTGCCCTTGTATTCCCACTTGCAGAGCTGCCCGCTGATGCCTCCTGGCTGCTGGGAGCAGTGGGACCTTGGTGGGACCAAAGTCAAGCGATGTGCGGGGATGGAAGGTGCAGAGGTGTGACAGGCAGCGGGTGCCATCAAAGCGCAGAAGGGGGCAAGAAGAAAAGTAGAGATTTGTATCCGTGTGCTCTAGAGCTCAATCTAAACAGAGCCTTCCTTCTGCGTTTGTAAGATCCCGTGCATTGTTCATGCAGCACATAATGCCCTCCTGTCACCTCTTGCAGTACAGGGTCTGGGCAACCCAGCTTTGTCTGGGGACGCAGAATACTGGAAGAGCCGGAAGGACGGACAAATCCTTCTTTAAATACTCGGAAATGCTGTCATTTTGTCAGCTTGTTTGTCACAAGTTCAGATGCAGTCAGCACCTCCAGAGAAGGTGGGAATTGAACTCTGTCGCACAATTTAACACGGTTTGTCTGAAAGCAGTGTGCCTTGCCAAAGCCCAGCAACGGGCAGACTTTTCTAATCTTTTACTTTTATTGATGTCCTAGTGGTGGAGCTCGTTCTTTCGGAATGATAAACAGAGGCTTTAAGCAGTTTCTGAGTAATGGCAAGGTGAAAATTCCTCAGTGAAGCCTCTTCCTCCATTGAAATGGTTTTATGTCAGGTGGTTTTTGGTTGATTTTGGTTGGTTTTTTTTAAGTAAATTTCTGTGGAATGGTTCCATTTCAGTGGAAATCTCTATTTCACTGGAGAATGTAATCATATTCTCATAATTCTCCTAATAATTTAATTTAATTGCTTTCTGTAAGCTTCCTAGAAGCATTTGACCAAACTTGTACTTCCGGGTCTTGGGAGGTCCAGCTTTTCCATCTATCCATCTACAGTACGTATCCCATGACCTATTTATATTATTTTATGGCCAGAATCCTGCAGCACATGATGGGAAGTGGACTAGAATTACTGTCCAGTTTCTAGGCTGAAAGTGGGCTGAAGATCCCACCGATGCGTACCACGTGACTTCCTGATCACATCACAGAAACTAAATGGATTGGAATGATATTCAGAAGACTGGGGTGCATAAGAAGAAATTGTAGTTGCCTTGTTGTTGCATTCCCACAAGTAACAGAGAGATGCTTCAGAACATGTACACACGATATTTTACGCGCTCATCTGATTAAGTCTTTTCCTGAATTTCTTACAAGTAGAAAACCAAAGGTGTTGTCCCTGATGTTCAGAACATCATTTGTTACCGTCCTCTGCTGCCAGTGTCCTGTTGCAGAGCTGACAACCAGTATTGCCCCAACGGAGGCAGTGTGCAGGTGTGGTATCAAGAGCTCCTTCTTCACTTTGCGGCAGCCAGAGTACTTGCACGCTTGGTCTGAACCTTAACAAAACCAAACAAGTGAAGTTTCTCCTTCTGTCTGATCTGGCTGTCAAAAAAGACCAATATCAGATTTCTGTGGTTAAATTTCCTTCAAAAATGCTTTCCTCTCCTAAGATAGTAGCGTATCAGCTTTTTAGTTCATGTGGTAAATCAAAATATAGTGAAACTAATTTAAGGTTAAGGGGTGTTTACTTTTTATACTAGTATAGCATTGGTTGTTACCTTTAAATACTTATCATAATCACTTCTTGCCTAATAATCCCTGATTGCACTTGACTTTTAAGTTTACCTTTCCTGATTAGAAAGCCATATTCATCATGTCAAAAATAGGAGCCAAGTTATCATAAAGTTAATTTATTTAGGGGAAGGGAGGAGGCTGCAGCATGTGGAAGGGAGGAGAATCTGAGACTGTCTTGCCAAAACATCTCTGTTCTCCTGATGCTTCTCAGGTAGAGGCAGCAGGGAGCAAAATTATCTGGCTTGGCCTATCTGAGTTTACATGGCAGTAAAGTGACTTTTCTACTTGTTTATATACTGAATTTCTCAACTATGTCCCAAAAATGCATGCATATATCACCTTGGAAGGATTAAATAAGTGAAGGAGAATGGAGTCAGTGCACTATCAAGAGGCAGGTAGTAGGGGACAAATTGCCAGCAGTGAGGAGTCATTAAAAAAAAACAAAACCAACAGTTTTTCCTTGGACTTTGAAAACCTGTTTTGAAGAACATCTCCTTTAGCAGATGATCTGACATATCTGAGTGTGTGTTCATATTGAGTAGAGGCATTTAACTAAGATATATGGCCTATATCCATTTGCTATTCTCCAGCAACTGTCTAAAGTAAATATACCTGACTTGACTCCTTCATAAACATTTTTTTGTACTCCATCTGGAGGGGGAATTATTGAAAAGAAAATAAATTAGTTCAGGGAGGAAAAAAACCAAAACATCACAAACAAAACAAAGCAAACAAACCACCCAGCAGCATTTATTATGGCACCTGAAAGTCAGTAGTGCATACTATTTTTCTGAAAGTTAATGAGACATATAATTAGAATTCTCTTTCTGAGGTTTTTGGGGGGTTTTGACTATGGAGTGCATGCACTGCGCAAGCAGGACGGCGAAGCAGAACTGGTTCACTGCTCTGCACTGGAGCAATTAGCATGCTGAGGAGCACACGTACTTCTAGGTGGTTTTGTTTCAAGGTGCTTGTATCCAAAGCTGTCATCTTGGATGAAAACAGGGCTTTTGTTTGAGACTTTTTTGTTTGAACTTGAAGATGGACAGTATCAACATTTTCATTTTTCTTGTAGTTTTCCTCTCCTATTCCAAATATGAAGAAGCCAGAATATTTGATAAGTAGGCTGAAGATAATTTCTCCAGCTTGATATTCTTTTATCCGAAAGTTCATATGCAGCTAAACCCTGTATTTCTAAAACTTGATGTGTTAAACCTCCCTTTAATGGAAGCATTATGTTTTAAGGGTATTGATGTTAATGAGCACACTTAAGGTAGTGTAGAGTCTGAGAGAAAGGAGAACTGAGTCCCATCCTGCAGCATACCATAGAAAACGTGGCAGATGAAACAAGACAGAGATGTCCACGGAGATCTTCATATGTCATTGCAGTGTAAGGCTTCCCCAAGGTAGCTCAAAACTGGGTATACTAAAACCCAGTTCTTTTGGAAAGCAGAATCATTTCACTAAAGGATGACAAATAAAAGCACTTAACTTCATTTGTGAAATTTTGCCTTAATGTTGTTGCTACTGATGAAAGAATCTGTCAATAGTTACATCTGCTTTGGCAAGGCTGAGTTGTAAAAGAATCAGAAGATGCTTAAACACTTGTGATCAGACAGATCCCAAGCCAAGGGTGAGAAGAGACAGCACGATCTGTCCAGGTGCTGCAAGAATGGCCATACAAGAAGGCTGTCAGTAAGCTGCTGAGGTGGGAGACAGAAAGGAGTGTTCCACCCGGATCCCATCAGACTTAAACAAAGGAAGGAGCAAAGGACTGGAGAGGGATTTGGGCGAAAGCGAGGAATTGCTTTCCCACAGATACAAGCAGAGTGCTGTGGTGTACACCTGGGGCTTCTGGGGTGTTATTTTGCTGCAAGGTTACAGAGGAGTCATGTAAAAGACTAATAGAAGGTGGTGTTAATAAGAAGATTGTATGGCTGAAGCAGTGAAGGAATTTTGTTGTGGACCCAAGCATGGAGAGGCAGTAGGAGTGCCAAGAAGGAGCTATATGGAAGAAGAGAGGGAGAGCAAAGGTAGACGTCTAGCAAAGGCTTAGTGAGAGCAGAAGGTATCACAGAATCACAGAATCCTAGGGGTTGGAAGGGACCTCGAAAGATCATCTAGTCCAACCCCCCCTGCCAGAGCAGGGCCACCTAGAGTACATCACATAGGAACATGTCCAGGCGGGTTTTGAATGTCTCCAGTGAAGGAGACTCCACGACCCCCCTGGGCAGCCTGTTCCAGGGCTCTGTCACCCTTACAGTAAAAAAATTTTTTCGAATATTCAACTTGAACCTCCTATGCTCCAATTTACACCCATTCCCCCTTGTCCTATCACTGGTCACTACTGAGAAAAGCCTAACTCCATCTCCCTGACACTCACCCCTTACATATTTGAAAACATTGATGAGGTCACCCCTCAGTCTCCTTTTCTCCAAACTAAAGAGACCCGGCACCCTCAGCCTTTCCTCATAAGGGAGATGTTCCACTCCCTTAATCATCTTAGTAGCTCTGCGCTGGAGGTTTGGGTTAATGCTGCTGCTAACTGTTCTCCAGGGCAAAGCTCGGAGTTGTAGATATTACCCACTCCATGCAGCTGGCAGCACGTTTGTCTTTATTTTAAGTCATCTCTGCATGTTACAACGTTGAGTATTTGGCCAAACAGAGACTGGATGGCTGGTTTGTAAGTAAAACCCATATCTGTACTGCTCTGCACTACTGGAATGGGGAGTTCCAATAGCAAAACAAAGAGAAAAAGACATTCCTAAAGCTAAAGTCATGTCATTTCTGCACAGCCATACTTGAGCCGGAATCTTGTGACAATGGGAGGTGCGAGAAACTCTGGATCTGCAGCTCCAAAATTGTTGAAGCAAACAAGGCTAGTCCTATGGATCCTTCAGCCAGCCAGACATTTATGTGGGGGTTCAGAGTTCAAGTTAGGAGAAAATATGTAAGAAATACAGAGTGTTTCTACCACGTTGCTTCAGTACATGCTGATGGCAAATGTTCTCTGCCCCAGTCGAGATGTAACTGTTCCCTACTGTGTAAATCTAGAGGAGATGAGCCTCTTCCAGGCTATTAGAATGTAAGCCTATGGATAAAGCACAGTTATATGTGTATGTATAAAATATGGTTAGCAAACCCACATGGGTCAGTAGGGTTTTCATTTGGCATCTTTAAAAGACAGGGGAAATACTGTTTTCCTCATTTCTTATTTTTTGTAAGGTGACTATTTCAGTGCCAACTCCGAGCAGCCTCTGGGGCTGTCTGCTAGTGCAGCCTGGGAGCCTTGCCCCCCGAGACTGCCACAAGCAGTGGGGCACTTGGGCTGTGTGCCCACCAGCACGCCTGCGAGTGCAGGCTGCTGCTCTTCCGCTCCCTTCGGCCACAGAGAACTTCCCTTACACTTCCTAGGGACTGCTGCTAGGAAGGAAGGGAACGCACAAGTTGCCAGTAGTATTACTGTTCTGATTGTCTTTATTCAGGAGAATGTTTTGTTCAAAGCAAACTGAAGATATGTTAAAAAAAAGCAGTAAGTTGAACTTAGAGAGCTTATATGGGCTTCTGCAGCAATACATGGGCTTCTGCAGCAATGCTTTCAAGTTTTATCTTCTGATCAGGCTGTGAGCCTCTGGGGAGAAGAATTAGAACTGGAAATGCAGCTTCTGTCTGATGCTAATGTTCACTTGCACTCCCTTCACTGGGGAAATGGAGATACAGAATATACATTAATCAGCAAACTTGACACCAGGAAAATTCCTACAACTTTCTAGGTAGTTCAGAAGTTGCTTTTTATCTATTTTTCATCTGAGTTTTCCTAACCAGCTTTCAAATGTGGTATTACAGCAGGCAGGTCTACTAGAGAAAAGGTTAAGAAAGAAAGGAACACATCATAAAATGGAAAAGAAACACGCTAGTAAAAAAATTATCAGTAAGAGCCTAGAGTCTGGATCCCCCAGCCTCACTTGGCAGCATAGTTTAGGGCCTAGACAGAAGCTGAAGAGATACTGAAGGCAGCAGTCTATCACCTATTGTCCCTTTTTGGCTGTCCATCCTGTTATGCCTCCTAATTTATAAATAAGGAGGGCCAAATGGCAATCTCATATTGTTATTGCTCTTTTCTTGCCTACTTAGAGTTTTAGCTTCTTACACAAATTGAAAACTTGGCTATAGTTTTGTTCTTGTCCTCGGGGCCTGTTCTTTTTAATTTTAAAATGCAGTTTGTACCAGTCTTTTGATTCCAAGCTTTGATGACTTCTGGCTGTAGTATCATGTTTCAGGCTGCATTAAAGTTGCTAGCATGGAGACATCTAACTTAGTAGCTGTTTTCTGAGAGGATGCCCTCTTCAGTGTTTGTACCGACAGAATTCAAGCCAGGCTACAAAGGAAAGGAATTGGAAAGGGCTTCCTTGGCTGTCTTTCCTCCTCTGCCCCATCTCTCTTTCCGAGGTGCTGGCCACCCTGGGAATGTGTATGGCTGGGCTTGATTAACCCCAGCAAACCTGAGTTTGTTCAAAGTTATGTGTTCACAAATTGATGCTGTCACCCAAGTAAGTCACAAGGAGTTGTGTTGTCACAAAAAGAACTGTGAGTGAAGAGCTCCTTACCATGTAATTTGTTGGGCCATTAAAAGCACTGGATTTTCCCTATGTGTGCACTGCTCACAGATAACTTGATGGCATTTTATGTAAGTGTTGAAGAAAGAAAAGCCTACGTTAGCCACATAGAAGGAGCAGGCTTAGCCCCGGAGCAGGAACAGAAAGGAGGGCACTTGGAAGCCCCCAGGAGCACCTCTGTGGGCTCTCCTCAGGAAGGATGGGCTGTGTGAGCATAGGTGACGTGCTCCTCACTGAGCTGTTACTAGCAATTTCAACCTGCAGGTTAAGAGTGTATTTAGACTTGTCAAATTGAGTTGCTGATCTAAAAAAAAAAGTCACTTGGACATCTGATGGATGCCCATATTCATCAACCCTCAAAATATTCTTGACTCTAGTGTTGATTTTAACTTCATCACAGCTATTCTGTGAGACAGAGAATTTCATGGCAGTTTTGGTGTTGACTTTCCCTAGAGCACATGCTCCTCAGAAACCATCCAGCTAAAAATGACACGTAGTCATAATCCATCATAGCAATTTCTTTGAAGAAATAATCCAAATTCATAATGCAGTTTATTAGCATTTCAAATGGTAGTATTTTTTTCTTTCCTTGGTGCAGAAAAGGTTGCATATTCAGCAGCTTCCCAAAGGATTTTTTAATTGCTCTCTATGGCAGGTCACCATATAGATGTGAAAGTACTATTGTCTGCTTGACTGAAAGTTCAGGATTTAGGCTGTTCTAAAGAAATAGTGGTGTAAGGGTGGTTTATGTTCCAGAGACTGTTTGGATACAGCTCATTAATGATTACTTGTCAGTTGAGATAAGAAGCCTCTTCAGGATGGTGACCAACAAGTCGTTCTATATAGAAATGAAAAATCTTCATTTCCCAAGAAAGCAAGTACTTGGGCAGAAATCCTCAGGGCTGCTTCATTTCCTATTGCTAAAATTCTGCTTTTATTTTTAATTATATTCATAAAATGTGAGTCAGCCCCTTAAATCTTAACTTCTAGAAAAGTAAAATCTACATCTAATCAACAAAACTAAGCTATATCAATCGTTTTTACTGTCTCATTATCTCAGTTCTCATCTAGACCCCAGTGAGTAAACAAAGGCAAAGCTCAGCCCTGTAGTTCTCACTGCCCTTTGTCTGTGTAAGTGATTCTAATGTCTGCACTTAATGTTTTTAAAATGATCACAGCACTCGAGGAAGATTTTACTGGGCTTGCAGCAAGGCTGTGCTCCTGGAGATGTTGCTGGGCAATAGATTTACCATTTCTCACAGCTCTAATTTAAAAACAAACAAACCCTCAAATCGATAGGATATTTCCAATCATTGATTTGTTTCTTACTTTTAGGTTTTCCCAGCTAAAGTGTTTTATCATCCTTAATTTTTTATCAGTGGCTTTGAATACAGTCATAAACCACCTATAAATCCCATACCTCATTCAATTCTTAATTTTTTTCATACTGAAAAAGAGCACTACCTTTCATGGCTCCTCAGTGACAGTCAATTCTGGTTAAAAGTTAGCTTTTTAACTGGACATTGTCCAAAATCTCTGTGTCCTTCAAGTGCCATTTCAAATGCCTCAGCTAATTTTGCAGCCCTGTACACTGAGTGCCAGCAAACACTTGGTAATTTTCAATGGCTAAGTCCCTCATAATCCTTCCTGTGTCATCTTAAATTATTTGAACTCCTGCTTAGCATTGTGTCATCAGCAATTTTGTACCTCTTTTCATTGATTCTATCAGCTAAATTGTTTCTGTAGAGAGAGAATCAGGACATAAAAGAGACTAGAAATACAAACCAGCTTAAGAGCGTTCCGTCGGTGCTCATCCCGAAAGAGTTAGGTACAGGTTTCACAACACCACCTCTGGCACAGAGTAACTGCAAATCTTTAGTGTTTCCCAGAAAATATTCTGAAGGACAGCAGCAACTCAAGCACCCTTGAGGAGTGATCATCATAGCAGCGAGTGGGCAGCGAGGCTCTCTCGCAACACGCCTGCAGCATGCAGCAAGGTGACTCCTGTTGCCGCTGGGTTCACATACCTGAGCAGTCTGTTTAGTGTGAGGAACACTCACTGATACATGTTACTGTTTGCTGTTCCAGATTTCCTTGGGAATTGAGCCTGATCCTTCACAAGTATAGAGAGTACTTTAATCACAAAAATATTTCTGCCCTGTTGTCTGACAGTGTAAATTCCAGAGAGCTGTGCTGTTTGGCTATTTGAAGTTATACCGCAGGGTGCTTGCTTTCCCTGTGGCTGCAGGAGTTTTTGAGGTAGCCAATCCTGTACGGAGCACAGGCACACATAGACACACATATTTCATATTGGAGAAGACTGATGGCAGTATTTCAACCCTGGAGCTCCCCCTCTCCCGAAGCAAAAGTAAGGGGTCATGATTGGGGAGTTATTCAAAGAAGTGACATTTTCCCAATGGTCCCTTCTGAAGAAGCCCGGAGACCTTCCCTTGGCAGCTCCCGGCCTCCCGCTAGGGCTGCAGCCGTGAGCCTGGCGCGCGGGCACAGCGCCCGGCCCGCTCCTCACGCTCTCTCTTAGGGAATCTGCCGCAGAGCAGAGCTTACGGGTGCGCTGTTGGTGTTTCGAAGCGCTGGAGTGCANGTTGAATATCCAGCAATCTCAAAGAGAAGAAACGATGGGCTATTCTGGAACATGAGCCACTTTCTCTCTTTAAAGAACGGTGAGACTGCAGATGCTTTTGATGTGTAAAAACGGCCCCAGGCCATCCCGTTGCCATCAGGTAATCCCTAACAAACTCTAGCGATTAATATTTCGGCTACATTTATTTGGGGGGGGTGCTTTGGGATTGGTGGTTTGGTTTTTTTTCCTCCCAAGATGTGCAGTGCTCCAGAGATTTTCCGTTTTGAACACCATCCTCATCAGGTGCCCTCTGAAATGCCTGTGCTTAGCTGCTCTTGGGCACCACTTCATCCACTTCTTCTAATTTGATTTCAAAGTCTGTTGCTTCAGTTCCTGGTCAAGGCCAGGAAAAATGTAGCAAGAGGTCTGAGCAACAGTGAAGTTTTTTCTGAACTTTTGCAACTACAGTAGATAAACCAACAACTTTATTAAGGAATGAATTGAAGTAATAGGACATTTCTGAAACTTGAATCTAATCTGTAGTTCTCTAATAGGATCTGAGAGGTGTCTACCATCTCTACACTACTGAGTGTGTCTAACAGCACAATGAAATGGGAAAAGAAGTCTGTCTGTCTAGAAGAAAATGTATTGGAGCTCAGTGTTGGGTTTTTTCTATAGTCTCTATTTACCTGAGTTCATTTCTAGTGTTTATAGGCAAGCATGGCTTAAAATAGTGTTAACTTGTCTGCTGTTATTTACTGTAGGAATTGAGTACCAACCAAAAGGCAAAAGGGAAATCTTTCCTCTTGCCTTTTTAAAGTGCCTAAGTCATTTTCTTTCACATGCTGTTGAGCTGTTGACTCCAATGGCCTAGTACAGGATTCAACCTGGGAAGTAGCTGAGTTTGAAAGAAACACCATCGTTAAATCGTCCATGGTTCATTCACCGCTTGACCTTTGGGTTGAGACAGTCAATAAGGAGGCAAATTTCTGTCAATGATATTTGGCCGTTCTCCACTACAGGAAAGCTGTTTCCTACTTCAGTTTTCCCTGGGTATATTTTATTGACTTTCTCAAGTAACTGCCACTTAATACAGGCCAAGGGAAATAGCTTTTAGCTATAAACCAGCCCCAGTAGTGTTAAGAATTCACTGCCAGGTTCCTAAACTGAGAAACACAGTGAAAGAAAAGACTGTCTGGAGGTGGTTGTTTTGCTCCAGTAAGATTAACCTTTCTGCTAACATTTTTGTTATCTTCATGTTGCTTACATAACAATACAGCTTTATCTGAGAAGATAATACTTCATGCTCTTGGTTTTAAAGGTCTTTGCTCACATTCTCCTTTTGGCTCATTTCATTTGACAAAATTCAGTTCATTGCCTCCAGTCCGACGTGTGTCATCAGTCACAGGATGATAACCCAACCAGATGTGAGATGCTACATGCTTTAGGCAGTCCTCTTTATTTTCTGTTGTGTTCTTTGAGTTTTATTCTCATATGCCAGCTTAACTCTGAAGTATGTCCTTAAAAAGATGCTCCTTTAATTAGATCAGGCTTAATTTTGATATAGTTCATTAAAAGCAGTGTGAGGCTTTTAATTGATTTTGGTGGGATTTGGTCAGTATCTCAGACTCTTCTGTGTCTCACCCAGTTTTCTGAGAGAAGTTATGTATTTGATGCCTGCAGTGTCATTTGTTCTCTGATTTCCTTGCTGTATACATTCTTTCACCCTTTAATACCCTCTCATTCACTCTGATGAACCCAAAATACCAGTTAACACACCTAGAGTTAGCGAAATGACCCGATGGCAATAGCCTGCTTTTCTTGTGTAGCACCTTTGTTCTTCTTATCTCTTCTTGTGGAGCTTTGTACATCCATTTCTAGGAGACTGTCGGAAAAGGAACTATTCTGAATGTCTTTTAATTTCCCAAACCGCAGAAACAAAGTGCCATGCAGTTCACAAGATATCTTTCCAGTCTGTAAATGCTTTCAGATGGAGTTTGACAGTTTTTATTCTTAGATTAATGATCCCTCACATGGAATCCCAGGACAAATACCATTGCTTGCTCTTGTCCAATTTGCCTGTTATTGGCCAAGCATTGCCATTGAGTAACTGTCAGTTTTTGGTTGCCTTGTCTTTGGTTCTTATTCATGAAATCATCTGACAGAATAGTAGTTCTCTTCCTTTGTTTTACTTGCTATTTTATCATCTTCAGAGAAGCAGCTAATAAGAAATGCTATTCCTCTTTCTTGCTGCAGTACAGTTTGGTTTAGAATACCATAAGCATATAAAGAAATGTTAACGTTTCAGCACTTATTTTAGATTACAAAGTGCTTACAGAAGGATCACTGGCTGGATTAAACATAGCTCTTTCTACCATAGTGAATGCTGAAAATGACCAGGTGATCAAAAGCATTTGGCCCTAGAAGCCTAAAATGCTGTGTCAGCTGGAACAAGGAAGAAACTGGAGTAATGAAGAATTTGGATTTAGCACTGTCATGTTATTTTTGAAATATTTTTTTTTTGACACTGGGAGAGTCAGCAAGTTACTAACACGTGAGCCTGACCCTTTGCTTGTTATTCAGACTGCATGTGTTATCCTTATTAATTATGTTAATTAACTTTCTAAACACTCTGCAAGATCCCTTTCTCAAAACACCTTCAGACAGAAAACTAGGAGTGCTTGATTAACTGATGTTATTTTCGGAGGGAACTGTAAAGAGATGTCCTGCCATCCGATGGTTATCCTACAGGCTGGCCATTCTCTGCAGCTTCAGGAAAGGAAATGGCTTCAGCTTTCCCCCCAGCACCTCGTCCGGCAGGATCCTACGCCATTGCCAGGACCCTAAGAAGTAGTTAATAAGAATGTAATAATACAGCTGTTTCCCAGGCTTGCTGAGAGGGCTTCATTACCAAACTCATCTGCGATGGAAGTGGGTGGTAGCACCTTCTGACACTGAGGAATAATTGTGGTTTTGTGGGAAGTCAGTTCACTTTACATTTACATCAAAAAGATAACTGATGGAAAAGCTTATTAGAAGTTCTGCTGCCTTGCTAGGACTGATTATTGGCTTTATAACACAAACTGAATTCAGGAATAATATCCCTATTGGATTAGATGATGAGAGAAGAATTAATTTCTTAGTGTTTGGGTTTTTTTTCTGTCTGCAGCTGCTGTCTCTGTATAGGCTCCTCTGTCTGAATCTATCAGCCTATCAAATACATGTCTGGTAGACAGGAACGTTTCCCACTGCCACATTGCTTTCATCTGACAACTTCCTAGCTCATGTTTTCTTCTTTTGTCCTTAAGTTGGTGTGTTTTGTTCTCCCCTCAAGGAGAAAACTCCCCCAGTGCAGGATGTTGTCCCTGTCTCATAACACAGTGTGTTCTGATCCTTGGCAGTGGTTATGAGGAGGCAGATCGAGGACTTTTTGAATGCGTGGAACTGATTTGAGGAACATTCTTTTTAGGTACTGTGGCAGTATACTATTAATAATTCAATACAGGGAAACAACTTTCCCAAATTGTAGTTGGAAAGCAAGAGGAAATTGTCTCCTCAACAGCTTTGAATAGACCAGTTATCAGATTAGCAATCTGTTAGCAGCCTGGACTGTCATGAGCAGGAACCTACGCACAGTATGAGCTGTCATTTATTTTTAGAAACAGACAGAAAATGAAGACAAAAAAATATTGAAAAATTTTAATGTCCCAAGCAGTTACCTTATAATACTGGAAGTAAGCTCCATCAACACCAGGATCTAGGCTTCAGCAAAGGCCACAGGTAAATGCACTAGAGATAGAGGAAAAGCTAGACCAAAAGGTAGCCAAAAAGGCAATCCAGTCCAGGGATCCTAGCGACAGGAAAGAATCCTTTCCTAAGGCACAGCCTTTAGCTTCTGCAGAGAGAGCAGACGACACGTAATAGACTCTTGGCACTTCATATGCTGGGCTTTCTGACACGGAAGGGCCCGAACAGTATCGGACAGAACGAGGAGAGAAGTAGCAAGGAATTGTATTTATCTTTTATAAATCTTTTATTTGGTGGAGAGCGTTTGAAATGCAGGCACCTTGCTATTAGCACAATCCTGTCTTTCAAGGTAGTTTCTTATTTTCTAGGGTTTTTTGTTTGTTTAGGTTTTCTTATTGCTGTTTGTTTTGTTTTTATGGCACTTCCGAATCTCTAGAGACCTGTGAATTTTACACCCTATTCTGGTGTGATTTTGGTAGAGCTTGGGTGAATAATTCAGGGGAAATCATTCAAACCATTTTTTCAGCAGGTGAAGCCTGCTGGCATGTTGCCAAGTAGCTGAAGTACTTGATACAGCCACTGGACAGGAGTTGGAGTCTTCCAGCAGATTCCTCTGAAGTGGTTGTTTATTTCTGGCTTGAAATTTTCTCTATAAAACAAGCAGAAATTCAGGAACAGCTTCTGCCTACCTCAAAAGGTGTCTTTGATTCTTGTTTCTAGAAATGGCATCTCACAAGCTCTCTTGTTTTATTCAAACTAGTCAGTTTTGCTAGTCTGTTTTCTGTTCCAAATGTCTATTCCCTGCAGCCAAAAAACCCCAGATGAGCTGGATTTATATACTACTTCTACTGCTACATGGTCATTGTGACTGCCAGCTTATTAACCACTTGCAGAGGTAATAGGAAAGGCTTTTAGGGAGCCCACAGTTTGAAATAGTGAACTTCTCAAGCAAATTTTGATCAGCTTGATCAACTCTCTTAGGTCTCCCTTTTTGATAGCTATGGGAAGTACCCCACAGGCTGTGTGACTGATCAACCTTTCCTGCCATTTCCTTGCCTAGTAGCTCAGATGGTTTTCCTTCAGGATTGGTTTGTGGTAAAATAAATCCAGCAAGGACTGTAAAGATTTTAAGACCTTTTAAAGAACCTTTACAAGAAGTTTTATTTTTCAGAGTCTATCATTTGTGTTCCCACAGCACATGGCAAAAGATCATTTCCTACAACATTATGTTGGCCTTGCTTGTTTCCTTGTGAGCAAGGGTCAGATTTGGGGAGCACTGCCAGGGGTGATCGTAGGCAGCCTGGGTGCAGCTGAGCAGTGCCTAGAAAGTCAGTTTGTTGCTGTGCTGGTTTACAGCTGGGTGATTTTCCTGTTAGGGAAACAAGTGATGTGACAGAATGGGACTGAAATGAAGCATGATATATTAATAATTCCATCTTCTTTGTTTCTTCAGCCTCCCAAGGGGAGGTTTGTGGTTTTTGAAGCTATACTTTTGCAGTTCTCCAAACTGCAACCAACTATTTGAGATGGATTGCTATGGAAGGGGAATGAATTAGACACCTGAATATCCTTTTAAAGACAAACGTGACTAAGATAAGTGATTGAAAAGCAAGGCAGATGGAAAATTTGTGGACAGTTCTATTTTGTGAGGAACAGGGTTTGGAGCATAAAATCTCTTGAAAAAGTCTTTGCTTGCATTTTAAATCAGTATTGTAAGACAGTTTATTTAGTTGTTCTGAAAAGCTGGTTTTCTTCAATGAGAATTTTAGGTAAATAAAATAGTTTATACCTTTTGATATCACATTTCTGTGGGATAAACTGCTGCAAAGAACACATCCGCTTTGCTTCCTGAACTCCTACAGGTTATGAAAACGTATAAACCAGTCCCCTGCAGAGAGCTGCAGGTCAAGTTTAGCCTACCATGAATAGTACAGTTGAATTATAAACCCCTGAAAAACAGAGTGTATCTTGGGGCAAGATAACATTTACTGCAGGAAGGCAAATGGTTAGCAGGGTAATATTTCGTGCTTATGATCATATTCATTTCCTTAATGTACCCAAGTGTCCATTTGAAAATGATGGGAAAATCAATCTCCACGTGCACAAACAGATTGATGTCAAAGGCTGAGGGATACAGACAGTGATTTTGATGTTTGCTTTTCAATGTAAGCAATGGTAGAAGGAAACTGTTTTCCTTGTGCTTTTAGCTGTCAAGAGGCACAGACAATGTCACAGCATATGGTTAAAGGAGGGGGAAGTTGTAGTTCAGGTCTATTTCTGTGTGACAAAGCTCTGCAATGTGTGAATAGGTTCATTTTTTGTTCCATCACTTTGTGTGCAGCAAGTCCCCAGATGATTCAAAGGAGGCCCGAGAAATCAGTCTCCTTTTGCTGGGCTGGAGACTGGAAATTCATTGAGTGCTCTTGCCAAAGCCACGTTCATCTGGTGTCGCAGCAAAAGGTCTGAAGGGATTTGACATCTTTTATGTGGTGGTTTAATGACTGCGAAATCCTTCACCGAAGGTCAATCTGGAGAATCTTGACTGGGGGTGGGTAACTTTTTAAGCACCAGTACAGTTCTGCTGGGTGGCCTCTAGCCACTGCATTAGCCACCTCGGTGACTGACAGCTTAGTTACAGTGCTAACGACTTTCCCCAGAATTAGGACATCATTTTGATCATGAATGGCTACATACAATGTTCCTTAAAATAGGCCGTACTGTGAGCCCGTGCTCCGAGGATCGGGTTGCTCTAAGTTATGGTTGCTGTAACTTGTGGACTATGATACAGCAAAGAAATGGTTGGAGCAATTTTCTGGGTGCATATGTACGTTCTTAGACAAATAGCCTCCTGCTTTTTGCAGATGTTTATATTATTCTCAAACTCTAGTTTTGCTAGCTTCTTGAGAAATACACTCAGAAGTATCCTAGGAAAACAGACGTATCATTTACTGATGGCAGTATATAGCTTTATATTATAAAGGTATAACATAAATAATATACCTTTATAATATGAAAATACTGTTGACACGGATTTTTCCAAAATCTCCTCTTCTTTTTTCCTATATCAAATATTAGTACTCACTAATAGTAGCTTTTCTGCTTATTCGTGTTGTTACTTGAAGGAATATTCCAGCAAAAACTTTTTTTCTGGGAACAAAAATTGGGAGGAGCTTTGAAATAAACACCCAATTAATTAGGTAAATAAGTTAGAGAAAATGGCTGGGTTTACTTTGCCTCTGAAACTGGTAAGGAGCTGGACAGAGGTTTGGACCCAAGGGGATCAGCAGACTTAATGGGAAGCTCTGGCTTCTCGATGCCCATGTGTGTCTCTCGTGGTGTTGTACAAGTCTGTCTGAAGATACTACCTGAGATTTTCCCCGACCAGTGTATCACGTGTATCCAGTGTCTGACTGGAGTGCTTCTCTTCTGCCTAATATGTATCAACTGGTTCTAATGGAACCCCACTATGTACAAATGGGACAGGAACAGATTATCTCTGTGTAGCAACTTACTCTTGACCCCATCATAATTGAGAGTGTACATTTTGCTCTCTTTGCTCTTGATGGATGACAGAAAGCAAAATATTCACATTAAGAGAGAATGAAAAGAAACCCCTCCAGAAGTTTGAAGATAGCCGTTAGAAGAGTTCTGGCTTGACTTTTGTTGTTGCAGCTCTAGCAATACCATTGCCCTTGCCAGTTATAATGAAACCTGTAAGGCTGAAATAAAACATACCAACCATAACAGATTTTCTTTTGCTGGGGTTTTTAACTGCAAAAATATCAACACATTTAATTCATTCCTGTGAAACATTCATTTTCATAAAGAAAGCTTTTCTTCAGTAAAAAATATTATTCAGTATGTCAAACAATTATGCTTTTCCACCCCTACCACCGAAGACATTCACATCAGACAGACATGCACTGATAGGACTGTCAGGTTGCTACATGCTCTCTCTTTGGCCTCTTAACCTCAAAACATAGAATCACTGTAGACAGCTAAATTAACCTGAAGGTGATTAGAGTGTGATAATATTTTAAAATTAATTTCAAAGTAGTTCACTCACCATTGTCAGAAGCGTGGCCACAGTGGCAGCACATTGCTCGGGTATTAAATGTCCTAGAGTGCTGAGGTGAGGGAGATGGATTAGAGAAACTGTGTCCCTAAGCTTTGTTTCTTGATTCATGTCCCTAAGCTTTGTTTCTTGATGCTTGTGTTTTGATGAAAGCCTTGGTGTCTCTTGAACATATGCTTAGGAAAGCCTTAGTAGTGAGGATTTTGAATATGACTACATTTCATACTTTTCACTGGTGTTCAGTAAACAACAAACAAGAGGTGACAAGGCTGGAGGAGGAATGTAACATTGTATGCTGCAGGAAGGGCTTCTGTGGGGTCATCTTCTGTATGGGAAATGGCATTCTCTTCAACTTGTGTCTAAACATGATTAACAACAAAACAAAACAAATGGGGAATTCAAGACACATTTTCATGAGGCCACATTTCAAACCGGCTGGAATAGTTGGGCTCCTGGAGAAGGACTGAAGCAGCCTCCCTCGCGGTGAGGTGCCTGTCGCGCTTCTAGCAGGGAAACCAAGAGCAAACAGCTGATGTCCTGGGATGCAGTGGTACAAAGTGGTTGGAGTTGGTGCCCAGGGTATTCAGCCCTCTTGCTAGTGCTCAGTAACATTTTATTTTCAAGTGCAAGAAGGAAGAATAATCTCCCTGGGATTTCTCCTTGCAGGAAGCCGTCTGATCAGTGCGTGCATTTCCTGCTGGCTGTTACATAACCGAGTAAATTCTCTTGGTAGATATTTTCCAAACTTCTATAGTATTACAATTCTGTCACTCTGAAAAATTCTGGCAGTAGACTCATTTTATTACTGTGGGCTTAGAAGAAATTACATGAAAGATGTCAGGCTTTCATTGAAACGTGTAAAATATGCATGTGCCTACTGAATTTAGTGGGTGTAAAATTGAACCGAGTCAAACTAAAATAGCAAGTGTTGATGTTTGCTTCAATGGTCCTTACATATAGTCACATGTAGCACTAAGTTTACCCTACTCCAACTGCTATACACACTGTTAAACATAGAATTCGGGATTATATACTTGGAAAATGGGACTCATTCTGTTTGATTAATTTCTTCTCTCTTAATGCATTTTTGGTTTGGGCACTACAGGTATTCAAGTTCTGCTTAGTATCAATAAGACCACTTTGTTCTCCTGTCTGATGCTATCATGGTGGCTAATTGTATTTCATTATCTGTAAGCATTTCTCATGCTTCTGGGAGATATTGGGCAAACATCCCTCTCTTAGGGCATTTTAAATGTCAGTGAGGCCAGTCAGTAAGAGACTCCTGCAGAGGATGATGATGGGACTGTTAAGTGTCCAGTGTCAGGATCTATCTCCACCAAGGCTGCCAACTGTTGTCTATGCTCAGTAACTATGCAAAAAGGGTGCAATAAATAACTTCAGTCAAAGGGGAAAACAGGCAAGGAAAGGAAAGGAAAAAGGAAAGGAAACTGCTGTGTGCATTATAATCAAAACCTCCATCTCTTTCTTAGAGTCTGGGCTTTAGAATCGGGAAGAGCTTGCTGGTATCTCCTGTAGAGCAGCAAGGGAGGCAGGCAGTGATCAGCTTTTTCACCCAAGGTACCATCTGCAGGAGTCAGCTGTGACCAGTATGGAGTTCATCAGTTTAGCCAGAGCACCTCCTCGGGCAGCATTTCAACAAAGTCAATGGCATTCCAATGGCAGCTGAAGTGAATTTTACATGCCTTAGAATATATAACATATTGTATTTATGAGCTGATGGTGTAGAAGACGGAAAGTAGGTGCTGTCAGAAGGTCATTCAGCTGCAAACCATACATACAGTAAGTGATCCTTTACCAGAGGACTGCTATTTTAGCTGCTGACTGGATAGTCATTTAAATGCTTTTGAGTGTTTTTTCTCCAAGTGGATGAGCAAGAAAATAAATGAAGAGTGAAATACAGATGTTCAACTGTCTATGGCTCATTAATTAGGTGTATAGCAACAGCTTTCGGTGGGTCTCAGATGTGCAAATAACAATTTAAAATTATGATAGTATTTTAAAACAGTTTCCTGTTCTTTAAACATGACAGTTTTCTGTTCTAGTTCATTTAATTCCGTAATCAAAAATCTACATTTTCAAAATCATTGCTCTTCTCCCTTCCCAGGAGCAGAATGCCTGCATTTTTTTTTCCATTTAAATTATTTAATAAGCTCTAATGCAAATGTAACGTTGCTTTTTGATTCTAAATGAACAAGATACCTGTATTATCCCAACTTTTAATTAGAAGATACTCTGCGATACTGACAAGAAAATTTGAGTATGCATGTGAGCTTAAAGAAGAAGAAAAAAAAGATTAAATGGCGAGGTCAGATTGATCTCTAAGTTTCTCATTAAGTGTTGAAGGCTGAAACACTGGCTGGGTTTAAGCTGCCTGAGTTTGACCATAAAATACCCACCCACAGTAGGTGGGTCAGAATGTGCTTGCAAGATGAGACTGCACGTTTCTGAGCATGAGCAGTGGTTAGTTCTGTACCAGGTACACTTCAGTCCCTCTCCAAAGGCAGAAGGAAGGAGAATGGGAGCCTGCTCTACTAGAATTGCCCAGGGCTGCTTTCACTCTGTAGCACTGACCTTGAAATAATTTCATAATGACACTCCCAATAGTATTGATGTTTTCCCCAATAATAGCACAGTCTTTTGTAATTTATGTTCCTTTAAGTAAGTCTTTGTCTGTGGGCATACATTTGTTGAGTATAGGAAATGCCTATATTATAGGAATTGATTATTCCAGTAGATAAATGTAGATTTTCTGTAAAGTTGCCTAATTAATTCATTTTTATCTTTCTAAATAACAAGGGGCAAAGGTTATAGAGGAGCTTATGGAAGTTGCTGTCAAGATGCACAATGTGTAGACATGAACTCTTTCAGCTGTTGCTGTAATTGAAGCTGCAACCATATTACAAAAAACACAAACTATGAAACTCCAGCCATATTAAGACCAAAATAATAAAAACCCAATTGCAATTTAAAAAAAAAGTAAAAAACATCCTAGATATATATCTATATGAAAAAAAAAAAGTTGTGGGTTTTTAAAAAAAAAATAGCATCAGAATTATCTGAAAACCCAACCATCTAAAACCTCAACCTTGTTAAAAAACCCAGCTCTTTAAACAGCAACCACATTCAGCAGCACAGCAGAAAACCTCTGTGGTCTGAAAAAAACCAACCCTCTTAAAGGAAAAAAGAAAAGATAACCATGGTAAAAGCAACTGTCTAAAACTCCAACTGCATTAGAAATGACCAAGTTTATTTAAAGAAAGTATTTAAACCAGTAGTATAAATACTAACCATATTAATCATCCAGAGGATATATGCCATAGAACCATTACAGTTGGAAAAGATCTCTAAATATATATTAAAAAAAAAAATTACCAAAGCAAAAATGTAAAAAACCCTCCTGTGTAAATAACCAACCACATCAACATTAACTGCACTAAACCCACTCACATTGAAAACCTGCAGATCCATCAATTAAAAACCAACCATAAACAACACAACTGTAATGTAAATCCCAGGTGAAGGAAGTTGCATAAACCCCAACCATACCAAATAGCAGCCATGTGAAAAGCTACCGTGGAAAATACAACTGGTGTAAACCCCCCAGCATACTGAAGACCAACCATGAAAAAAAAGTGTAACAGAACAACTGTAATAAACCAACCCGTATTAAACCCAACTGCACCGAAACCCAACCCAGTAAAATAACCCTGTAAAACCAGTATAAAATCAACCATGTAAAAAGCCAGCTGAATATACCCCCAGCCCTGTAAAAGCTGATCATGTAAATAAGATAACCATATTAAAACCAACACCATAAAAACATCTGGTTTCCAACCAACCATGGAAAACCAAACTGTATTTTAACCAACTGCAAAAGCCAAGTGTAAAGAACCAAAAAAATCCGGTGGAAAACCCCAGTCATCTAAGTCTCAACCATATCAAAATCCAACAGCACGGAAACTCCGCAGTATAAAAGCTAACCCTGTTACAAAACCAAGGTGGAAAACCTCAGCTGGATTAAACAGCCAAAGTATAATAAACCAACTCTACCAAACCCTGGGCGTATGAAAACCAGCCTTGTACAAATCTTGAAAAACCCAACCTTTTTAAACCCCAGTGTGCACCATGCAGCTGTGTAGAACCCCGGTGTTATTACAGCCCACTGTGTAAAAACCAGATGTAGAAAAACCTAACTGTAAAACCCCATCCGTATCAGAACTGTGGGGAAAGCCATGCATCTGAGAGAACCAACTGTCTAAAAAGCCAACCATATGAGAACACATTCACAGAAAAATGTAGAAAAAAACAAGAGTAGAAAAAGGAGCCATAAAAAAAAACCCAATTCTGAAAACCTGTCCAAAACGCCTACCATATAAAACAGGAGCTATAAAACCAAACAGTATGAAAAGTAACTGCATTAAAGAGCCAAGGTATAAAAGTGCAGCCATAGTTAAGAGCCAGAAGTAATAAACAAAATGTTTAAAAGCCCAGCTATATTAAAACCAACCCTAATAAAAGGCCAACTGCAATAAAAAAGTGTAAAAAAAAAAAGCTTCTAGACAAAAAAAATCATGTCAATCCCCCACCATATTAAAACCACTGTATGAGAGTTGTAGAAAAAAGTATTTTATAGTAAATATAAATTTTAAAATAAGCCACGTAAAAAGTAGAACAGTCTATCAGTATTTAATCCCACCATATAAAGAACCAACTGTGTAAGTATAAATACATACACAAAAACACCAGGAAAAATTCCAAAGTATAAACCCCAATCCATAGGAATATCCTGATGTAGAAAAACGCGACCGTATAAACCAGGATTTAAAAAACATATAAAAACCCAACTGTGCCTTAATTGCAGCACTAGAAAACCAACCCCATAAAAATCCAACCGTATAAAAACATTAGTATTAAATTACCAACCTCATTAGCACCCCTCAAAAGAGTAAAACCCCAAGAAAAACAACAAAATATTCATTTACAGGTGCTCTTCTCCTTTCTGTGATTTTACCGGTCAGAAATTAAATTAAAGCTACATTAATTTGACATTCAGCTCATGGTTTTCAGTAGGCTTTTAAAAATCCATCCCCAGCCCATCGGCTTCCCTAAATTCAATCGGTCCTGTCAAGCCTTGTTCAGTTGTTAGATTATTGTTTAATCAATGACAATCTCTTCTCCTCTCTGCAGAAGAAATGCAGAAGCCTGTGTAGAAAATTGGCCGTGTCCATCAATGCATGCATAGCCCGGGATTGGGTTGGTTCTGGGACTTGGCGAGGTCAAACACACGTTCACAGCGTTCACGTGTGGATGTGTTTACGGCAGGCTGGCAACACGGCCCGGGAGCTGGAGTGCTGGGAGGCCTCTGGGGCTCACTGCCGGTTTGGGTCGACACTGCCTTACCCCTGGGAAGCCAGCTGTGAACCCACGCAGGACCTGGTGAGATCTGAGGAAGGTGCCGTTCATGGAGGGGATTTCTAACCCTTTTCAGATGGCCCACATGTGCTGCACTGTCTCCCCAGAGACTTGCATGGTCAGGTTCTGAGTCAAGGCAGAAGGAACGTGTGGCAGAGCTCTTGTGTTACTGCTGGAAATACTGATCTCCTTCCTCTGAGCGGTCAGAACAGCACGGGAATGTCGTGCTGCTGTTGGGAGGACACTGCTTGCTGAACTAGTGCACAGCCTTGGTCGGTAGAAACAGCCTGATAACATTTGAGGAAGGATCCTCCTGTGTGTATTCAGAAACTGCGAGTGTGCTGCGAGTTTCAGAGGGATGCTATTTCCTGACCTGGGTGTTACCAACAGAAGAGGTCACTAGGTAGCAGAGTTAGAGAGCAACCTTCTCCTTACCTTCAGGAGGAGGAGGAATCATCTCCTGTGGAGCTGTGAGTCAGAGCAGGAGCCTTTCCTGAACCGTGCTGGGGGTGGGGGTATGAGGACCCTTGGCCGATTACAAAGAAGTACTAGAAATGCAGCTTCCCTAGGTTGCAGGTAATGTTTACAGGTATCTTTCCAAAGTCATGTCAAATTGCTCTTGTTCAGCCCCACCTCATTCCCGTAGCAGCCGCGGAACGTCCGGCTGCAGCCGAGCCGGGGGTTGGTGGGGAGGGTGGTGTGAGGGTCGGTGGATCTCTGCCCGGCGACTCTCAGCTTCCAAGAAGTCTGTTCTTTCTGCCAGTTGAAATGCAGGGGGGTGTCGAGGGAAAAGACGTTCTCTGTAGCCTGAGCAGATGTGATGCACGTCAATCATCACAACGCTGTGCAGGAACCTGAGGCCAGTTCTTATACAGTAACTTCTCAGCGAAGCCGTCCTTTACAAAATAAGTCACTTTCTAAGACACAGGAGGTGTCACTTCAGCTGCTGGAATGTACTGTAACATTGAATTCAACTTTTAAACCTCCTGTAGTATCACTGCATTGTAATGTACCTGGACACCAACCTCACTAACGAGTTGGCAAAGAGAAGTAAAGGTGTCCTCACCGTGCGGGGAATAAATTCTGTAGTCACCTGTCATGTGTCCCAGTAATGTCAAACAGATCATTTTCCTTAGCACTGCTAATCGAGGAGCTAGTGGAGAGTAGCAGAAACCTGTCTCTACCTTAGCAGCCCTGCTTGCAGCACTCTGGCATAGTGGGGAAGAGGCCAAGGTGCAGGCTGGGTGTTTTCCGTGCCACTTCCTTTGGAAGCAGTCCCGTTTATTTCCTTGCTGTGCAATTGCATTCTGTGAGAGCAAAGGCCGAGTTCCTTCCCAGGGCACGAACGCCTCTGTTTCCTGCAGGTCCCAGGCAGGCTCTGCTGGGATTACATCACTGTGTACGATGTCCCTGCCGAGAGAGAAGTCACTTTGTCAGAACAGTAACTCCGTGTTGGGGAGGTACTCTCCCTCTCTCATTGCCATACTGAGTTCTCTCAGTCTGCTGATCATCTTTATGCTATAAATGGCCTCTCTGCTTGTATAATTCTCTCTTTTCTAATGCATCATGTGACTGAGGACAGTGGGAGCTCTGAGCAGTTTTGGAATGGCTTGGTCTGGAGAGGCTGCAGTGCCTTGGTCAGTGGAGATACTCAGAACCCAGCTGGACACTGCCTCGGTGTGGTGCTGCTCCTGCTTGAGCAGATGGTGTAGGAGATCTCTGGAGCTCTTGTTTTTATTCTGTTTTGAAGTCATGTTTTTGTCAGCTTTCACTCCTCTCAGACTCTCATGACTTTAACTTTAGAGCAACTGTAATATCTGGTTGTACCTGTGAGACCTTGCAGAAATCTTTGTGCATGTTCTTCAGTGAACATTGACTTTTCCTGAGAACTGAAATTATCGTTCTGAGAAAAAGCTTCTGTGCTCTTTGTATGGAAAAAGATACCTATGAAAATTTGTTCATGAGTAGAACTTGGAATTTTTTTACTTGGAAGTAGTACTTGGAATATTTTTTGGAGGGGGTTTTGAACACAGGCAGTCCAAGTTCAGGACTCCTGAGAACCCCTGACTGTGTGGTAGCCATCTCCTTTTTTCACACACATGGTTCTTCCTGCCCTCCTCCAGAGTTGGAAGTCTGTTTGAAGTAATCCCAAATTTAGCAAACCAGGCTTCTAGTTTCCAGGAGAATCCTATCAGTTTTGCATACTCTGTGAATCCCCCCCATTTTCGAAGCCCTGCTGCTTCACCGAAGGCCGAGAAGGTGCCTTTCACCTCGCCATCCAAGAAGATGACCAAGTGCCTTGCACGCATTTTCCCACATGCCTGCATTTCAGTTTCACCCCAGATGACTACTCCCCTTTTCTCCATGCCAAGAACCGCTCAGCTGTAGCTGTTTTCCAAATAAGTCTTCCTTCAAAAATGCTTTTCACCTGCCGAAATGGAGTGAGACTCTGCCTCAGGGTTAAAACTTTGTAATTACTGAAGGGAAATAAAAGCATTGAGCAGTTTTACTTCTGTTTCTGTTCAGGACCATGTGCATTTTTTCTATTTTGCCCCTGCCTGAAGTGTGTCTGCATTCCTGATGTACCATAATGAGAGAGAATTTATTTTCCTTTTTCTTTTCTCCTGATCTACTTGTAGTAATGTCATGGGCCTAATAAATCTTATCTGCTACCCTCCAAAAGGCAGTAATTGAGACAGATAGAGCTGACATGTTTGTTCTTCACCTGGAGATGCTAGCAGACCAAATCAGAAGGAAAGCTGTGCAGCATATACAAGACCATAGTAATAGTCCAGTTCAGGAAAAATATTATCACCACATGTGCATCTAAATAAATCTTTTTCCCATGCAGGGCTTGCGATGCTTCGAATCTGCATGTGGTAATGGTTTCCTCTGACTAAAAATGGCAATTGTTATTGTAACGCAGGGTATGAAATTTTGCCAAAGTAATATGCTTGGTGCTTTAAACGTGGTGTTCTGGACAAGGTCAGTGCTCTGCCATACGTTCAATTTGTGCTTCGCCAGAGGAGTTCTGCTCTGCAGAAGGTGTGTTTTACCAAGGTGTAAGAAATGTTTGCTTCAAGACAAATTACTCCAGAATTAAATTAAATATGATAAAAACTCAATTTACCGTGATACGATTTGTCAGGGACTCGGTGATAAGGGCAGCAGCTGCAAGAAGGTGGGAGATGAGCTTTCAGGGAGTGCTATGGGGATGTATGAGGCAGCGTTAGGGGAACGGCTTCACGCACTGAAGCTGCAAGCTGAAACAAATGGCACTGCTTTGCCTAGCTAATGCAAATAATGAAGTGCTGCAGAAAGGATTAAGGAGTTTATTCATTACAGACTGGCCATATTCATCTAGAGCATGGTTCCTGTCTGGAATATAAAAAAAAACAACACTGTATGGTTGGAGAAATGAAGAAAACCACTGCTGGATAATTCATGGAGAATTCTGGGATCTCACATTGAATTTGCTTTATGTGGAAGCCTATGTGGTGATTGCTTCTTACAGTTACCTAAAGCTGGGGAGGGTCCCTGGTATTTCCACGCCATGGATATTTGGGATCCATTTAATAGTGAAGTGATAATAAAAATTAAGTCTTCAACGTACTCTAGAACAATGTAGATTTTGGATTTGTCAATATTTCTTGAAAGAATATCAAGAAAACACCATCAAGAGTCATCTATAACGAGTCATATGCATAAAGCTAAATTAAGGAGAGAGAGCAGCTTTTGCTCAACTGCTACTCTGATCCTCTTCAAAAAGGAAGACTCCTTTCAAGATCAGGCCTATGACTGCCCATACAACAGCAGTCTGCACAATAATTCCACTGGTGAGTACAATCTGTCACCTCCTGACTGGCTCTTGGAGGAAGAGGCACAAGTGCTTCTCTCAGCTCTCACCTGAGCAGATCTGGGATCAGAAGAAACGCGTATCTCCGGTGACGTCTTCACCGTCTGCTTCACGGTGAAATAGGCCTTTTTGGAAGTTGAATGTCATTTTCCTGCATACAGGTATCCCCTGAGAGGGGATATAGTAATAGTCAGGAAGAGGTTCCTTGCAGTGAATATGGAGCCATCATAGCTGGCCGTTGCCAGCCTGAGTCACGTCGACTAGGATTTCTCAGAATCCCGCTGCCTCTTTGATAGACTTTGTAAATAAGTGAATTCATCTGGTTTCAGTGGGCAAGCAGCCATCACAGAAATTACCAGCTATAAGGAGCTCTTGCTAGTCCTATGGCAATGTCACTGCACAGGGCAAAAAAACTACTGGATGTGGAGACAAGTGTTCCGACTGAGAGCTAAAATATGTTAGATACCGGCTACGCCTCTGCCATGCCAAGGCCAGTCTTGGGGTAAATAGCTTCCAGAGCTGTTCCCATGGGCTGTAAATTGACAAAAAAACAGATTGGATGTGTTACCTGAGAGGAAGGGGGACAGCACACAGCAAGCAGCCCCACAGGAGATAAGCTGGTGATGGCTGAGGCTGAGACTTTTCCGTGGGAGGAGGCAGAGAGTTGATGTGAACTCAGCCTTAGTCTGCATCCAGACTTTGTTCTCTCCCTTTGGGAATAAGATGAGCAAAGGTTAGTCAGTGGTGGGTAAGCATTCCCGGGAGCTGTTTGAATCTTAAGAGCAAAGAAGTAAGAGCTGATGTTGAATAGAAATTTACAATATTTGTCTGTTTTCTGTAATAAAAAAGACTAAATAAATAACATCAGTTTTACATTGGATTAGAACAAGTTACAAAGTGTCTTGTACATAAATGTCTTATATATGAAATGTCTCTAGCTAGTAACACTGTATTTCTGTTGAGAATGACTGTAAATGTTTCTCCTCTTCTCTCTCTCCTCTTTTTAGCCATCCACTAGTGCAAGCAGTGTTCTTGTGCTTTGGAGGTAGGAACGATGGGGGGTGGGTCTCTTAGAGACCACGCAGTCCCCAGGTTATTCTGCCGATGGCACGAGGAGGGCAGCAACAAAGTCTTTTAGGGAGAAACACTTGTCACACCTTAAAAATGAGTGTAGCTTTCTCTCCTGCTGGGCTTTGGGCAGTAGCCCTCGCAGCAGTGCTGCTGAGCATCACCGCTGCTTCCTCTGCCTCTGAGGCGCAGCTGAGAAAGATTCTCTTGTTCTGGTTCAAGCCGTGCCAGGGTTTCTAGCCCGAGGGCACTGGAGTAGCTTTTAAACCCAGCTCAGCTCTTGTGGGAATCTCCTAATTGCACACGTGGTGCGGAGAAATGGCATTTGTTTACAGGTCATGCAGTTTTCTTCTGAATGCTCACAAAGCAGATGGTGCAAAACAAGTGTTAGAAAATGTTTTAGAAGGGCAGGACTTCCTGGGGGAACATGACTGAAACTTGACCATGCAAAAGTTGCCCTCTTCCCTTTCCCTTAGCTACTCCAAGCGCCTCGATTTGCAAAGGTACCTGGTAGATAATTGCCTACTAACTGTTAGGACACGGTCTTTTTATTTGCTGGAATTTTATGCTGTGAATTTATCTTTTTATTCAGTGTGTAACTGTATTTCCTTGCAAAAGTGGCATATTCTGAGAAAAGGGAAAAAGAAATGTAGTTCTGGCACAGTTCTCATTCTGACAATATTGTGCTTATTAATACTGCCTGTGCAGTTTTGTGACCGTTTGTTTTGGATGCTTCTAAATCCTCCTGATTTGAGCACGTATATGGACAATAAGAGAGTCTTTCTGAAGCACAGAAGAGACTCGGTTTTTGTCTAGTACTGCAGCTACTGTCTTAAATAATGCTAATTGTTGGTCTGATAGAAATGCCCATACAAAGAACTCTAACTTCACTTTGCTTCTCAATTACCAAGGGTGGTCCTGGAAAAAGACTCTATATAAAAAGAGTATCATTTTTATTTTCAACTGTAATACAAAATTAATTTAATTCCACTTCATTTAGTCATATAATTTTCTTTGGTGTATAAGCTCCTTTTTAATTATAAAGGAAAAAGTATTTAGTAAAAACACACATGGCAATTAATCTTATGCCATCATATGGCTGTCTTGTCAAAATTTTCATTAACTTAATATTTGATGTTGCAAAATGATTTTTCTCTAGTTGGTTGGGTTTTCAGCCTTGTGATTTTATAGAAATGTCTATAGTGTGTTTGCAAGACTAATTTCTTGGCACGGGAAATTCATTTATTTATCACGTTAGTGAGTAAGTGGAGCCTTTTCCATGAGGAAAAGAGGCAAGGGGAAGATTAGTACATTTCTCTCATATGAAAAATGAGGGAAGATGTAAAAAATCAGTTGCAGTGATGCTAGAAACAGTTTAAATGGGTTTAAAAACATACAGTTTAGATTTGCCTTCAAGAACAGGGAAACTGAAAAGATCCTTCCTCTAACTCCATAGCTGGAATGGGTTCGGAAGGGGAAAATCACATCCCAGTGCCAGGGGACCTGGCACTGGACTTGTCATTATAATCAGACTCCTTGTGGCCTTTCCTGGATAAGCCTCGGCCGCCTGTATTTGAAGAGAGAGGGCAGACAGCTGTCATTTCTCGCCTAGAAAATCTTTTTGCTGATAGCAAATGAAATCTCAGATGGATTTTGCTATACTATGACCTGATAGCCACTGGTTTCCTTCCCTCATTTGTGCAGCCTCCCAAAATAACCGAATGCATGAAGCTTTTACAGCTTCCAGTCATCTTGCGTGAAGGCAAGAAACACTCCAGTGCAAGTACTGGCTGCTGCAAAATGTCAAGAAGGAATAAGTTTCCCTCTGGAAATCAGAGTCGGGCATTAAAACTTCACCCAGTAATGTCCTTCAGTTGGGTTTGCAAACTACTCAGTGGTTTCTGTGTTACACTGCAGCCCAGAGCCGAGGCAGGCGCTGGTGTAAACATCATCTGAACGCCGACTTGCGAGGAAACTCTGCTGTGTTGAGGTCCCAGTCTCCGTCTGTGAAAAAGGACATCACAGCATCTACTTTTCAGCACTTGAAACTGAGTGGTTCCTTTAGCTTTTTTCCCAGTATTGAGGGAGTCTGAGAGGCAGGGTTTAGTTCAGTTCAGCTTCAGTGTCGTGCTCTGCAGCCGCAGGGCTGGGTATGTTGGCACATGCTGACTGTGTCCTGCAGGTGGGTCTGCTGGGAAAGGGACAGTCGGTGTCAATTAAGAGCCTACACTTCAGCTGATTACACCCCCATGTTGTGCCTGTGCTTTCCGGACTTTCAGTCTTCAAAACAACCAAACCAACCTAATAAAACCACCAAACCAGAGCCCCAGAAATGATGTTCACTTTCAGAAAAAGCCATTCTTTCCATTCCAAAACTTGTACCCTCTGCCAGAAAACACAGCAAACTTTTAGGGAAGTGTACGCCCTTCTACTTGTAATGGCAGCTGGGATTTATTTTCTTGGTTTCATTAATCCTTTTGCCTGTTTTATCCCTTTACTCATTTTCTTTATTTGCCAAGGTGTTTTTTTCTCAGTGAGCCAGAAATAAGAGTGGGCACTGAGCATGTGAAGGCGAAAGGGATGGTTTCTGTCATGGAAGTTAATGTCCTTGGGAGAAGGAGTATTTGAATGGTGTGAGTAGCGAGTGTTTTGGCAGTGTTCCCTTTAAGCCTACCTGGGGCTGTTCAGAGGTTACTCCCCAGGAAGCAGTAATGCCAGGTGGCCAAGACAGTTATTTTAGATACTGGCCAAACGGCACATCAAGCCACACTGCACCTGGTGTTATGCATCAACTATCCCCAACATTTCTAAGGAAGAAAAGCTGAGAAATTCATGGTTTCTCCACATCCTGATGGAGCCTCTTTGGACCTGTTCAGTCCAACTGCAGCGAACCTTCAATCTTCCTATTCACACCACCCCACTGTAGAAATCATGCACGGTTTAGAACACTTCTGTGAGAGAAAACATCTTTAAGCTGCGTGATCCAGTGGTTCTCTGACTGTAGTCCGTGAGCCTCTGATGGTTCAAAGTTTAAATCTGAACCTTGGAAGATTACTACCACTTAATCAAACCAGTGCTCTTTGCTGTTGGTTAACAGCTTTTCAATTTGCTTTGAAGCACAGCGTATTAGTATCGATGTAAGCAAGATGACAGCCTCTCTTACTAGAGACAGGGAATTATTCAGGATGTATTAGTACTGAAGAAGCAGTGCTATATCTTGGTGTGGAAGAAAGTTGTGCTAGAAATTCTCCGACAATGAGAACTTACCATTCACTTGAAGGTCTTATCACTCATTTATTTCTTAAATAAACGAATGAGAGACGAATAATTATTATTGAGAAAGGCTAAGACTTAGCAAGCATTATTTGTGAATTTGCTAAATATATTTTGATGGAGTAAGGATTTGTAGTACTCTTTTCTCAAATCTCAACAAGGACCCTTCTCACCTGTGTGGGTTCAGAGGGTTCTGAACAGAACAGGTAAATGTGTTTCTTTTCTCGGTTGCCGTAGTGCCACACACAGAGAAATTTTGCACCTCTTGTGACCCGGGCAAATAAATGATCTTTAAAGTGCAGGACGTGCTGCTGCAGTTAGGGCATTAGCACCCCATGTGCAGGCTCAGGGAGATGCAGGAGGGGGCTGTGTACGCTCCCTTGTAGTTCTGCCCCTGGCTGCACACCGGGCATGTGCCCCGCAGACAATTTGCACAGGCTGCCGTGGGAGGAGAGAGGCTCAGCAGCTGCGTTGCCCCTGCCCCAGTAGCTGTTCTGGTTCCTTTCTCGAGTGGCTGAGGCTCTCTCCCTTACTCCCTTTCCCTCCCCCTCTGGGGGACAGCAGAGAGCGGCTGTTGCAGGTCTGGGGGGCTGC
The DNA here is from genome assembly GCA_013399075.1 of Chloroceryle aenea. Lineage (NCBI taxonomy): Eukaryota > Metazoa > Chordata > Aves > Coraciiformes > Cerylidae > Chloroceryle > Chloroceryle aenea. Next base: position 70,786 of record VWZY01004000.1, on the reverse strand, counting down.
CCTGCCCCTAAGCTGTGACAGCTCTCTCCTTGAGTACATTGTGTACCCGCTCTTTCAACGCCCGCAGTTCTCACTGGGGAATGTGACCCTCGTGGAGTCTCTGAGTAAAGCAACAGCTTTAGTCATGGAAAGCCTACGAAACCTAGGAGTCCTGCTACAAGGAGAACTCGAAGAAATTTCATCCCATCAGCCACAAAGCAGTGAAGGGGGAGGGTAGGCTTGGGAACAGCGTGCAGGGTTGTAAATATCAGCAGAGACATCCAGAAAAGGCTGTACAAGGGACAGAAGACAGATGAAAAAAATCCAGACTCGTTCACAAGTACTGAAGTTATTGCTTGTTCAGGTTTGGCAGTAAAATACTTCACCATCTTCTGTCCTACTGAATGGCTTTGGTGAAGACTTAACTACCTGGATAACTGGGTCACTGCCAGATGTCACTGCTCGCTATTCCCCGGTAACAGTTTAGAGCTGTGGATTCGGTGGCTAGGTGCAATTAAAAGTTGCTTCCCTTCTAGGTGCTACAAGCATACTCTCTTTATAGTCATCAAAATATTTCTCTTTCCCATATTCTGTCACTAACAGAAGTCAGCCTAAGTATTTCTTTTTTATACCCTGCCCAAAGAAACCTCATAATTTAGTACAATTGTAGCACTGACTGTTGTGTTGCTTCTGTTGTTCTAATCACATTTATGTCTTATGCCACTCTTGTAAGGTTCTCATTAGATCAGCTCAATTTTCTCAGCACCCAAACCTTTCCCCATATTTCTGTCATTCTCATTTTTATCATCATCTGTGGAGAGGAAGGGGAAATGGGGTCACAGTGCAGAATGTCTTTTGTGTATAAACGGGTTTCTGCTTATCAGCACGATCTGGCTTCCCTACAGGCAAGCAGGGGATCTAGGTGAGTAACACACTTCTTAAAGCATCAGGTATAAATCTGTCTTTCTGCTGCAGTGCTTCTGGGTGGTGAAACACCTTTTTTTCTTTCTAAAGTAGGTCCTCTCTATATTTCTTCTACCCTTTAGAGTTATTTCCTTGTCATTATACCTGACAAGCTGTTACCAGCTTCCTTGATTCAGGGCTCATCTCATCCAGCCGCGTGTCATCATCGCCAGAGGATCTGTGCTTCAACCTCTGGCTTGCATTCAGCTATTTCCCTCACCCCATGTCCTGCTCAGCACGTTCTCTTCCCGTGCAGAACAAGGGCAGGGTGCCCCTCGTCGCACAACAAAGGTAATCACCCTGCAACTCAGACTTTGTTGTCAGCCCAGTCTTCACAACTGCAAAGTCCAAAGGTAAAATGGTGTGTCCCCAGACACGCAGAGTGGGTTTGGTGGGTGGTGAGCTCACACCTTTTGATACACTGTTGGAACTTCAGGTGATGATTTAACTTGAAGAATTCTTGTATAGTCTTAGATGTGCTCAAAGTTGTTGGGTTACCTTAATCCACCCAAAAAAACAACATTCTTATATGAGGTAATTGTCCTGTGTCACAAATTTCCTGAAAAATGTCTTGAGCTCTGTTCTTAAGAAAGGTCATAGAGAAGAAAATGTTAGGATTGTAGTTATAAGGTGTACTTAAGGTGGGGGGGGTTCAGCATTATTGATTAGATATCACTTTAGAGCATAAATAGAGAAACCAAGGCTGTTAATTTCAAAGTATAATGTCATCACTAGTAAAATCTGCCAAATGGTTAATCCCATACTTCTCACTTCTTACTTAAGTAGCCTTTTTGAAGTCAGGGAGATTACTCACCTGATAGAAACTAAGAATAATAGTTACCAGTAAATTTGAAGTTTCTGGATAAAATGTACTGAAATATACTGTGAGCTTCTTCAGAACTATAAAAGAACAATTTCTACCTCAATCTTGACAGTTGTTTTTTCTCTGCCTGTTTCTAAATACCATATTTTGTAAACATGAACTGTAGGCAAGTGCTTGGATGACTGCAGAAACTGGCCTCACTCTTGTACAAATATCACAGTGCCTGTTTGTAGAAAATGCTTCTTTGCAGTGTTTTTTCCAGGTCCTCTTACCCGGGTGACATCCCAGTGTGTTCGGTCGGACATAACCGAGAGGAGGGAGATTTTAATGTCTCCTTTCTCCTTCTTTCCCCTTTCCCCTTTCCTTCCGTCCTTCCCATGGTTCTGCTTCCTACAGCTCACCCAAAGAGCTTCCTCTTCACAACTCACTATAAAAAAAGAGAGATGAAAATAAGTGAAAAATGATCAATCTCTTCCTGTCATTTTCATACCTCTTCATGGTCACACAACACAAGAAAGGATGCTAATGAGAGGATACTTGGGTAACTTCTTGCTGCAGGAGCCCAACTCCTGGCAGGTGCTCTGAAGTGGAAGCTGTGGTCAGCAGGAAACCACACAGGTTCTGCTGTCTTCTAGTAAACTGCACGTGGAGGAGCTGATGGGTAGATGACAAAGGCCCCCAAGATAAGCAATGCACATTGAAACTGTGCCCTCTGACAGAGGAAGGCCAGTGGCATTCTGCAGCCCTTGTCACTCTGAGAATGCATCAGTAAGAAAATTATAGGGATGATTTTAGTTTGAAAAGTAGATTTCCATTAAAAAAGTAGATTTTTCATTACCGAATGCTGCAAAATCAGGTGCTTCAGTTATTCCAGTAATTTTCTGGTTTACTTATTCTCGCACAATAAGCAATTAGAAGCATTGCTGTGTCTAATCCTTTAACTGTGTTTCATTTGTAACACAAATACTCAGAGATGCTCCACGTGCTCCTCTCTGGCTTTGGTATTATTTCCTAAACCCTTTATTTCTCGGCAAGAGTTACCTCTCGGAAGGCACTGAACAAAAACCACAGCCTGAGGTGTTGCTCCAGCACTGATGCCTTTGGAAAGGAGAGAGCTGGGCTGAGGCTGCTCTCTTCTGTGGGGTTGTCATTTTCAGTCTGCCTGCTTCTCCTAAAATGACACATTGAGAATGGAAGAATTTATCAAAACTTTGTTGAGATTTTTTTGCCATTGAATCTATCTGGGCAGAAAACTTAGAGCCGACCTCTTTCAACCAAGGATGTTAAAATGTTTAGCAATTACTCGGTGAAACCATTGCAAATACAGAGGCATCTCCAGGAGGTCCTGGAGGTACTTGGTATTCCTCTGTTTCGTTTTCATTTCAGGACAGGTGACCTACCACCACTCTTTTTATCATCTGTAAAGTGTCAGAACTTCATAGGTATTAGTTCCTGGTGGCTTCTTAATTTTCCCTTTTCTGTGTGGCTGTGTTGCTTCATTTCTGCCTTGTTTCCATGCTAAAGAGGTTTTGCTGAAGCTTGACTACTGGAATGATGCAAGCTCTGTTTCACTTCAGTGTACTGTACTGCACAGGCTGGTGGAGTGACACAGCTCCTTGGGAAAGCACACGCACTATGTTTCAACCTCATTTAAAGAAAATCTTTTCTTTTTCACAGCTTTTTTTTCAAAACCAACATTTATTTCTGTGAAATGAAACCTGGTTTTCAATGCCTTTGTGACCCAGCCGTTGTATCTCGCAGTCACATTCTCCGATGTCGAATAAAATTGCAGCTTCCCTTTAAACTGTTCACTGTACCAGGCTCTCCTAACGGCTCCCTCCAGTGCAGGTCCGTGTGGGCTCAGGAAGGAGTCTTCTTGAGTTTCAGCCTTTGAAAAGGCTTTTCCTCTCCTCTAGCTGGCTACCTGTTTAATAAATCATGAGAGGTTAGGAGCTGTAGGACTTGTATTGCTCTACTAAACTCGAGTGAAAAGAGCTAACAGGATCACCCGGGGTCAGCTAATAGAGACGTACCGAGGCAATATGATGGCATGAGCCTTGTTGGCTTAGGAAAGTAAGGAGGAAATGCTTTTTGGAAGCCAGACAGTAGGTAATGCCTGGTCTCTTAGCCATCAACAGAGAATTTATCTACATGATTTATCTGTACTATTAATACCGGCCGAAGGGGAAAAGAGGAGAATTATGTTAAAATATGGAGTTGGGACGTGGCAGCAAATCTTTAAAACGACGGTTTTTACGTATTGGAGTTCTTTGGAGCTGGACTCATTGTGTGGGTGGACTCAGTCTCTTAAGAAGTCTGTGAGCAGCAATCCTAGGAGATTAAGTTTTTAGGAGCCTTACAGTGCAGTGATTTTTACAGATGAGTACTTCTGAAAGTGCTTTGCAGGAAAAAAGGATTGCTTTAAAGAGAAAAAAGTATATGAGCTATATATAAATGTTTGTGCCCAGGAAGATAAATGGCTGCATCTGGAGTGTTTTGGGACTTAGTTTGGTTCTGGGAAGGTTTGGATGGTGGTTTAAATGTTTAACAACCTTTGGGGATCTCAGAGTAGTCTTTGCTTTCCATTGTGTGGTCAATAAAAGGAGGAAGAGGGGAAAAAAAATAAGGAATGATGCGCAGAAGTTTGTCTCTAAAGTCAGACTTTTCTTGTGTGTCTTCCTTTCAGGTGGTTTTCTCAGGTGGAATAAATACTGTTATTTGCACTTTAGAGGCAGAAAAACTGAGTTGCAGAGTAAAAGAGCAGCTGAGCTGGGGATAAAACAAAGGTCTAGCTCGTCTGATGTCCTATCCATGAGCTGCTCCGATCCACACAGCATCTGACTGCCGTGTGCTATTAAATGGAAGAAAACAAATTGCAAAAAGAGGCCCATGTTGTAAATTGCTAATCAAATTCCACTGTAATTGGAAGACTTTTCAAAAGGATTCTTCTGAAATGAAAGATACATTATTTGACAGTAAGAGAACCCAAAGACAGTTGGGTTTTGCATGGTAAGAGGCTACCAGTCTCCTCTAGAAGAGCTGCTTTTCATGTGCATCACATTCCCTTTCTGTCCCCACAACAGCTTCCAGCAGGTATTGCTTCCCTTTGCTACAGAAGGAGATCTCTTGCTAACGCAGTCAGTCCAGAGATTGCAGAGCAGGCATTGCCTACACACTCTTTAGATCTTCAGCTTATTTTCTCAGCGTCACTATTCCTGTCTCTGATTTGTGCTACTAAAATGGTGTTTGAAATTCTCCTGTATTGAGTTCAGAAGTGGCCTTTAAGATCATTAAAAATAAGCAATCAAGTAGAAAAAGACAAGTTATTAGAGTAAAAACTAGCAAAAGACAGATTTGTAGTATCAGCATGAGAGCAGGAGAGAGTCTGCTCTTCTGTGCTGTCAGCTTTGTGAACCAAGCAGACACAACTCCGGAATGTTTTCTGGTCGTTCAGTCCAAAAATCCTATGCAGACGCCAACTAATTAGTTGTTCGGTAGTTTGGGTTTGTTTTTTCTTTTTTTTTTTTGTATCATAAAAAGCCTGAATCACTTCCTAATACCTTTGAGGTTCTAGAACAATTCCAAATTTGCTTGAGTTTTAATATTTCAGATTTAATTCAGCTAAGCATTCACGAGGGACTTTTTATTCCTTAAATAATTCATGAGTAGTTAGAAAATGTTGTTAATTGATCCAGTTGTAAGCAGAAGGGGGAATATTCAAAATTAGCAGTTCTAGGAATGCAGTGGTTTCCTTTTTTTGAAAAAACAGAAAAAGGAGGAGGGTGTGGGAGGATGGTGAGTGACTGAAGTTGTAGTTGAGTAACCACGGCAGTGGTTTTGGCTGTTACGCTGGGTACAGTCAGACCCCTACGAAACAGCTGCCATAGTTACACTGCTGCTGCTGAACTCTGCAACCACTGCTCTGCCTCGGGCTGTCTTGGAGGAAACGAGAGCATCCGTGAGGAACGGTGAACGGCCCCAGCCGGGGAAGCCACCAGCAAGCAGGCTGCTGCCAGTCAGGACCGACTGGGCTTCAGGAACCGTGGGAAGCCTCGGCTACTTGCAGCTCTGCTTTAGAAAGCTTGAAGTGAGTGAACTGTTTCTTGTTTGAGGGTGGAGCAACAATTCAGATAAATCCTTAGTCATCCATAGCAGGTAGCTAGGCCCAGTTTAGTGAGTGGCATCAGTGGGTAAAATGGAAGATAGTGTGCACCCAGGATGTTTTAAGAATAGCAGCCCTGAGGTGCTGGTGTGGTGAGTGGAAACAGCACTGCTTCACAAATGTCTTCCATCAGCCATTCTTCTGAAAGGCTGTGGTATACGTGGAGGGTTGGTTCCTTTGTGCTGGGCTTCGTTATCTTTAGAGACAAGGGAAGGTGTGAAAGAGAGATGGGGAATGGGTGTTACTCGGATGAGTTGCTGGGCTCCCTACGGTTCATAGGAGCTGTAGTTTAAAGTAGCATCAGGCAGGCTGTAATTTCATGGTTACTCCTCATCGAGCCTCCCATTGAGCACAGGAAGAAGAGCTGCTCTCTGCCTGGTTTGATGGCTGCCTTTCAAGCTCTCAGGAATGGATTACCTCCCTCATACATACAGTGTACAGATGAATATTCACAAATGAGTAAAAAGTGGTGGGTTCCCCTCCCTCCCTTTCAAACGTAGCCAAATGACTGTATTTTTCCCCAAATCCCTCCGAGGATCTCTGGCAGAGCTGTAACCTTTCCTAGCCAGCACCTCCACTGCCGATTGCCTCTTTCTCCAATAATTCTAGCTAAGAACACGCGCAACATCTGTTAGATGCCACCGCAGCCAAGTGAAATAACTCTTCCCATTTGGCCACTGGGCATCTTTTAGTTGTATTTCCAGTAGCCTATTGTTTGCAGTCTGGTGACATATTGCAGGGGTCAGCATGGGGAAAAGCAGACATAAATCTTTCACATCTACCATTAAGCATGTGCTCAGTTTTTAGCAATCTCTTCCTGAGAAACCTATGGCACTCGGCAGCCTGTTTGATCCACTTCGTGTTATGAATGGAAATGGTCCCAGCATCACCCGTGCTTTGAAATTGCCTGGGAGTACTTATGATTGTATTTACAGGGTTTGCAGAGTTTAACCACAGTACTTAGATGCTGTAGGGTGTCAGTTTGCATCTAGAATTTCACTCTGAGAGCAGAAAGAATCTTTTGAGAAGCAGAATGCCATGGCCGTATTTAGTTGCTGGTGTTAAAGGAAGGTGCAGTTTCTTCTGCAGCACAGCTCCTCTTATCAGGTAGCATTCAGCACAATGTTTTTTTTACCAGAATTCCATTAGCTGCTTTCTGCTTAGATTAGTAAAGTTCTTTAAATTGTAAAGCCGACCAGTTTGCACTGTTTCTCTCCAGTTTCTTCTCCTTTTATTTGGGTATCCTTTTCTACCATAGTCTTCACCTTTTGACAAGAGGCATTTCCTTTTAAAGCTCCCAGAGGAACTTTATATATATAAACAAATATATTTTATACAACATTTTATTTTTAGCCTGTTAAAAAATCCTCAGTGGTAAAGCAAAGAATAGAATAGAAAACAATAACATGGATCTTTCCAAGCCCAGAGTTGAGTGTCCCTGACCCAGAGACAGTGCATTCGACGTGGTGTTCGTGGCAGACACCGCACACAGCTCCTGGCCCCTGTGAGAGCCCCTCCTCGGAGATGTGTCCTTTCTGCCCGTTTGGACACTGCACTCTCTGTTGTGTGTAGCACCTCTGATCATGCTGATCTGAGCTGCTTCAGTCACCAGGTGAAATCAAGTGTTTGGTATAGGCTCATGAGCAGCTAAAACTAAAGGTACGAGAAAGGTGATTCACTGGTCATTGCTCGTGATCAGTGCTCAACACAGAAAATACCTTAAAAGATCAACTTTGTTCGGGTGACAATTTATATATGCTGGGGTGATTTCTATTTGTCAAATGACCTCGCCCACCTTAGAGAATTCTGTTTTCATGTCTAAGTTAATCAACCCCCCTGAAAAACTATTCAAGAGCAGCATCACATCAGCTTTGATTTTAGGTTAATGATGATATGTTAGTTTGTAATGCAGTTAGGTACTCCCGAACAGCTCGGGTTTGTATGAGGCTGTTCTGAGACAGTCCAGCAGCAGCTCGTGCTGCGAGGGAAACCTTCAGCTCCAGCAGCTGCGCAGCACTCTGTCCACCCCATTAGCTCCCCTTCCCTTCCCCAGAGGAACATGCTCATGTTTGTGGGAATTAACTACAGACAGAGGGTCAGTGTCGTGCAGTCAGCGTTCACAGTCACTAACAGCTGAAAGATAACCGCTGGATAAGGATCCAGCATTACTGAGAGTGCTGACGTGCTCTACACAGAGAGGAGACTATGTCCTGTCCCACCTTTAGCCCCCTGTGCTATGTGGAAGTAGGTCCTTGCAAAACAAAAGAACCCAACCCTCCTCCTTCTGTTGCTGATTTGTGTGGTTTTGGTTGGCATGTGCCATGCCTTTGGAACTATTTCATTCTAATTCAGCAAACATACTTCTGTTCCCAAAGCATTTGTTGCTGAAAATGAGGTAGTTTGCTGACACTTTGAAATCGTGCAGTCACAGAATGGATCCCCTTCTCATAGAGGAGTGGGGTATGGTTCTAGCTGTCGGAGAAAGGCAGTGCAATCCAACTTTACTGCTGCAGTAGATTTCCAAAGAACATGGAACTAAATTATGAGCTCCCTCCCAGTTTATGGGCATGATAACACGTGACAGGCAGGATCGGGCATACCCCTGAGACAGCAGGACAAAGGTGTTAGGAACCCAAAGACACGTCAGTAGCAAACCATTCGTTAGCAGCTCTTGTTAGCTGCAATTGGTGTGCTATTTAATTCACCCAGTATTTTTCTGTACCATGTTTGAAGGGTCTACCCTGACAGATAACTTTAGACTCATCTCACAGACTTGTCTCTTCAGGGAATTATTCAGACAATAAGATAGATCAGATTTAGCTGAAGTCCTGTGTTACATTAACCAGGGACCTTGGGGATGCACAGTGGTATCTGTGAGATGCGTACAGAGCTAACTCGAGTGTGCCAAAAGGCAGACCCAAGGCTGAGCACCTGGAGCTCTTTAGGAAGCAGTGTGGGAACTATTCTAATGTTTCTAGTTGTAATTGTGCTAGAAAAAGGAGGAGTGGTGTCCTGAAGTTTGGCAGTGGCACATACATAGAAGGCACTTCCAGCTCCTAAGAGGCTTGCATGGTTTATCACAGCCAGCAAGCGCTGCCTGACTGTCACCTCCTCTGCTAGATAGAAGCAGAAACACTTTATTTCATTTCACTGCCTGAGAAGGCAGTAGAAGCTTGACAATTCTGAACAGTTTCCTGCTAAATAGGGGATCTGTTAGTCCTGTAATAAGCTAAACAAAGAGACATAGCAACAGATTCTCCAGTATTTTTAACCTGTCATGCAGGAGCAATTAGCAAAGTTAGGGACAACTGTAAAATGCTTGGTGTCCATATTCATATGTTGCTTATCCTGGAAAATGTTACGTGCCAGAATAAATGAGTATTTTCTTGTAACTGAAAAATTATGTTGCTAACAAATATAACTATGAACATAAAAATCTGTTCACCTGCAAGTATCTCTGGTTGCAGAGCGGGTTTTCCTTCACCCCCTCTGTCCCATGTGTTTGGATGCATATAGAAATTTACTTTTCAGCTATTTTTTGCTTTACATATACAAGAGAGTAATTGTTGTTTGGGCTACAGTTTGATATCAGCCAGAACAAAAGAGAGCAGACAAAGAAGGAGGAGGAGAATAAGTGAAAGAGACAGATGTAACTGAAACGGGAAATGCAGCCGCGCTTCGTGCGTAATCCGACGGCACGGAGTGACCAGTTAAGATTATCTTTGCTGTCTTTCAAAACCCTGCTGATGCTGTTCTAGCACTGGGGCTTTATTCTGGTTCCACCCCGATGTAGGTATGGATGAAATCATTCCATGTTCCCCTCTGAAGTAAGTTAATGACGTGGGGGTATTGGTGAAGTCAGTTAATCTCCTAGGAGCTGCTGGTTAATTTCTGATTCCTTGCATTTTCTAGTACCAGGCACTTTGTTCTTCCCTTTCCCGCTTCCCTCTTCTCTCAGATCATAGCACCCAAGGCAGATCCATCTGTCTGCCCGTCCAAACGTGCAAAGCTCAGCTCTATTTCCCAGGCTGAGGCCATGGTCAGTTTTAATACATAACTGAACCACAGGGTTCAGCATGCAGAGTCCGTATCCTGTGTAAGCAGAGCCCATTGAGCTGCAGACTGAGGGACAAATTCATAGCCATTCCTCTATCTTCACCCCACCTATTTTAGCTAATCTTATCACACTTCAGTTCCATTTCCAGCAGTAATGCTTTCCGTGTGTGCTTGTACTGACTAATGCTGGTTTTCCCATCAGGTCCCGGCCTGCCCTCCCTTCCCGTGGCGCCTGCGGTTGTTTGGATTCAGTTGCTGGACCGTTTCAGCTCTGACTGGGTAGGCTGGATTTGCTCCTGCTCTGTATTTGAAATTTAGAAGCCCTTGATTCATTAGCTAGCTGTGCAAATGGTTTCGGTGCTGTGTAGTCCTTAATGGAGAATGGAATGTATAGAAGCAGAGTGGGATAGAAGGCTGAAATATACACATTATGTGGTTTAAGCATACAGGGAATTCAGGTCATATACTTTTGATGTTGGAAACCAAATCAGTTCTTAGCATTCACTCCTGAAGGCGATTTGTGTACTTTCCTGAAGAAAGATCTGGAGACTTCTGACGTGCTCTGCAAATTTAGTGGTGTTACTTTTAAGGTTATTTTCCAGGTATTGTAGCATTAACCTTTAAGCCATGGAACAGTTCTGCTTGGATTTTACAGCTCTTCCAATGTCTAACTGACGGCACTGAAAAACCTTGGATGTAAATATGTGTGCACATTGGCATGCTTAGAGGCAGACGTGGCTTCTTAAGGGTGTTAAGGAAACCAAAGCTGCAAGTAATTCTGTTATGGCCCTAAAATAAAACCCCTTTCCAAGGCCTGGCAGGCTGGCTGTGGTTTTCAGAATTCATCCGTTTGGGGTTTCGGACGTCCTGGAGCTCACACGTGGAACTGAATTTGTGCAGCTAGGTAAAGAGCTGGCTGCAAAGGTCACCCAGGACATTATGATATGTGTTTGGAAGCAGCTTTAAGCAATAAAAAGAAAGGGATAAGAAATAGAAAAAACTTCCTGGGGGGAAATAAAAGAGGAAAGAAAAGAAAGAAAGAAAAAAAGTGGCTTAGAACAAGGTGTCCTGATTCCTGAAAGGAGCTTCACTTCTACATAGCCTGTTGTAGTCTTCTGTAGCCATTGCTCTTTCCCTGAAAGGGCTAGAGGCTGGGCTGGTTTTTGCACTTGGTCTCAGCCTGACTCTCTAGCACAGACATTTCTCATCCTGTCTGCAGCTATGGGATCACCAGCCAGAAGCTGCAGGTAGACTAGAGAAAGTGACATCAGTCAGATGTAACTGGGAGATGGTTTCTCTCCCAATGAAAAACTTGTTCAACCAAGAGAGGTTTGATACCAATGTTTCATTTTTTCATAAAGGTGGTAAAATTCAACACCAACAAAATCTATCTCTTCAGTTTCAGGAGGGCTTTACTTAAAGAAAAGCTGTTTAAAATACTATTTGCAAAATGTATCAATCAAATAAATCTGAGGGGAGATTAAAGCTTCCTTTAAGCTAAAATAACTCTCTAGTTTATAACTATATATTAATAATAGATGTTAATGTCATCTTATTGACAACATCTTGTCTGAATGCATTTTAATCCCTATCAGCTCTGCAGTCAGCAGGTTTTGTTGGTAGCGACCATCAGTGGGCGAGGCAGACTCTGGGAAGTGTGAGGTTTGGTGTTAGGCCAGACGATGACCTGCAAGACACCAGGGTTTTTATAGACCAGATTACTAGTGTCAGTATTCATTTCATGATAACCTCCCGTTGAGTTTATTAATTTATTTACGAATTTCTGCTGCTTGTCAAGAGTAGGGTAATGTAGGCTACATCTATTGTACATCATTTTTATACAAAACCCCTTCTCAGCCCTCTAGAAAAAGAGCTACACAGCTACAAAGCAACTAGTGCTTGCCAATAGTAACCAGGGATCTTAATTCCCTAGTGATATATATGCCTAATTTGGTTTTAGCCTAAAAAAATCAAATTATTTAAAATTCCCATTTGCTTCCTGCTTCCAGCACCCTTCTGCAGTGCGGAAGGCTCCTGCCCTCAAACTAGCAAAAGGACTTCTGTCGCCAGATGACTCCAGAGACACTACTAGCAGGGGTTTTGGTGACAGAGTTGTTGGTACCAGAGTTCTGATGACTGGGTTAGGAACATCCAGTCACTTTTTGCCACGCTACTGTATCAGTCGGGCTCCTCCAGTGGAGCCGGGCGCTGGCAGTGAGCACTGTGTCTCTACAGTGACCACACACGGCTGCTCCGGGCAGGCAGAGTTTATTCAGTCTGAGGAAATCCGTAGGAAAATGAGTATGCACGGCTCTTCTTCCTGGGGCTAGTTAATTTCTGGGAGATAACATGGAGCCTGGCAACACAAAATCGGCTCGCAGGACGCGAACGTTCCGATTCTGGATGACCTTCATTTGCAGTGATCACTCACTTGCCTGTGTTACTCGTTTTATTTCCCCTGGGTATGGAAGCTTATTGGACAATCTTGGACTTGGTTGTTAACTGGCAAAGTAACCTGCTGCTTCAGAGACTCGTAGAACAAACCCTCACGGGTTTCTTTAACCGTTTCAAAAAATCGCTTTGTATTCTTGTCTATTGCAGTCTGCAAATTGATTAGTGCAAAACGTTCCATTAAAAGTTCCTCATAAGGTGATGCACTGTTTCTCTTTTCTCCTGTGCTTAGACCCCGAATTTTAGTTTCGTAGAAGGTCAGTGACTTTTTAAAGCTTGTTGCAGGTAACTGCCTGAACTTTGCATCCCTGTCCTTGCGGCAGGCGGGCCTTTAGACCTCTGCCCAAGAGCTAGAACAAGAACTAGACACAGGGATTGTTTCTGAAATACCCCTGAGTTCCAAACTATGCTGACAGCAGGTGGAACAGAGCAATAGACGTGCTCCTCCCTGTGCTCTTTCCCTCCTGCACAAAGCCCAGGCTCTTCTGGGGCAGACGCAGACCACACCTGCTGATGTACACCTGTTTGTTAACAGCATTTTGACACCCTCTCTTCCAAAGCACTTCCCGCCCCTCTCCTACTGCTGTGTGTAACCTGCACACTTTTGATGTGTGGTCTCCTGTAAGTGCATTGGAGAGATTCCGGAGCGTTAAACGGAATGCTCTTGGTGCAGCCGTTGTGAAGCGCTACCTGAGCTGTCCGGTTCGCCAGCAGATGGGTGATAATTGTTCTGTCAGTGCTGCTTTGCATCCAGTTAAGTGTCTGTATTAGCGCGACTGCTTCTAGCATTTTTTTTAACTGATATGCTTATTAGCTGTAGTAGACTGTGCTTATTATCATATCACCATACAAAACTGTTAACACGTTTCCCTTTTCCACTAGACTAGTTACCCAGAGACAATTAAATCTATTTGATATAGTTTGTCCTTGTCAGATTCATGTCAGGTACAGTTTTATTTCCTCATTATCTCTCTCTGCCTCAGAAATGATAACTGTATTTCTTAGCGCCTTTCAGCTCCTGCAGCTGGAGTAACTGATCACTCATATCCTGGGGCCTCTATTTTTCCTTGCAGGATGAACATTGTATCTGACATTCCGTGGCCTTCTGGGCCATCCCACATTCCACATACACCCTCTTAGATGGTAGAGAGATTGTTTCACTAGCCCCTGCCACAGTCTATGCTGAAATCTGTGCCAAGGTGGATGTTTCTACCTCTTAGAGACGTTCTTTAACTGGTTCTGCTCTGTTTTAGGCATTAAGCCTGGTTAAATTTGGTTGTATTTATGATCACTAGTTAGATTTTGGGGAAAATTGAAGTCAATACGGCATAGATTATATGAACTTTCCCTGTGTGACCCCTGACTTCCTCTACTTTTCTGTTAGGTTAAATCTATACTTTGTTTTGTCCTTTCCTTACAATGTGTTGTAGGGCTTAGCCCGGCTGCTGCCTGTCCCTCGGTAATTGGTACGTTTGTTGTATCTGAAAGGTACTGATGTTGCCGTACAGCTGGGTGCTGGTTTCTTACATCTGTCTTAGATCATGAGTTTGCTTTCCATTTTTGTACTCCTTTCACAGCTTTCAAGCCATCAAGAGGCCCCCAGTGCTGTTGCAAGGCCTCATTAGGATGTTCCTGCTGGTGCAGCTCTGACTCAAGATCATTCACTTGGTCACTGCCCCTTCATCCCAGCTGTTTCTAGCAAGTCAGAACTAGGACGTTGGTAGAGGTAGAGGTGTCTGTGTTCATGGTCCTTTCTCTACCCTATCCTGTCAATTCCTGCAACAAGAAAAGGCAGTAAGAAACCAAGGAAATGTTTTATTTTCCATTTCTCTTAAGTGATGTTTTTAGTTCCTCAGAAGAGTGAGGGATAACCAGTGCCTATATGTCACATACAGCTGCAAAAAAATCTATTTCCTCTCTTAAATCTCAGGTTAAATTGGTCTCATCAACTACAAGTTAACTGTATGGACAGAGAAAGAAGGCATCTTTTATGTTATGAATTAGTGGATTGCAGAAAACCCACACATTGCTCTCATTGTTTGGAGATGCACACGAGGTACCCAGTACCTGTGCAGAAGGTGTGTAAAAGCAATAGAAACCTACTCTGTTACAAAACGGTTTGACACCCCTTGGCAGGAATGTCTTTGTCTGCACCAGACAATGTTTGGGATATAAGAAAGCAGCCCCGTGGAGAGGGACCCTGGTGTCCTGCTGGACAAGAAGGTCTCCATGGGACAGCCAGGAGCCCTTGTGGCCAGGAAGGCCAATGGTCTCCTGGGGGCAGAAAGAAGAGTGCGGGCAGCAGGTCGAGGGAGGTTCTCCTCCCCCTCTGCTCTGCACTGCTGAGACCACATCTGGAGTGTTGCAGTCAGTTCTGGGCTCCCCAGTTTGAGAGGGACAGGTTGATACTGGAGAGATGNCCATTCTGTGATTCTATGACTTTGCTCCACAAATATTCAGAACTAATCAGTTGGCTAAAACTGTATTTGAACTAATGAACAAAAGCCTCCCACACGGTGGTAGTGAGAAGACTCTCGCATCTCTGAGCCCAGTGAGCACCACTCAGGTGTGCTTTATGTGCTACACTGCACTGGGAACGTTTAAGGAATGAAAACATTTTAGTATAACTGAGGGGTCTGTGTTATCTAGTTGAACAAAGATTCTCGGCCTGGCTCTGTGACTGACGCGATCCTTTGTCCTTAAAATCTTAGTTTAATTAAACAGTTGGTAAATTTTACACAGGCTGTAATTACTGAGCAGCAATTCCCTTGGCATCCGGGCTGGTTGTACCACTGCTTGGCCTGCCCTTTGCCTGCGACTTCCAGTTGACAGTTTCTGTTACTAGCTATTGTTGGACTCAAAAAGGCAGAGGGAAGAGCTGATATTGATGACGTGCAATTAGGAGGAAACAAAGGTATCATTTATCTATCTCCTAGAGCTGCCTCCTGCAATTAGGCCTCTGCGTGCTGTCTGCAGCAGCTACGTCCTGAGATTTCTCAAAGCATTTTGCATACATTTTCTGACAGCTTATGCATTTTCCAAAGCTTAAAAAACAGTGAACATTGACTCTTTAGCATAACAGACACTGAACAGACAAATTTGTTTTCTGCAGTGCAGTCTATTCTGGGGTTGATGCAAGAAGCATTTAGAAAGAAGATGATTTTTTATGAATCTTACTGTCTCGACAGTGCCAAAAAGACCAGAGGATGAGTCTTTCTGTCCACAAGTAAACTGAGCACATATGTCATCAATACCATAAAGGAAATAACTCAGAACATCGTCCTTCATGTTTGTTTTGTTTACCTAAGGTACTAATTTTGAACTTATAGATGAAAGAGATTTTTTACAACTGTTTTTGAGTCTGGTATTTTAAGAAATTGTTGCCTGAGACTGTTAGAATTCACCTGGCAGAACACTTCTAGTCGGTTTTCATATCATCTCAGTCAGCACAAAATGCATTCTGGCCAAAAGCTTTTTTGCTGTTTTGTTTTCTGTTTGTTTGGGTTGGGTTTTTTTGTGTTTGTTGTTTTGTTTGATGTTGAGTCTCTTGGAATACTTTCACCAAACTTCTTTGCTTTTTTTTTTTTTTTTTAGTTCCAAGAAGGTTAAACCAGATTTGCTTTCTTTAGAAGATTCTTTCCCACTTTTTTCTCTTTTTCTTAGGTGACACCTGCATTCTTGCATTTCCCTGGACTGCTGATGCAGCCACTGATGGGATAAAGCTCAGAGTACTGGCAACTGGCTGTCCCCAGGCTGTGGATGTTGCTAGCAGTGCAGGTTTGCCCGTGAGAACATCTGGTGCCTTTGACATCTGAGTTGTTCAGGCTCTGCTTGCTTTCTTCACAGGCACCTGCTAAGTCTACACTTCTCAGTTATAGCTGCTGTGGTCAAGAATCAGTTTGAAGAACAATATGGGGAATTTCTACTGTCCCCTCGGGGCTTTTAGATCAGGCAGGTGATGGTGGGAGATCCTGGAGGAGCAACCCAGGGCTACATGAGGTTCCTCATCTCATTTGTGACGCTATCGCCGTTTTGTCTGGTTGGTGTTTTTCTCCCCTTTGCACTCAAGTATGTACTCGGTGGTGTATCCTACAGCTACCACCTGCGACCTGCCATGAGGTGGCTTCTGTCCTTAGGCTGCACTAAGGCCCAGATCTGGATCTTGCTCACATTTGAGCAAATGAGTTTCAGGAAAGTAGATGGCATAATATCATGAAAAGGGTTACAGAAAGCAGAATCATCACTAATCAGCTAAGGTGTATGAAAAGATTACAGGTCAGGACTCTGAGTGCAGATCAGCAGCGTTTCAGTGAAGAGAATGGATCTACTGTCAGTTGGACTGGCTGAGGATTTGGCCCCAGGTCACACACAGGTTTGATATATGCGTATCCTGCCTGCAGAATTTACACTGCTTTGAAGCTTTAGACTGTGAAGGATTTTAGGTGGTTTATCAGTAAGTACGTTTGCACCATGTATATCCGCAGCACTTTGAAAGTTCATGACTTGAAACTATCTGAGCTTGCTTTAATATGCTCCACATTTCAGGAAATTCTTTTTACTTACTTTACTTTCAAAAAGTAGTTTGAGGTTTTGGGTTGGTTGGGGTTTTTTTTGGGGTTGGTTTTTTTTGGTTCTTTTTTGAAAGCAGAACAATGTGAACAAGAGAAGACTTGTCCTATAATTGTCAAGATGTTGAGAATCTTGAGATGTCTCAAATCCAGTCAGGAAGTTAACAAGGCAGAGTTAACGTAGCTGCGGCAGTCTGGCAACACTGCACAATATTCTTGTCTATTCTTGCTCTTCTTGTCAATTGTGACACTGTAATGGGAAATCTACGACGCAGATCCAGCTATAGGAAATGAAATAGCATCGAATAGCATCATGTGGTTAATAATTCCTTTATTCTGGAAAAATGATGGGGGAAGTTTTTCTCATAAGCCTCATAAACTCTTGATCTCGTAGCCACAGTAGAATTTTTAAATGCTAGCGTGCTGCTGCTGCTCTGTGTGTGTGTTAGATGCCTCACATAGCTCGTTGAGTATAGATCCTTGACAATAAGTAGGCGAAGTCTTTTGTAACTATATTTTGAAAGTGATTTTAGACCCTGTTTCATAACTGGCAAAACTGGACATACCTGGTTGTGTTTCTTTCTATAGTTTTCTCTAAAGGTGACAGAAATCAATGCAGTCGCTTATGGTGCGGCCTGTGCAAGGCCTTGAGAACTTGTGGGTTCTGTGTGACATTGGCAGCCTGTAGTAAAGGCTACCTTTAGGGTATTTGCACTTACAGCTTGATCTACTGGTCTGCTAAACCTCTCTGGAAGTGTGAGCAGGAGAGAAGGAGAGGCAGAAGGGACTCCCTTCATCTTAGGGAATGTTACTCACAGAGACAGGCTTGACAGCTCTAAGGTCTTCAGAGATGGAGCTGTAAACAAATGATGGTCTGAATGTTTCCTACCTCTGTCTCTAGTGCTTATTAATGTACTTTCTGGAGCACTGGCTACTGAAGACAAGGATTATAATCCAAAAAGGAAAGCAAATACAAACTAATGCGTACCAACAGGTCAATCACAGTACGTCTATTCAACCTATGGTATGCACACCACAAGATAAGCGAGGAGTGGACTCATCCCACAGACACTGATACGTGGGAGATGTGCTTAATACTGAAGGGCAGCTGGTTCTACCCCTGCTCCATGTGCTGGGGGAGCAGGGCCACCATCGAGCCCCATGTCCCAGTCCTGCAGGTTCAGACTGCCCATACATTGCAGGAGAACTCTTAGCCAGGGAGGTGAACTACCCTCCAGAAGTCTCTCGGGCTCCCTTTCGGTCAAAATCAGTCATGTGATGTTGTCATTAGGTGGAATCCTAGACCTGTAGGGTGGCTTTTTGCGTTCTGTGATGGCTAAATTTCTGATGACTCTCATCACACGAGCAGAGCCATCCGAGTAATTTCATATGGGTTTGTTCCAGGATGTTGCATTTGGAGTAAAGATTGACTATTGTTACACAAGCCAGTTTATGCTTACTCCTACCTTACTTAAATTAGAAAACATTTCCTCCAGAGGGCTGGCTATCACCAAGCACTCTAGAGCAGAACATCTTGTGCATGGCTCTTAATGATACCTGTATGTATTTTATTTAAACCTCATTAGGAACCATTTTCCTGAGGTGAAACTCAGGCTGGAATTTGAATGTCTTCTCTAAAGAACTACTGGCATTCAATTCTGAAACTGAAATGTGTAGTAGGGTTGGTATCAGAAGGCTGTTTGCAATGAAACGTATGAAGCTGTGTTTTGGAGAGAGTCTCAAGAACAATTCCTCTGCCATTTCTAATTGTATTCATTTTGGTGAAATTAATATCCACAGTTCTCCTGTATTTAATAAAGCTGGTTCATTATTTATTTTTTCCTTCAAATTAATTTTGCTTTTCATTTAATTAGGTTATAGAGATTTCCTGTAAGTTAATTACAGTTTTTTCTTTTTCGAGGGAAAAAATTCAGAAGATGTTATTACGATTATAATACTTGTTAACAAGTATAATGAGGGCACACAGCAGCCTGAAGTTCGGGTTCTTTACCCCTTTCTGTTGTGTTGTGGGCAGGGCTCTTCCATCCTGCGATAGCCCGAGCTCCCCACCAGCTGAGGTGTGAGGTGTTACCGCCTGCAGCGCAGTCACGTACCCTGATCGGATCTGTCAGGCACAGCTAACGCAATCATGGCTGCATTATGGACAAATACACATTTTTTCCTAGGCTGTGTTTTTAATTCTTAAGGTCCTTTAGAAAATGTTTTAAGGTACTAAGACACAAGTTTAATCACTCTGAATGCCAGGGGTATAAACCACACTGAAGGTATTCCATGATGGATTTCCTATAGGTACAGGAGATACCTAGAAGTGCAATGATAGTTTCAGCAGCAATAGAAATGGAACTCTGAATATGTGAGTTCATGATCCCAGAGAGGTCAAACTGAATTTTTAAACCAGTTTCAGGCACGGATAGAGGAGCGCTCAGCTCACACGAACGGTGCCAATGGTGACTGCATGGAAGCCGCGCTGGTTTCCCGCAGGAATACTGTGGACACACAAACCCACAATGCAGTAACACAAAGATGTGGGCAGTTAATAAAAAAGTCCTTTGAAAATGTCTTAAAAATTTCTGCTCAATAAAAGGGCTACTGGGGAAAAGAGTTTTCCTTTTCTGTATGCCATGTTCGCTGATGTCTTTTCGAACTGTTTGCTCTTATTCCCAATAATTACAGTACCAACAAGGACAAAGTCAGCAGCTGAAAAGTGCCAAGACCTTGGAATTGGTAAAATCTTAGAAGTGGTTGTTCCCCAATTTACCCCGGTGCAAATCAGGAATAGTTTTCTACTGTTACGGAGGCTGAAGTTAATTTCATCTAACTTCAGAATTATTATCTACAGAACAATGCAGGAGTTTTTGTTGCTTAGTAAGGATAAATTTTCTGAAGTAATTTTTGCCTGCATACTTTTGTGGGCAAACAGAAAGAGATATGGCTCAAATCAAAAAGAAGTGGCATTTTTTAATAGCTGGTTTGTAGTACAGGACCTAAGCCCCATTTCGTCACGTCTTTCCCACAGTAACCTAGGACATGTGCACTGTGACCTCGTCCTGCTTTAAGAAACAGCAGCCTGCCAAAAGGCAAATGGGTATCAGGGCAAATTCAAGTGTAGAGAGGGATGAGTTGAGTTTGTACCTCGGCTTTGTGTGAGTGTGAGCTTCGCAAATAAAACCGGTGGCTTTTCCTTGGGGTTTTCACCGTTGTAGCTGCACCAACACCTGGCTCTGACAAATCCAGAATGAGAAGCCAGACCTGTGGTCTCAGTCAGTAAATGCAAGGGTTTGTTGGAGTTCAGAATGGTGTAAACAGTGGAAGTATCCCTTCAAATAGAACTCAGAACACAGAAAAGGTTATTCTTAAGAAAATATAATGGTGAAGATAATTCCAAAGGCATCTTAACTTTTTCTGTGGAACTGAGACCTTTTATACCACCCCATGTTCTCCTTCTTCAGGAGACTGATTCTTCCCGGAATTTATCGTATGTCACATCCTATTATCATAGCTTTTTCCTCCAGGGGTAGAAAATGGTACCTTTTGTTGTTGTTGTTAAATAACTGATTTACAGCTACATCCTGCAAGAAGATATTTTGCTGCAAAGATCTACAGGACAGCACACAGTTGAAACAAGTATTTTCTCCCCCTAGTTCCACGGTGCTGATGGCTCTATTCATGCTGTAGAGGATGAGATCTAGGCAGCTGCTGTTTACAATTACCTATTAACCTGGAACCCAAGGTCTACTTATTTAGCAGAAAATAGCTTTCTTCTTTATGTACACACATTCGTTTATTTGCTAAACACAGGGTGAAGTCTCTATTAGTGGCACTAAAATTAAAGAGGGTTTGAGATTTTGACGTATCGTAAGGAACGGGAATGGATCCCTGCTGCACTCCCCAGTTCTGCTGGTATTCCAGAAGGGACTGTTCTGCAGGACCAGCAGTTCCCATCTTCCCTCCAGCCTCACTGCTTTTTTTGTTGTTGTTCTCTTTTTACTTTTTTAAGATGCTTTCTTATAGCTGAATTATGCTGTGGAGAGATGAGAGGAAAGATCCCGCGTGCACAGCCCGGTTGCTGGGGTCCGTCGCTGGTGCTGCCGGGCAGGCCGGCGGGCTGTGTGCTGCGGCAGGCAGCGTGGCTGCCCTTCCTTCTGCGGGAGGCTGTGCCCCGGCCCCCAGGCTACACCTGCAGAGCTCAAAGGCAGATAAACTCCTTCTCTTCAGCTCCCTGACCCTAACAAACACGGACCGAGTCATTTTCTTTTCCCAAAAGGACTTTATTTGGGAACCCAAGTGGTGAGGGCTGTGACTCTGAGGCCGCTGCACAACTGGCCCGCGGTTTTGTGAGCCTGGAAACAGCGTTTTTCCTACATGGCTTGTTCGCCTGCTTAGAGAGGATGGGTAATCAGGTAAATGACATGCTAAAATGCACGAGCAGTAAAGGCAAGATAAACTGCCTGCAGAAATAAGCCAGCTCACTCAAAGAAAGGCTGTGTTGGAAGAGAAATTTAGTCCCAGTTTGAAGAAGGGGCCCTGGACACAGGGACTGAGTTTCGCAGTAGAGCTCAATCCTGGCTTCGTGTTGTGGACCCTGCACAGGGGGTGGGAAACACATGCTACGTGCTCCTGACTGCTGAACCCAAACACCAGCCTGTTGATCAGGGGGGGCACTGCCTAAAACCAGCACAGAGAACACTTTAAAGGGTTTTGGGGAGGTCATTAGATGGAAGAGCTCACGTTAGCTCCCCATCATGGCTCTAGCTCCTCCCATTCCCATCACAGACATCAACAGGGTAGGCTTGGGGTCAAGGTTCAGCTTAACTCCAGCCCTCACTCTGCCGTGCTTTACTCTGAGCTGCAGGGAGACAGCACTGGTTTGGTCTGGGCTTCTCTGTCACCGAATTTGGGGGGCTGGTGAGCGTGACTGGGGGGGCTGTGACACAGCCTTGCAAATGACAAGTGTTGGCCTTTGTCTTTCAATTAACTTCATCTTTCTTCAAACCAAACCAAACCCCACAGATGTCTTTAAATAAGGCTTTGAAAGGAGCTCTGGGGAGATCATCCTCTCCACAGCATTCATCAGGAGGCTTTACTGGGATTCACTTCTTTCCTCTGTATCCATATTGAATATGGATTCAAATCTTACCTGTGTCAGAGAATGTCCAATATCTGGGTTGTTAGTTACCCTTCATTTACTTCAGGCATTATTAAAGCCGCAGAGAGGATAGTAACATACAGGTGAGGAAGAACCCAGACTTGATGGATTCAGGAACCTATTGTCCTTGCAATAATGTTGGCAGAATAAACTGCTTTAATGCCACGAATTTTCAGGATATTCTGTATGCTTCATTTCTCCCCACAGTGCTTCCATGCTCCTCGTATAGCTGTCTACTGCAGGGCTGGCCTTAAAACATGTGACAGCAGGTCTCTCAAATCAGCCACCACACACCAGCTTCTCTCACACACTCAGCAGTGCTTTCTCACATTTATGGAGCTGTACCACGGCTTCTTGCCTGCTCCAAATCCAGTGCTGCAGACCATGTTGTCAGCTGGTCTGTGAACGAAGCTGAAGAAGTGATAACATGCTGCAGCTGGTGACTTGCCACTTAGCAGACATAATTCTAACCAAAGGAACATCACCAAAATTTACATTCCTCCCACACATCTGATCCAAGGTGTAAAGTTTCTTCCAGACAAGGAGACCCAGCTTCAGAGATCTGCATTGTACTCCTAGTACCTAGATGGTGGAGAGAACCACGGAGATAAGGCAAGAAAGCTGTTTGTCCCCCTCAGACTGGTCTCCTCCCAGTAGCAGGAGGTTTCATAGCCAAACACTGCTATTCCTGTCAGAGCGGTTGGCCTGGGTACCCCAGTCAAACCCACGTGACAGGTTGCATGGTCAGGATGCCTGGTCAAGTGCTGTGTGATTCCACACAGTGGGTTCCAGCATAGAACTGTATCCGGAGCCGGAT
The DNA here is from genome assembly GCA_013399075.1 of Chloroceryle aenea. Lineage (NCBI taxonomy): Eukaryota > Metazoa > Chordata > Aves > Coraciiformes > Cerylidae > Chloroceryle > Chloroceryle aenea. The sequence continues at coordinate 47,800 of VWZY01004000.1, read as the reverse complement.
CAAAAGAAGCGTGGCCAATGGGTCAAGGAAGATGATTCTCCATTCTCATGAGATCCCACTTGGAGTACTGTGTCCAGCTCTGGAGCCTCCTGTGTAAGAAAGGCATGGACCTGTTGGAGCAGGTCCAGAGGAGGCCACAAAGGTGATCAGGGACAGGCTGAGAGAGCTGGGGTGGTTCAGCCTGGAGAAGAGAAGGCTCCAAGGAGTCCTCATAGCAGTCGTTCAGTACTTGAAGGGAGCCTACAGGAAGGATGGGGAGGGGCTTCTTATCAGGCAGTGTACTTACAGAGTGAGCAGTAACCATCTTAAACTGAAAGACAGTAGATGTAGATTAGATATATATACATGAGATAGAATACATACATTAGATATAAGGAAGAAATCCTTCACTGTGAGGGTGGTGAGACACTGGAACAGGTTGCCCAGAGGTGGGGGAAGCCCCATCCCTGGAAGTGTTTTCAGGGCCAGGCTGGATGGGGCTCTGAGTGACCTGCTCTGGTGGGAGGTGCCCCTGCCATGGCAGGGGGGTTGGAACTGGATGATCTTTAAGGTCCCTTCCAACTCAAACCATTCTCTGATTCTGATTCTACAATCAAGAGACAAGTGTGCTTGTAGCATGGATAAGCCTTGAATGACTTCAGTGCAGAACAGGAGAGGGCAGAGACCAGATATGCATATGCCACAGAGGCAGATAGAGGAGAACATTTGAGAACCACCAGTTCCTCAGTTATTTATTCTCCAGTCACAAGGCAAACTTGGCAGCTTATGAGTAAAAGCCGCTCCTGAGCTCTTGCCCATAACCCCAGGCAGCCTCCAGTAGTCCAGGTTAACAGCAGAATTATGTCTGGATCAGTGGTGTCAGGTGAGAACAGATTGAGGAGAGATTGGCAGGACCTGAAGGAGATCCTGGGTTATTTCTGACTCGAGATGCCGATAGACGGGAAGGAAGCTGAAGATCTCACAGACTCACTTCCTTGGTTTTCTGATGGGGCAAGAGAAGAGGCCAGGGAAGACTCTGTTTGCCATGCAAATTAATGCTTTAATTATCGAGGGGACTACGAGGTAGAACACTAAGAAACCTCATGAAAAATTTAGTGCAGTTGATCCCATGAGCTTCCACCCACTGATCTGGCACGCAGGAGACTTTCTGGAGGAGGGGAAAGAACTTTCAAAGAGAAGAAATCTGGGAGAGCTGAGCAAGAGCAGACAAAGTCAGTAATAAGGTTTTGTGAGCAGATACAATGGGTTATTGTGATTTCAAGTCACCGAGGGACGATCAAGAAATGCATCAAATTCACCGCAAAGAAAATTTTCACCAGGAGCTCCAGCACTGACAAAGGTCAATACAGCTCGTATACGATCAATGCTGGTTTCTGTTCTTGTCTGCAACAGATAGGCAGTGCTGAGCTGAAACAGCAGTGCTAGCTATACCAGCTTTTGGTGAAGAAAATGGGCTGTAACTCGCTAACCACTATCTTGCAGGATTAGGCCAGTGATGCTGTCACAGACCTTCCAAGATTAAATAAAAGGTCTGAGAAATCCTCCACGCAGGCCTAACTCTCTGGCTTTTGTGGGGGCTGAGGGAAGCGTGGAGCAGAAAATGAAAAATGCTATTTCACTTCTCTCTGATTTTTGTAATGTTTCCTGGCATTCCGGTGATTTATAGAAACAGCAACAGTCATCAGAAATTGGTAAGAGTACAGGGAGAATAAGCTGATGAAAGATGAAATTAATAGCAGTCGTATACGCCTACGGGATCGATGATGTATTGGTGCTGCTTCTTTCTCAATGTCACACGCTGCACTAGTGCAGTAGGCCAGATGATACCTCGAGACACTGACCTGTAATCTGCTCTCTTTCCTCAGTGCCTCGCTAGTATTTTACTGAAGGTTTGACTGTGCTGCAGCTTAAAACAGAACTTTGCCGACTGCAGGAAAAAGATACACAGACAATTTCTGGTGCTTTGTACAGAGAAAAAGAGGCTGCTGCCTTTAATCATTACTTATAATCCTCTCAACCCAGTGGAGCCCAAAGCAGCAGGGAGAAAAAATAAGAGAGACCTTGCCTTGGTAAAGGATTATAGTCGTCGCGGCGTCGTGCATGCTGCCATAGATCCAGCTCCTTCCCTCGGCGTTCCTGCTAACTGCAGAAGGGACCAAGAAGGTGCAACAGGTTCTAGACAGGGGGCTGCGTTAGGGGTGCTTAACACTAAATGGTGCTGCTTGCTCTGCTCCACAGTGGCCATTCCCAGACCAGTTTTAGTGCAGGAGGCTCCACTTACCTTGTCAGATCTGATGAATTGCTTCTGTTGGGTTATCGTGCTCTTCCTGGCCAAGAGCTGTTGTTGGTTTTGGATCCTTTTCCTGCCTGATGGGCTGCATATGCTGTCTGATCCCAGCCCTGTCCAGTCAGCTACTCTTGCTGTCTGATCCCACAGTGCCAGCCCTGCTGCTGTCAGATCCTGTTGGTTTTATTATCAATTGCCTTCTCCTCTACTCTGTTTATGACGTGCGGTTTTCTCCTCCTGTTGCCGGTTCCCGGGGCTCTCGTGTCATGTCTCCCTGCCTAGTTCTGCTGTTGTCTAACACTGCAGCTGCCCCATAGTTGTGCTTACTGAGTTCTTACTGTCTGAGCAAACAGCTGCATGGCCTCCTGTTCCAGCTGTCCGATCAGCTGCTTTTGCAGTTTCCTTTCCCATTGTCTGGCTCAGTAGCTGCAGGATCAATGCTTTTTGCACAGATCTGGTTGTGCAATTGGGTATTTCATATATCACCTAGTTAATATTTCAAGACAGTTCCAAATACCTGAATCTCCTCTCTCCCCTCTTGCCTTTCTCGTGTTTCATTTCAGTGCGCCCTGATCACACTCCATTTATCCAAATTCCTCTTTCCCTTCTGATTTCTTATCAGCTGCTCTTTAGCATCTATTTTTACTTTCACAGCCTCTGCTAGTGATTCTGATGTGTGAGCTGCTATTCCTGCAGCCCCATGTCTACCACCATCCATTTAATCATCCCCATTGTGTTCTGCTTCTGCTGTTCAATCAGCAGTGATTTTTTTCCCTTTTGTGCAGGCCTGCAATGACCTGATCAGTACTTTCTGTCATATGATGGCTCCTGGTTATCGTTCCTGCTGGCTGATCATCACAGGGAACTCTGTTCTCGCGCATTCTTGGATAATTATCTGCTCGTGCTGGTTTTGGTGACTTTTCTCAGGTCCACAGAGTGGAGTTCTATGACTGTTAGCAGCAGGTGCTTGGACTGTAGTCTGCTATAATGATATTGCTGCACTGATCGTACACGAGTTACCAAAAACATCCCGTCCTTTCCCCTCTGCCTGTCACATTCTTTCTTTTCACATATTCCTCTCTTCATGCAGTAAATATATAATGGTTCTTCATGGCCAAGAACCCATCCATCAAGGCTGTGAGGCTCATCTTTCCACTCATGTTTCTCCCTAGGCACTTGCCCATCCAGCACAGTGAGACGGATCCCTGCTTCCTGCCGTATTCTAATATGAAAGAAAAGGACAGTGCTCAAATCATCTAAATTAGCATAGTTCATGGACTTCTGTGGACCCCAGTAATTAAGACAGCCACCTCCACATCTCTGGAGGAGAAGACACGTGCTGTGACTAAAGAGCACTGTCTCCTGTTTCTGGCTGAGAAAAGCAGATTGGTTATCTTTGCTTTCCAGAAGAGGATGAGGAGATAGTTGAGAAGAGCAAAAGCATATTGCAGCCTTACCAGGAGCTTTAAAAGCTATCAGGCAGGGTGATGCATTTTTCACAGCCATGCAGAAA
>VWZY01004000.1:20268-42047 GCA_013399075.1 Chloroceryle aenea | reverse complement strand
ATTAATTTTTCAGGTGGCCTCCCACATGCTTATATATTTACCCAAAGCTTTCAGATTTATAAATTCTGAAAGATTAGAAGGATGCAAAAACATGGAGGGAGTTACTTTATGTCATAAATTTCAGAATTTGGAGAAGTGTCTGAACTTGGGTATTTTTTCCCCAATGTATGTACAGTTAGAATAAAAACAATTTTAGAATTACTGTGAGATTTTCTAAAGGAGAAGAAGATTGGTAAAAATATTTGTGAATATAAAAGATGACTTTGTATAAGGGGTATCTTTTCATATTGAAGCAGTGGATAAACTTAATATGACTCGCAGACACCTTCACAGCATGGAAGGATGTCACTGAGCGCTTGTTTTCTCACTCAGTAGCCCTGCATCCCCTTACACAGAGAGGCTTCAGATACATGGCTCAGACTGCAGAGCAGGAAATCTCCATCCTCTCCATCCCTTCTTATGCAGCCTCAGTAGGTCAGAGATGCTTCAGATATTCCGGGTGCTGGTTCTGTACCTGCTCAGCTCTATCGAATGCTATTTAAATGCTCTGACGGTAGGTTAGGAAGATTTCTTGTAGCCTGTTTGTGTAAGGTATAAATCAAGATTTTTTTCAAGTTCAATATTTAGAGCCATTGGATGTTAACTTCTTATTGCAAAAAACTTCAAGGTGTTTTAATTTTACTTATATTCAGCACGATGCTGAGGCAAAAAACCCCACAGAGCTGAATGCTAACATGGAGCTCTCTTTCCTGCTCAGTTTGCTGATGTTCAAAAGTCCTTTTACTCTACAGTGTTACTTTTGCAGTTGTCAGTTTTCTGGCTCTTTAGGTAAAGGTAAACGTGTCTTATGTTAAATCTAAAGGAATCTGACCTGGTTAAGAATGACAGTTCATACTGTCTGGCTAGAATCTGGTAAAACAGACCTGGTGTTAAAGCCTGAGAAAGGATGAAGAGAATACACTGAACTGAAGCCGGTAGTTTCTTGAGACAGCCAAACTAAATGAAGAGCCATCTTCTACAGATTTCTTCAAATGTGTTAAAGGCATTAAAAATTCCAAGCAGAATTACAAAAGCATTTCAGATCTGACTGTGCTTGTAAGTTTCTGTCTCTCTCATTATCTCTCCCCGTTCTTGTTAGCCCATGGGGTAGCAGGGGAAGCCCTCTCAGCAGGCTGCTGTCTGCTTACACTGCTGATAGCCATCAGCAGGGCATGCATTTGGGGGAGACTTCAGAGTTTTTCATTGACTGGCACTATAATTAATTGCAAATTACAAATACAGCCTTCTGAACAAATCCACCTTTTTCTTTCTTTCTTTTTTTTTTTCCCCTACCTGGGATCTATTCATTTTTCATTAGATTAAAACCCAGTGAAACTAATGTGGTATAATGGTAATGTTTAAGCCTTCAACTTGCTTCATAAGCCTGCTCCAAGACTCTTAAGCTGATCATGAGAATAGTGGATTTTGCCTTTGACTTCACTGCAGTCTCTGGAAGATTGATGGACCACCATAGAGCTGGCACTATCTTTTTTAACACATGCTTAGATATTAATTAAGCAGAAGAGGAAAGCAATTTTCATCTGCTTATAAGAATACTTTGAAGAAAGTATTCTCTAGTACAGAAGCCATTTACTAGTATAAAGAAGAATAATGTGGTATTTATATTTAATAATCAGTTTTAAACCGAATAAAACCAATGAGCCAAATGCTGATCTTGTTTACTCCATATGAATTAGGAGTAGAAACAGGTAGTCGATATAATAATCCGGGAAAGATTGTTCCTTATGGATTTTGAGGGAAAGATTTGTTGGAATGTACATCTAAATTTGTAAAGCAGTTTCTGATAGGCTTAGTCTGTCCGTGTTAGACCTAAATCTTTGCTTAATGCCCACACAAGTCACAGTAGAAAGCAATGGTGAGGATTTGTAGAGCTCATTAATAATTATAAATACTTAGCAGGATAAGAAGGTGAAAAGAACTCCACAGGTTTCTTTAGAGACTTCTCGTGTTAAGTTCCTCACTAACAACTGAAAAAAAAAAAAAGATATAACAAACTTGTATTTTCTCTTCTCTCAGATAATTCAAAGCGAAGCTGTTAATTAACACCCAGAGTACAGTCTTTAGTTACTGGATTAATTACACAAGACTTGCTGTGGGTTTTCAATTCTCTTGGGCTATTTTTAAATGGGGTGGGCAGTCATACCACCATCTGTTTTGTAAGCTGATGGTTAGCTCCTGCTGAAATCATTGCAGCCTTGCAAACTACACTGGCTGCTATCAACCCTGAGAAGTAAGTGGCGTTTTTAAAAGTAAAATCCAAATCTGCTTCTACTCTCTGGTCACATCTGAACCGACCTTCCGAGTACCTCCCGTCCATGTCATGGGTAAAAGCTGGTCTGGGAAAGCAGAATGAGCAACCTGGCTGTCCAGATCACATACAATTTTCAGGTAGCTAGATGAAAGTTACAGCTGTACATCTTCATGTTACAGAAACTTTCCAGCAAATAAAAGTCTTTAAATAACACTGTTCTAAAAAAGTCACCAGTTTTCAGCTGATGCTGGAAAAATAATTGATCAGAACTTGCTGCTGCTGTTAAGCTGGCATCCTCTGCAGGCTGAGAGGCCCATCTGCATTCCACTCTCTCTGTAAATAAAGCTGATTTTATTGGGAGTGCTGTCGAACACATAGTGTTGAACACATACCAGAACTGCCCCAAGAGGAAAAAATACCAGAATGTAGACTGACTGTAGATTACTCTGTTCCCTCTTGTTCTGAAATAGATGTCTTCTCATTCCTTTTCAGCATGCTATTGGATGAGGTTGTTTTCCATCTGTATTGCTGGCAGAAATCTGACAGATTTGCAGAGATCCGGATCGTTTCCAGACAGATTTGCATGCTGCAGTTCATTTAGTATTTTCAATCAATAGAATTGTCAAGAGCTGGCTGATGGTCTCTTTAAGTACAATTACTTCCAAGTATGTGCTTGTTGGCTTCAAATTCTTCATCATTCCATTTATTTCATGTACTTTTCAATGATCTCAGACCTGTCCTATGCTTTCCTCTTAGGACTCATGGCTCAGCTGCTGGCTCCGTTAAACGTCTTGGCATGTATCAGTTTGGAGCAGATAATTGTATATTCATTATCTACTATGCCATGGAAGTATTGTTTCTTTACCTCCTCCAGATTAAAATTTGGTCTATGCCCAAAGAATAAATTACCTTCTTCTTTAAAGAAACAAGATGTTTTGATGGTCTCCTAAAGTTAAAAGGCGTAATATTTCAGAGTTGATTCATCTCTGTCGCCTACTGTATTGGTGTCTGTCAGTCAAGGAAATAAACAGAGATTTTGCCCACAGAGAAGCATCTTTGGTGAAAAACCAAAAGATATTCTTTAGTCACAAGGAGGGATGATCCTTTTTTTTTATTCATGGTAATGGACAATTGTGAGGAAAACTGCCTGGCTTCCTATGGACTGAGCAAATCCAGAGAACTAATTGAAGGGGTAAAGACATGCAGGAATTACAGGAATATTTTGAACATGCAGGAATTCAACATTTTTAGGCTGGTTCAGCATTACATGAGATAGAGAGATCTCTAGGAATCAATATAGGCTAACAAAAATAATAAGTGATGCTGAGAAACGGCATAATACTCCGTTCTGTAATCATACAGCTTTTTATCTGTTACTTAAAATAAGAAGGTTTTATTTGCATCACACTTGAACAAAGACACCTTATGTACTGTTAAATTAGAAGAGGAAGATCAATCATGAACTGCTCAGTACTGTAGCAGCTACTAAATGGCTGTCTTAGATCTTCAGCCCAATCTGTTGTTTTGAGATTCCACTCGCAGGAACAACTCCGGCTGGAGCGTATCTTTTCTGGTTATTCTATTTCGGTAGCAGTGCTGCAGTGTGAACGAACCTCCCCCACCCGCACCAGGGAGAGGGCTCTGGAGCTGTGTTAGACCAGCTGGTGCACACGGTGCCCACTGACGTGACTGAGGCAACGGCTGGGAAAAGAATTTGACTGCACATGAAGAAAAGAGAAATGAAGGTGGCTTTTCTCCTCTCTTTCTTTTTCAAGATTAATTTTGGATCTGACCATCAGAACTTAGGTATCAAAAGAATCTGTGTTTTAGGTTTCATGTGTGCAGAGTGAAAAAGTTGTTCTCAGTACTTTCCTACTCGGGAGAGCTTTGAGATTTCCCTGATATCAAATCCCTGAATGTATTGATTACCACTGAACCTGATCCTTCTCATCTTCTGGGTAAAAAGCCAACCCTGTTTCTCCTAAGGCAATTTCACCTCCCGCAAGGGTACGTGCCAGCAATGCCAGCAGCTCATGACTGTATTCTCATGTGATTACTACTGACTGTCCATTAGGCAAGGATGAAGACAGAGCAGCTAAATCAGCTAAATGCTTCTTTTTAATGAGGGGTTGTTTGGTTTTTTTTGGTAACCTGTCACTTAAGAGCTATAAAAGGTAATACCTCTGCAGCAAGAGTTAAGCTGTCAATTTAAAACACTTCAGTTCAAATATAGTACAAGAATTCTTATGGCCAGTAATTATATAACACACACATCCCATTACAAAAAGCATCACCTTTTCCTGGTACTTACACCAGTGGTAATACACTCATTTCACTGTTTCCAGAAACCAGATACTTACACAAATGTTTGTCTGTGCCTCCTCAAATCCTATTTGACTTTTAAGGTCTGATAACCCACTGAATGTCTCAGGATAGAGGACAAGAACTTGGTAGAGTCAGGCAGGCTGCCCTGACACGGCAGTGCACATCAGTGCTCACCCTGACCCAGAGCTGCTCGGGCAGAGCCACGGGCTCCAGAAGGCAGCTCACACCCTCGAGGCGGTTCCTCATGCTCGAGTCAGTTCTACAGTCCACAATGAACTTGGAGATCCAGGCAATTATTTCAGATTCCATTTCTTTTAGGTATTATATTGCCCTTCTCTTTATAGAAAAGTGGTTTACCTTGTGTGTTTGGGGTCCTCCTCTCATTTTCACCCCGGAACTACAAACCACTGACACACTGGGTGGAGTGGGAAGCAAAGAACTTGGAAGATGTCTTGATGTTTGAGTATTGTAGGGAAAGTGACTGCCAAATGCTAGTTCTGTCCTGAGGAGATCTTTCGGAATTTTGTTTTAATACCCTAAATGTCAGGCTGGAGAATGTTAGATAATCTCTTCTGTGAAAGCTTATTTCAAATCAATACATGCCCGTGACGCATTTTCTCTGAAACAATTAAACTTCTGCAATCAATTCAGTTAATGAATTGCTTGTGTTTCTTCCTTGCCCCACAACTTCTCCCAGCCCATTTGTTAAGTCCCTGATTTGTTGATCTTTTCTTTTTCAATCCTTCAGTTGTGATGGGCAGCAGTGTTACTAACATCTCCTCACATTTGAGCCTTTGGAGTTATTGGTGCCCTGTGCCAAAGTATCCTAGACTAGATAATACCACTTTGAGGTCTCTTTCGAGAGGCTGCTAGTGTTGGGAGGGAGGCATTTGATGGGATTAAACAGAAAATCAATAGGATAAACAACCCTTTAGGTAACATGTTTATTTTTATTTCCTGATTGCATCTCTCCGAGAATTGCCTGTGGCAGAAAATGTGAAGCTCTAAGATTAATGTTTCAGCTGAACTGTAAAGATTTTGCTAGGGCAAATTATGAAATAGTATGGGAATCACCATCCCATTCCTACAATCTCAAATTAACCTCCACGGGTGGAAGAGCTTCTTTGGAACTCACTAGTATGAAGTCTAGCTATTAAAAAAAAAGTCCTGGCCAAATTATGTAATTTCTTGGAAACTATTCCCTTTTTGGGTTTTGAATATAAACAATTCGAGATAAACCTGAGCGACTGGATTATATTTAGTCAGTTGTTTGGGGGGTGGATGACTTCCTTTGGGCATGAGTTAGCGGTGGAGAAATTTTCTCTGAGGCCTTTCGGAGTCATCTTGTGTAGGAAAGAAGTAAAAAGTAAACCCTTCAATCTTCTACCCTGGAGAGACACACAAGTAAATAGTGTGTCTTTTTTTTAACCCCAGTTTTCTATCAGTGGGTTTCCTCTGCAACAGGAATTTCATCTTCCCTTACCTGTATCTTTATCTCCCTAATGATTTTCCTGAAATGCCGTTCTAGACTCGTGGGCCTGATTTGTCCTCCAAGGGAACTGCTTGGGAATTTCAGGAAAACTGGCGAGCAGCTACAGAATAATCATAATGGCAACGTCAGCTCCTCCGCGTGGCCACGACTGCGTGCACTGGTAAAGAGCTGTTGAAGCACCTGTTAGGGTATGACTGCCTGTCAGCTAAGAGTGTCTTTTAATGTTTCCTGTAACGTTTGTTGAAGGTCGTAAAGATCTGGTCGGGAGGTCTAAGCTTCTTTGAAGCTCTCATATTTGGTCTAAAAGTCAGAATAAACCTATATGAAATTACCAGTATCTTTCAGAAATGGCATTACATAGTAATGGTTAAATATTTATCCTAAGGATTTTTCTATAGTGTTACATAACATCATGCAAACCCTAATGTTACAAGAGGGATTGTTGTGGAAAGTGGTTAACACAGATAAAGATACTAAGCCTGAGCCACCCACATACAACAGCAATAAATCAAAGCTTTGGGCTCATTCTTTTGTTGAGTATTCTTCATGCCGCTAAGAGTAATGGTATTTTAAGAACAATGCTATGGCCCCCATGTGTGGATCTGCTTTGTATCCACAGATACAACAAAGAGCAGCAGATTAGAATTCTTGTCAAAAAATCTCTGGAAGACCAAAAGCTTAGTATTGTGGTGCAGGAGCATTCATCTTAACTGTCAGGTCTGACTCTAGTACGTTACGTAGCTACCATTCATGCTAAGAGTGTGTGCGGAGCCCAAAAACGGGGGGCTGATTTAAAGTTTTGGGGTTGAGAAGTCAGAAAGGTTCTGGAACCAAAGTCTGAGCCGGACAAGCCCGGACAGATATGTATTTCCACTCTGCAGCTTTAACACAGTGCTCTCAGAGGTACAAAACTCATTGTGGAGCTGGCAGTTGCTGCAATAACTGCTAATTTCTTACTGCGTGTTATAGAACCATAGCACTCTGTTTTAATCCAAGCTTTTTCTTAAGAGTCAGAAGGGGGTGAGGGGGTGTTGCCTTGGGGCTGTTGTTGTTTGACTTTTTCCATCATGTGCAGAACACTTTTTTTCTTCTGTCAAGACATGACCCCAAGTCCTTTTCTTGCTTACAAATGCTTAAGTGTGAGAGAAGCCAAATAATTCAAAATAAATAATTTATTAGGCAATGCTTGGCTTGCTTTATTTGCCCTGTGTGTAAACAGCTCTCAAACTGTTTATGTTTCTTCAGTGAAAAATTCTTAAGGAGCCGGACTGAGCCCGTGGCTTACTCACAACTTCAGCATATTCACTAGGTGTGTGACCTTATCCTCGCGCTGCTCTAATGGCTCACCAGAGCCACATTGTTCCTCTTGCATCGTTTCAGTTCCGTCATTGGATGCCATAAACTGTGTATGTTGCTTTTCCAAAAATGAGTTTTGTTTGGGGACTCATTCTATTATCCACACTCAGTAAAACCAGCTACTCCAGCTGCACTAGCGGGGGCCTGTACCTGTGCCAGGGACTCCACCAGGGAGCCAAGACTTATTAGTTCAGGTGGAGAAACGCACTAATAAGTAATCAGCTTTGAGCCTATTCTGCTTCTCATGCTTCAGCTAAAGCACCCAGGAGAGATGCTCAGCAAGGAAAGACTTGAAAGCGGTCAGATCCACATCACCAAGGCTCCTCACAGCAAACTATTGCACGGGGTGTCAGCAGCACTGCGACAGTCGGAGCCGCATCGGCCCTGAGGACCGATGGACTTGCAGACATCTGCAAGACGGAGGCGCAGTGACCCCTTCCCCGCGCGTGGCTGTGGCTGTTACGAGTGTTTCCTCATAAAAGGAAAACGGTGCATGGCCTTTGGTTGCCCGTTGGCAGAAACTGTGATCAGAAGCGCTTGATGTCATTTGTAAATGTCTCGAGCAGAATGGAGCCCGAGCTGAACTGATTTAAAGCTATCGAAGCCACTTGGGAGACGTTAGTACAGTTCACTCAGTTACCTAAGGAAAAAAAAAACACTTTTCTATATACAAGAAGAAATTACGTGTTCTTTGCTTAAAATCTGTTAAACATAGACTTGATTTCTTACTCCTCATATCAAGTTTTATCATCCTTCCAAAGACTGAGCTCTTCCATATCCTCTTACATTTATTACTCATTCTGAACGTACAGCAGGGAACTGCTCTTGGATATTGTTGAGACATTGACAAAAACCTCATTACTTTCTGAAGTTAACAGCAATTAATTTTGCTTGATGCAAACATGGGCAGTTAGAATTCTAAATGATTCTTAAGGCTTAATACAGGTGAAGAATCCAAAGTGCTAAAATCCAAATATGTGCGAGGGCTATTGAAAAAACAATGCACATATCAAGGCTTTTTGACATATTTCTTTAACTCAATCCATTGTCAAAACATACTGAAAGTGCCTGGGCTTTCAGTCTGGATATCCTCCTGCAAGACAGAGTCCACGTGTGCCTTCTTTAGAAGGGGTTTCTTACCTGACCCGGAACAAGTCTTTGATCTCCTTCCTTTATAAACTGTATATTGTCTTAATAGGCTGGATTTGAATTCAGAAACCTCATTTCTGCTTCTGTCTCTCTCACCCGCTTTCAAGTTTTGCTGAAATGAATGCAAACCAGAGAGATATGCACTCACACTCTGTATTGACTGTTCTTTTCTTGCAGACACGGGATATACTGGCTGGGATAGGATCTGGGAGAAAAGTGATACAATATTTTTATGATAACAGATAATATTCCCCTTCTGCATCTGCTCCCCCATTTGTCAAAAAATCAAACTGATCAAGATACTGCTGAGAAGTGGTTTGGTATATATGAGCAAAGGGTGTTTACAAGAGTCCCTTTTTTTTTTTTTTGTTACTTGTTTTGAAAAGGAAGTGGTATCTTTGAAAGAATACAAATATCTTACCTATAGAAAGATCTTGTACCCCTCCTAGACCTAGTCAAACTGTATCTGCCTGCGTTATGTCTTTATAGAATCAATTATTTTCTATTTAGTCACAATTTAGTCATCTTTTATTTTTCTAATTATATAGTTCCGAGGCGTTTTCTCCAAATACTATTTAGTAATTTCATTTTCCCCTTTACAGCCTGCATCATGTGGGCACATACATGTGATAGCTAGAGGAAAGTTAAGTGTTCTTACCGTTCATGAAAAACAGATTCTTTTGTTGTGATGCACTTCAGAAAGTTCTTCATTACTTCCTTTCCCAATGCCGCAATATTATTCCTTGTGGACAATACCATGAGGCAGGTAGTCAATTTTCTTACTTCTTTAAATTGGTGGTGACTTGGAATCTACATCTCCATTAGTCCTCCATATTTTGCATTTAGGAAGAGGCTTGTAATCATACTGTCCTTTGAAAATGAAATCTGTTCCTAACCGGAAGCGAATCCTTAAGCATGAGGAAGTAAAAAGCACTGGAGTTGTTTTGTATGTTGTGTGCAATGGCCCCAGTGTCTGCCTTAAACGGAGCTTCAGTCAAGGGCACCACACCAGCCTGCAAAGATGGACAATAAATGCTAGTACTGAGAATAGAGACGAGGAAACGACACTTCACACAGGGAATGCATTGTGCCAACACTGTCCCTAAAATACACTGCCAAGTAAGTTGAATTTATCCATATCTCAATTAAATGTTCAATTCTTGATGTCTTACATTATGAACATGGAAGATGAATAGCCTTCTGAATTGATATATTGATTTTCACTTGGCTTGGTCTTCTTTGTGCTTCACAGATGCTTCAGACAGATCATGCACATTTGTTTTTTCATGAACTTTAAAACATTAATGGACACCTTCTGCCTGAAAAACACAAGTAAGCTGAATTAGAATAGAGTGATGACAAGAACGGTTCCTAAATGATGGAATAAATCAATGCTAATTCTAGCTGCCTATATGTGTATAAAGATATTGATTGGTCAATGCCCACTTTGATATCTCGTCTTTTATTTCGGGAAGTGTCTCTGAATCTTTGTCTTAGGAAGAAAAAGAGGCGCTGCAAAGCTGTTCCCTGCAGAAGGCAACGGTGAACGGGTGAACAGACACCAGGAGATGCTAAGGCAGAGCAGGCACAGTAACAGCATTAGTCAGAGCACTCCTTCAACACAGTGTGATGTGATGTCTATTTAGCATCTTTCATGCAATATTTATTTGCTGTAATGTTTCTCTGGGGAATAGTCTTAACTCCAAGAATAACCTCAATTTTTTGTTGGATTTTTTTTTCTCTTTTTTCCCCCCACTTCTTAGGCATTAGTTTTCCACAATGGCCTTGTGATCCTTATGCACTCGGTATTCTTTCTCATAAAAGATGTAAGTGCAATACTATATTTACAGTAGATTTAGTCAGATTCAGATGAATGGACATGTGGGATAGAAAGGATCATGCTTCTGACGTGGACAAATGCAAGCAGATGCACTGTGCTAAAATTCATCAGTGTAAGCAGAGCGCATAACTTCTTTCAGCCTTCTACAACGGGGAGCAAAAAATGTCCAGAAGACAAATCATGGGATGTTTACAAACGTTACGGTAGCAGAGGAATGGGTACATGCATTCACGGGGCTGCTCCTCTATTTCCTTAAAAATCAACTTGAGATATAGATGTGGGGGTTAGATTCTGAACCCTATCCTCTTCAGTTTGGGATTCTTATTAATTAATGCTGAGAAGGTCTATAATTTAGGAAACTACTCTCCATGTTTTCTCTGTCATCAGTGAAAAGTGAAAATCACTTCCAGATTCAGGTCTTGCGACTTCTCCTGTCGGGGAGCTAGTTGTCTCCAGTGATGACAGGGAGCTAGCAGTAACTCGGCTCTGAAATTAGCATGCACCCGAGCTAAATTTAGTCCTATTTTAAATTCGCTTTGCAAACCAGGTGTACCGACAACTGTTCAGATCCATTTTGCACTCAGTTGGGCTCCTTGGTTCTCTGTTTACCCATCCATTCAAACTGGGTTTCCCAAAAGGAGCAGGCGAGTGCAGGCTACTCACCCCTCTCTTTCAGCCCTCGGTCTAAGAAATGTTAAATGTGACAGAGACAGGTCTAGTTCTACATCAAATTGTTACTCAGGCAATTTTACACATTTGCATTGTTATCCTCCTTTATCATGCTTCTTGTTCCAATCACAACACATAAATTAATAAATAAAACAGAAACTGGACATGTAGGTTTAAGATATAAATTAATAAAAGCTTGAAAGTATGAATTTGACAATGCTGTGTCCTTTGGAAGGATCTGATTTCATTAGAACATCAAAGTTAAAATGCATAAAAGGCATCTTGAAAATGTATTTACTGCATTGCCTTTTTTGAGGTCTACTTTGTTGAAACACAGGTATGGAAAGCTGGGTCCTTCAGGAGTAGGACAGTGTTGTTGGGTCCAAAGGTTGGACTTTAAAAAGCTCTGACACGGATTGACTCATTTGGCAGTTTTTACAAAGGAAAAAGACATGGGGAAAATTAACAGGAATGTTCCAACAAACTGGAAAACCCTATGAACTATGAACGACGGTATGACAGGTGCTGTTCTGAATTTGGGTTAAAACTAGAGTGGATCAGTTTCAGTGCCATTAAACTTCTTCATGCATTTCAAGAGTAAATTAGATGCAAGGAAGATAAACTTAGCATACATCGCCCGTATTTGTTACAGGTGAAACTTACAATTCCACTACGAGCCATTTTTGAAGCCCTACAAAAATCCATCTTTGAGTGCTTTTCCCCTGCAAACACATAGAAATGCTTCATCAGCACCTCGCGGCCCTGTGTAAGACATCGGCATGAAAATTCAGAAGGATACTTACTTATTCTAGACAAGAAATACCTGTGTACCACAGAGAATTAAAAGCAAACACCAAACACACAACCCCCTCCCTTTTTGTGTTGCCAGAATTCAGTTCTGTAAAGGAAACATTGATCTGTTAGGCTGCCTGGAAACCGAGGGACCACGAGGCTGTGAACAGCAGAAAGATGGAAGCCTTCTACGCAGTAAGAATCCTCCGTAGTTCTGAAAGCTGTTGTCATTCACTGTGAGTGTACCAGTGTGGTTCAAGTTGAATAGTAAACGTGATATAGAGAAAGGGAAAAGCTGCACTTGTTGGAAATAATCCTCTGAATTACAGACGATAATGATGATTTTACAAGTTAATTAAGGATTTATTAGAAAACAAAAAGAATTTTTGAAAGGGAAAGTGAATTCCAGGCTAAACCTAGAAGCGAAGCAGAGTTGATTCCAGGAAGAGCATGAACAGACTCTTCCATTTCTTTAGGTTCCTAAAAGCCATGATTTGATATTAGGATTTGAAGTAATACTAATCTGAAGTCTTTGTCTTTCTGTTGTATTCTTCTGTCATCGCTGCTTATTGAGCTTTTACTAGCTGTCCACGTGACATTCAAAGAATTCATTAACTTAAAAATTTCCACCGAACCGTCAATTACCACAACTGAAAACCAACTAAATGTTGTACATTCTTAAGTGACTAGCAGTAGATAATTGCAAAGTGATCAATTATTAGTTCTCATTTTGCCTTCTCCACCAAAAGACAGAATGCCAGATCTGAGGAAGGTCATACGGTCTCACGTTTTGACCTCTTGGTGTAATAAAAACTGAATTCCTTATAGTCTGACCTCTGCAATATAATGTATCTTTAAATAAACCCTGGAATTTAATCTCTTATCCCTTGGTTAGAAACAGTTCATTTTTCCACGCTTTCTTCTTTCGTGGCTGCAAGGATTTAAAATACTGTATTTAAGCTTTGGGGCTAGGAATTACACAGAACTTTTTTGGTATTGCATTTCCTGGCACTTGGGAAAATGCGTTGAGACTTCAGAAATGTGTGTCCTATGGGACTGAACCTACTAAAGAGCTGCAAGTCACTTACTCAAAAATGTCTGCTAGTCCCTGAGGATCTTTTCCTATTACCTACCTCTAAATGAATGACTAACATAATGGATTAGTCTTTTCACCCTTGATACATGACTAGAAGACTTTATGAACTAGCAGGAACATATTTTGATTTCACTGATGTCCTTCCCCATCACTGCTGTTGAATTTGCAAATGCTTTTGGTACTCTCCAGAATCCAGATGGAGATTTCTCTGAATTTCTGTGAGACTGTTGTTCCGATTCTTTTTGCTTAACCTCCACACGTCCCCTGCATAATTCTACCTTTACCCAGCATCACATCTGTGACAGGATCAAAAATGGATCTAGTCAGATAGCAAAGATGTTCTCAGCTTAAAAATACAACTAGAATTTTAACAAGAAAATTCAAAGCAAAAATTCTAAGCATGTATATGCATAAATGAAGATAAATGTATGGGGTTGTCTTACGCTATATAGCGTAAGCCTGGATGTATTGATCTTTGTGAGGCTCCTCTGTACTGACTTTGAAAACCTGAAGCATGCAAGCAATGTGTCTGCAGGATGTCTTTCAGAGAGCCCAGTTTTAGGAGATAGGATCTCCGAGGATGCATTTGACTACATCCAGCAATCTTTTTATTTGCATGTTACGTTTAAAGCTCTCTGTCACCGTTCAAAGGTTTGGATTTTGACTTCATTATTATGATCTGAGAGACTTAGTTATGACTACGTATGTTTAGTTAAAGCTGTAAAATAGAAATGGATGTATCTAAAATGATACAGAATCCAAGTGCTTCTGACAAGATTTGCTTGGCACAGAAAGGGGGAGTCTGAGATAGTTTTGGGATTGCCGGATGCTCTGATCTCGTGTGTATTACTGTCTCTTGTGCAGGATAGAGTAACCTGTTGTCTCACTTGCAACATTTCGGAGCACGTTGTCTGTAGCCAGTTCTGAAGTAACATCTCTGAAGCTTTTTTCATAACAAATTAGACCGAGCCAAGGCTGGTGGAAGCCTGTTACGGTAATTTGGTATCAAGTGAGCGTTTGGACTACCCACAGAATTGTTAACTAGCCACATCTGGCTGCATTTTCTTGAGCTCATGTTAGAGAATACATGATTTGTTGGGTTACTGAAGGATACTCAGTCTCCTCAGAAAATGACTGGTTTCGAGCTTTTGAATCCTCCTGGAAGATTTGCTATAGACAGAGAAAAGCAAACACACCATTGTCTGTCTCTCTGTATTCTAAGGGATGCTGGCAGATGAAGCAGATTTCAAAGACATTAGGCTGCTGATTAAGTATTTTCTGTTACCTTTCTCTGAAAAACAGCTCAGCTGATCAGGTCTGTGCCATCAGGTGCCACCAGTGTTTCCCACTGCCTTGTCAACCCTCCAAGGAAAGAATAATAGAATCCTTAAGGTTGGAAACAACAAGATTACCAGGTCCAACTGTCTACTAAATGTGATAATGAGCACTAAACCATGTCCTGAAGGGCCACATCTGCATGTTTTTTGAACCCCTCCAGGGATGGTGACTCCACCACCTCCCTGGGCAGCCTGTTCCAGTGCCCAGCCACTCTCTCAGTAAACAAACTTATCCTAATATCCAACCTAAACCTCACCTAGGTCAACTTAATCCCATGTCCCCTTGTCCTATCACTGGTTACCTGGGAGAAGAGACCAACACCCACCTCACCTACACCCTCCCTTCAGGCAGCTGTAAAGAGCAGTAAGGCCTCCTCTCAGCCTCCTCTTCTCCAGACTAAACAGTCCTAGGTCTCTCAGACACTCCTTATAAGAAGCCCGTGTCCCAGTTGCTTGCAGCAGGGCCTCTGTTTCTGCTCCTCTTCTGTGAATATAAACCAATGATAGTATTAATTACTCCATCTTGGTTTGTATTTCTCAAAGCTGTGGGAAATAGCAGGTTTGTCACAATCCTTTTTCTCGCTCCAGTGTGGCACTGGCAGGTGTCAAATGTGCTATAATGAGCAAGTATCTTCACAGCGAAGAGTCTGCTTCGCCAGTAGCAGGGTATCAAGTGTTCTGATTCTCTTAGAAATGCAGCATCTTAACAGAAATCTAAATTATAAGGAAAATTGCTCAGTGCAACGGTACATGTCTGCTGCTATGAGAAAATAAATGCCACTGGGAGTTTTGGTAATGAACAGTTTCTATGAGAATTGCCCACTTCTTAATTAATTGGTATGTAAGCTGAATGATAATCCACATTAAAAGCTGTAGCATACGCTTTGGAACTGTCTTTCTTAGCCTCTGAATCCGAGGGGAAACAAATCTGAGGTTAGCTGAAAAGTGTGTTCTAGTCACTAAACAAACACTCTGCAATTAAAGGTTCAGATGTTGACTTTAAGAAGACACCAAACAGGTGATTTGACATTCTGGACTGTACAATAGAAGGAAATTCAGATGCTGTCTTTAGAAAAAGCCAAATCATAGTCTGAGAGTTGCAGGAGAATTTTACACAATGCTGTTATTGCTGAGCAGAGATAAGCAAACTGTGAACTAAATAAATTGGAGCCAGTGTAAGTTACGCTTCACAAAGAAGGAACAAAGAGAAGATCAAAAGGTACGGGACTTGGCGAGATCAGAACAACTGAAATTGTTCTCTTTCTTCTCACGGTATCAGCTTTGCTTCATGCGGCACTGAGCAAGAGCTGGGCAGTGCTTTCTGGGGAGAGCCTCTTCTGAGACAGTGCTCTCATTATCAAATACTGGGGTTTGTTGTTCTTTGAGGTGACTGTACAAAAACTAACAGCAGCCTTCAATGTACACTTGCATAGGTTCCTCTAGCATAGGCTATATTTGTTTAAAACAGAGAGGGGCAGCACTAAAATAATGCAGCTTTTGTTTTCCCTAGATATGACTTCTTTCCTGTTGATTCTCCCTCATCAAATGTATTGTTGGCAACACTAAAATTAGAGCTTTTCTGTTTGTTTATTTTTGGTCTGGTTTTGTTTTCTGTTAAGAAAAACAGGACACTCAAGGAAAACAAAAGCGTTCTAGTCCTCCTGTCCAGTTATTTTAAGATACTTTAAACCTAATTGTTGTTTTACTGTCATTCATTCGATTGCAAACGGACAGATATTACTGTAGTTAAATGTCCAGGGTACCAGAATATCTCTGTAATTTAATCTCCCTGCGATCATAGAACCTTCCTGGGACTTCTAAGCTCACAACTCTGTCCTCCAACAGGCACATGGAGCTGTCTCACTACAGTTTTATTGAACTTCCATAATGCAAATGCCGAGTAGAAAAGTGTTGGCTTTTAGATGGAGGTTATGTTAGATCTTTTAGAACAGAATTTACTGGTTGGGTGTTTGAAAAAGCAGGGTCTCCAGAGGGTGAGCACTGTTCATGAAAACCTCATCCTCTTGAGAATCTGGTATGTTTATGTTTCATCAAAACCCTCATATTCTTCTATCTATCTGTCTATCTATCTGTCTGTCTGTCTGTCTCCTAGCACCTTGAGATCCTGAGAATCCTATTGGGAATTCTACTTCCAGTTTAAGAACTTAAGAGAAAACAGAAAATAATATTTCTATTTTTTGCAAGTCACTGTACTTCCTTTCTGTTCTCCACAGATACATCAAAGTGCCAGGAGATGAGTCTGTTGTGCTGGAGGATGGGAACTGTCATGTAGTAAGACTCTATGGCTTGTGTGAGTATTATACACTTCCAATTCAAAGTCCAAATGCATAATTCCACTGAAGTCTGCAGAGACAGAAAAGGGATCAATACAGACCAATAAAGAACAGCACTTGTATTATCAACTTATCATTTTAAATACTTGGCTATGATCAGTAGGAATCATCATTGACCAACATATCTGCAAAGCATGTGCTTTTATTTATGTGCTTAAATATATGTCCTTAAACATGACGACAGCATCTTTCATTGTATTGCAAGAACTTAAGTACCTGAATATGCAGATAGACTTTCAGTGTGATTTTTGGATGTGCTTATGTATAATTTATCTGCATCTTTAAATGCCTAATACTTAAAAAAAATCTACCCTTTAATGTGTAACTTCAGGGATCTTAGCAAATCTCAAGGTGAAACTCTGCTCTTTCTGCAAAAAAAGAGAGAAAAAAGAAAAACCAATCACTTCTACTGTCTCTTTCCTGTAGTTCCTCCTTTTAACATGTGTGTCCTCAAGTAGAAATTTTTGTGAGTATTTAAAAGATAGGTTTCTGTACTAACATATATCACAAGGTTTGACCACAGCATTCCTTATAATGGGCAAATAATTGTGTAGATGGGGACAGAGATTTTATTAAATTCTGTATCAAAGGCAAAGAGGAAAGAATGTACTGCAGACTGAGACAGTCAGTTTCAAGAAATAGGGCATTTCTTTTGGGGTCTTGGATCTCTCTCCCTAGATACCACAGAGCATGTTTGAGTCAAGCAGCTAGCTGCAGAGTGACTTGACAAAATAAAGGGAGTGCTGAGGTACTGGAGAGCCTCCTCCCATCAGACCGTTACAACCACTGAAGGGGATCCAGTGGTTACATAAAACAGCAGCACTAATGGAGAGATTTTATTGGTACTGGAGCAAGCCCACCATTGCGTGCCCTCTGACTGACTGATGAGAGAGACCTGGGTAACCTTATCACATACGACATTTGCTAGCCCTAAGAAAGCCAAGTGCATCTCTCCCTTTCACATTTTAATATCCAGGTTATTCTTGCTTCTTATGCTTAATTTTATCTTTTGAACAAATGGAGAGATTCTTAAATTCTTTAAGTTGTATTGAGCTGGGAAGAGACACTTGCAAAGGCAAGGAGAGATGGAGTTTGTGACAATCAAGATACACGGCTACTCAACGGGAGAACCGACAAAATATGAGCCAGACTTTTCTTAAAGGGGTGGCAGGGATACAGACACACGTTGGAAAACTGTACATTGCACACAGATGTAAGAAAAGACTTTTGTTGCCATAATAGTAGTCAAATACTGGGACAGGAGCTAACAGAAGTTATGGAATCTCCACCTTGGGATATATTCATAGCTTGACTGGAGCCCAAGGAACCTCAACTAATTGGGCCTGCCTCAGGCCGGAGACTGGACTAGAGACCTGCATGGGTCCTCTATAACCAAAGTGGTTCAGGCACAAGGGTTCCAGTTCAAGCTGACCCTCTGGGCCACATGCTGAAGTTAGGTTGAACATTTTACTGGGTTTAGAGAGGAATAAAGGAGATAGAGCTGGCGGTGACACAAAATTTATCTTAGAACTTCATCTGGGCCTGAAGTCCAGGCTTTGATGTAAAATATTCCTTTGGACTGGCACATATTGAGGCAGATTACAATAACTGAACCCTGAACACCCCGGTAGATTATAAAAACATAGCAGGTGTACTGGTTTTCTCCAGACACCAACAGGAGGGAGGGGATTTGTGCGACGTAAGCGTATCATTTGAGTTTTGTTTGTTTTTCACAAGGTCAGCCATGCAGTCTCCATTAGCAGACTCTGCAATTGATGCAGGTTATAGTGGGTAACAGGCACAAGAAATTCTGATTTCTACAAAGATCAAAAGCTCTTAAGCTAAAAAGCAAAGTAAAAAAAACCCAGCCTCCAATTCCAGGGGGTAATAGGTGTAATCAGTTTATGTGAGCAGTCAAAAGTGATTTTTCTGTTCTGAAAGTCCTGCCTGGAATGCCCTTCTGCACGCTGAGGCCATCATCCCCTACTTTCCCTCTAGAGGGATGATGGCAGCTACTCTGTCTCACTGTAGTCACTTGTATCAATCACCCCTGCACCCTCCAGATGGAAGGCTGCAACGCTAATCATCACTTGGAAGAATTGTACGCCTAGGAATATTTACAGCCCGACCCTCTTTCCATGTAAGTTATGAGACATTCTGGTCATCAGAGCAGGTCTGGGCTCTCACCAGGGACATGGTCACTCTTCAGAGACCTGGAATCTACCTGGTAAAGGCAGAGTCTCCATCCTAGCCCCGAGCCTGTGGCTGCTTACGGCAGATTGTTCTTCCTGCTTATCAATCTTTCGGGAACTGTTTTTTTCCGGGATGTTCACTGAACATGTCTGACCTCTTGAGGGGATAGCAATAGGAGTGACTTGAGAAACTGGTTTTCCTTATGGGATGTCTCTGATGCATAAAAATATGCTCCGTTTTTTAAGGTGAGGCAGTGTTAGAAAAATACCTGTATAAGTAAATTCAAAGTGTGAGTTTTTAGTATCCAGAATCCACGTTGATATTTAAACAATTTTTTACCAAGAAGAATAGTGGGTAGTTTCCAAAATTAGTTTTAGGTAGGTCAATGTATTTATAGATGTAGTATGTCTATAATACACAAATATTCCCTCTGACTTTCTCTTAGCATTTCTTTTAATTACAGTCTTGATTTTTTTGGCATTAGTAGATTTGGTTGTTTTGTTTGGTACACTTTTTTTTGGTGGTATTGAGGAGTATCGTTACTTTATTATATCAAAAACTTTTGGAGACATAATCTATTTTTATCACAGGTTTTTGGGAAATCAGACTGCTTTTGGTTCTTAAAACGATTTCTGCGCTACAGTCTTTGAATGCCAACCCATAAATATTAAGGGCAGAATTTTTATTCATTTCTAATGTCTCTGTAAAGTGATAGTGCAAAAATATAGTAAACATTCTTAGAAGCAAAGCTTGCTGATATCTCATTAGAATGAATAACGTAACTTTTGACTGGGAAAGTTTACCTAATATATATATACCCTGGCATCTGGAGGATTAATTGGGACCAGAAGACTAGTTCTGAATTCTGATACTGAAATTCAGAGGGCTGGTTCCTAAACAGCAGGCTTACTTACATTGAACAGCATGTGCTGCAAAAGGCTTTATTTGCCTTTATTTGCCTCCATTCCAAGTGCACCGCAAAAAAAAGTTTGCCTACAAGTCAAGCATGTGGATATCTGTACAGGTGACAAATACTTTGGAAAACAACATTAATCAGCTGAAATTTAAGAGATGTTTGTTTCTGTTCTTAAACTCCTTGGCCTGGAACAGACTGAATTGGAAATCGCTCAGACTGGAGTTGTGAAATGATGGAGTCTGTGTGAACACAGTTACTGTACTGTGCAAATCTGTTCCAACATCCAACATTTAAAGGATTGGCATAAATTTAATTTCTATCAAGCTGCCATTGTGTTAAGTAGTGACCAGCGATTTCTAAAGGACTGCTGCTGAACATGCATTTTGAGAAGCCCCCAGCCAGTGTCAAACATATTAAAAACTACAGCTAATCCTTTTTATCACAAGGATAACTCCCAAGATTTATATTCCTTTTTTGACACAGCGTAATCTGCACATGCAGCCAGTGAGAGCTGAATTCTTAAAATCATTTGTTTCTTCTTTGTATTTATTAGTGATGTCGATTAGACGTCAAAGCTTGGACGGTTTGTTCTCTAATGCTGTGAACTTGGCAGCGTTTCTAGCACAGAGTGGCATTTCAGCTTATTCCATTATTTATACAAGGAAAGCCAAAAAAATAAAACCTTAACATTTTTAAAATAAATTTTAATAACATTCTGAAATTTGCAAAAGGCCCTCAGACCCTGCACCTGCCACTTTGACTCCTGATGACCCCTTCTGACAGTGGAAAGAGCACTTAGGTTAGAAAAAATAATGCAGAGCATTAAATAATGGAAGCCAGCAAGTTTACTGTTCTAAAAAGAGCCAACTTATGCACTTTCCCCCTAAAAGAAATCAAACTAGCTAATCTTTTAGTGTAACTGAAAGTAATAGTAAAGGCAAATGAAGATAATTTTCTAATTAGGAGGGAGCAAGCCTTCCCCTTGTTGCTGTATCCTGGCAGAGCTTTAACAAATGGGGTAGCCAGGTTTTTCCCACCCGAGCAGCTGGCTTGGCCATGGAATACAATGAATCATCAATTCAAGGCTCTCCCATCAACAGTGAGATTCCTTAAAATGCCTTAAAATTCCTTAAAAACACCCCAGCAGCCGTTTGTATTTAGGCTCGCATTCAGGGCTTGATGATCTTATTCCCTCCTGGGGCATCTGCATTATGTATCCTATGAACTTGAATAGGTTTTGTCTCTGCATCCATGAAATAGCCAAATTGGACACAGGAGAATGATGAGTATGGCTAAATGAGGTAGAAATTGCTTGTCATATTTTGCACTTTTCTTGTAATTGAATATCTTATATTGTTAAGCCATTTAACTAAAAGTACTTCAAAACTTCTGTCTAATGAAATTGTTTTGATTTACATACCAACTGTCTCCGTCTGAGAGCATTAGCTATTCATTTACCCGGCATCTTCAGCCTGAAACATTTTTTTTCCATATTTGTATGCTGCATTTGCTTTCCATCCAAATATGTGAAAATAAAAGAGAGCTACCCAGAGTTAATAGACTTTAGACAGCAGAACACAACTTAAGCAGCAAGTTAACTCCTTGAATTATTTAGCACTGATTTTACGTATAAAGATATTCTTCCTTTATTTTCTTCTGTTTGAGACCCAAAAAGTAGGAATACAGATTCTGAAGTTGTGTAAGACTTAGCTCACAGATGCAGATGGTTTGTCACTTATTTTAGGCTGCATTTTCCATTCACATTAACAGATTCTAATGTTAGAATCTTCATGATACATGAAGAGTTCTCTTGAGAAGCAAAAGTTATTTATAAAGATGTCGGTCTGGTTTGGATGGAAGACTGCAAATGCATTCTCTTTTCTCCACACTGGTACCAACAGGCTAGGAAACAAGATGTTTCCATACCGATGCCACCGAGCTGTATGTCG
>VWZY01004000.1:0-16263 GCA_013399075.1 Chloroceryle aenea | reverse complement strand
GCTGGTTTTCCAACATTCCCCCTGCAGTGGGATGGGGGGTACAAGATCTTGGGAGGCGACACGACTGGGACAGCTGACCCACGCTGGCCAAAGGGATTTTCCATACCATATGATGTCATGTTAACAATAACAGCTAGAAAAAGCAGGGGACAGGGATTGGCTCATCCTTTGGTGCAACCACTGTGCCTTTGGAGACCTTGTCCCGAAAAGGGGCCAGACAGGGGAAGTATNGAGAGATCCGCGACGTACTGACAGGAATTATACGGATAAAAAATACTTCCATGACCGCGTTGCCTGTGTGAGCAGGAGAGAGGAATCCAAGCCCCAGGTAATCCCTTGCTATCCCGTGCCTGGTTTTCCTCACTATGCCCCAGTTACAGAGAGGAAAGCAGGCGCATGGATTGAAATCCAGCGGCTACCTTTGTATTGGGATTCTCATTGTAAGAATCGAATTGTGTCGAAAAGTGTGAGGAAAACCTTCACTAATTTCTTATTTAATAATTACTTCAAGCTTGGTACTTCTTAAAAATGTCTTTGTTTGTCTTCCTGACATGAGAAGATGTTCAGTCATTTATATTAAATGAACTTCGCTGTGGACGGCTGTGTCAAACCAGCGCTGCAGTGATGATCATCTTGGCTACTACATGATATTGCAATTAAAGTCATCTTCAGATGTTAGATGCTTTTTCTTATCGAATGGAAACATGACATTTCAGAGGCTGTTAATCCCCAGCCTTTTCTGCCACGTTCTTTCTCTAATGCTCTAGTAAGTCAGAAGGAAGGAAAAGTTATGCCCCCAGGCCTGGTTTGATGGTTAAACTTCAGTGAAGTTCCTAAATCATGGGATAGGGTTGATTAAATCGGGGGCATTACTCAGCAGGGACACACAGCATTGCCCATGGCCAGTCCGCTGCATGCCAAGGGCAGCACCTGAACCGGAGGAGAGCTGCCCCCAGCCAGTCTCCTTTTCTGGGAATGGATGGGACACAGCTGCAATGGGCAGCGCCCGTACTCTGCTCAAGGTGCAAGTGCTAAACTCCTAATAAGCTCTATTGCCATACAGGGAGGAGCCTACCTGCTCCAGAGTCGGGGAGCAGCTGTATGGCCCTGTCATAAATCCTGTTCCTGGGATGCAGGCTGGTTCCTCTCGCCCTCAGAGCCAGGACAATAGAACACGGCATTTTAGCTCCATAGCAAGGCCTGGGTTTGCTCAGTCGCACAGCTGGAAGTGTGATAGACAGCTAATGAAAGCTAGCCATGTCTGAACTGTAATTGGCCCAGCAATTGTTCTAATTTATACGGGAGTGGAGAGGCATTGCTTTGGTAAGAGGCACTTTATAGATCATTAGAGTAAAGCTTAGTTAGCAAGAGGATGGGGGTTTAGCAGGTAAGGGCTTTTTTTTTTTTCTTTTTAACAGAGTAGGAAAGAAAATGAAGACTGTCTAGTTAGTCATTGCTACTTCAGCTTTTTCTTTCTAGCTGTTTCATCTGTTTTTGGGCAAAAGTTGTTTTTTCTCCTTTATAAATTCATTAGTAAGGAAAAAAAGTTAGAAAGTGTTCTCTGAAAAGCAGGGTGTATTGCCAAATGGATAGGCTTCAAAATGGTGGGGTTGGAAACAGGAAGAAAAAAAGAGCTCAGTTGGTTAATAGTGTGTGCTGGACAGGAGAGCTCTAACCCTTCGTTTAGCATGTTGTTATTTCTAGGGTCAAAGTAATGGTTTTTGAAATGGCAATCGTAGAATCAGTAGATGAGTGAATGGTATTTTACCTGTGAATTAAATGTTTACTTTTGAACTAGGCTGTCTAGAGTCTAGGGTTTTTTTTTTCCCCGGTAGGGCAAACATAACCCTATGTCTGGCTGGTAAATTACTTTCAAATGCTATCATTTCTATCTTTTATTTTTAATATTTTATAGGTGGATACCTCTCTTATCCTGTCTTGGATACCATGCTGGTTTTATCTTCTGGAGATTGACAAGGTATGACCCAATGCAAATACTTTTATCAGTCTAAATCAAACTTCATTTTTTTTTTAATTGAAATGTTCTGAGTGCATTGATTGTAAAGTCTCTTAAATGGACTAAAATGAATGAGAACACATAGAAAAGCTTCAGCTAGCTACTGTGTTTATTAAGTACTTCAAGTAAATGCAAGTGACCTACATACCATAGAACAATGTCAGTTTAACTACCAAATTGTAAAATGAATTAAAAAAAAAAAAAGGAAATTAATACAGATTTTTAAATCCAGAATAGAAGATACATACAAAAACCCCACAATCTTTTCATGCCTCAGGTGATAAAAAGGTACATCTGGTTTTAAACTCGTCTGTCTGGTCCTAATTAATCTGATGAGGCTGAGATCTCAAGATGAGTACTGACTTATGTCTGTAACTTAAGTGTTCATAAGGATGCTGGCTTTCTAAGCTCACAGGTTTGAATAGTGGCAAAGCAAATAAGGATTTGTGTGTGGCAAGATTTACACTGGTTATGAAAAATTAGATATGTCATAAATCTTTGTCTGCTACCGTGTGCCTTGCAGTGCCTGAGACTGTTTCTGGGTGGTAAGCAGTTTCTTGACTGAAACAAGAAACTGACATTGACTGTCTGTGTTGTAATGGGCCCGAAAGTTCCCTTTGTGTCAGAAACCAAACTCAAATGATCTAGTATATTAGGTGTCAGCTAAATGCAGCCAACTGTCCATGGTCACATAATGGAATAGATTATGATGATTTTTGTCTTTCTGGAAAGTAAAAGAAAATGGGAGACGAAAAGATCTACACAACTTGCTAGTGATGGATATCTGTCTGCAAGTGCTATTGTATTTTAGGGTGTTCCCTCTTTCTTTGTTATTGGAAACTAAAAAGAATGTTAAAACCAGGTGATCTCTTAAGTTCCCATGTCACCTTTTTCTTCTATCGTGGGTGTTTTCTACTGAAAATGTCTTAGAAAGTGTTACTCTTGTACAAATTGTAAGGAATGCAAAAAAGTGGGAAGGAACTGATGCTCACTTTTCCAGTACTTAATGACTAAACCCCCTTTTTTTTTCTCAAATGCGGAGTTCATAAATTGAAGCAGCTTATACTGGTGTATAGCAAGGTATGTAAGCATACAAACAGAGGATGTTAGATTTTTGGCCTTGGGTAGTATCAGTGACAACTGGTTAACTCGGGACAGTATTTATCATTGCATCTTTGAGATTCAGATATTGATTCATGGCACTCTATCTGCACACAGAGTGTTGGGGCTTTTAGATATTTTCTAAAATCTTCTGACTGCACAAAACCTGTGTATTCCAGAAAGAAAAGTGGAATAGAATATTTTTAAGGCAAGCGTATTATGCTTGTTGTAAAGCAAAATCGGAGCTGTGGTGTCGTTAACGGCTTTAGCTACTTGAGTTTTTCCAGAAAAGGGTTGAATCTTCTGAAAATGAAGATTGAAAAGATAAACTGCACTGACTGACACATCTGCAGGGCTCTTTGTAACAAATAATACTCTGCAATAGCTAGTGGTGTGATTCGGAGTCAGTCATTTCTGCTCTCTGTGGAGGTAAACTTGACAGCTCAGCTTTTCTTATTAGCAGGGCAAAAGGCTCTGAAAAATCTATAACCATATGCAATTATCTTCTGTCTTGTCCTTGTGCATCCCCTGCTCTACTTTTAAGTTTTGGATAAGACTTATTTTTCCTAGTCTGTAACCTGTTTTATACTCAAGTTCCTTAGTTCATTCCAAATTTGACTAAATAGCCTAACTTTTAAACAAGGTTTGTTCTACCAGATGTTATTAGTCAGCGTTACTGCTGATTTCTGTTCTAGACTTCAGAATCAATCTAAAACATGCCTCCTGATAATAGCAAATTCTAGGATATGTTTTTCCACATCTTTAAAGCCGATTTTGCTAACCCGTTTATTCCTATAATTCGATGATTTTCATTGAGCTAACACATGGTTAGTGGCTGAGATTTGCAGCGTAACTGCAACACTAACAACACTGAGCTGCATTTGGACATGAGGGGAAGGGAATTCCAAAATGGTATGAGGCATTCTGTGAAAGGCTTTCCAGTTCTCCCAGTATGTCTGTATTAGATGTTTGCAGTCGAAATGGCAAAAACACTTTGCCAAACTTTGCCTATCAGGAAATAAACAACTGAAGTAAAGTGCCTGTGCTGAATCAAAACTGAGTTGGATCGTTTAGAAAAATAAGAGCATTTTAGAACAGTTCATTAAGGCTGGATAGCTGGTAAATCTTGCTGGTAGCATCTTGTCTGTATTTCTGTGTCTCTCTGGAAACAGATATTTTTTCCTTAATATATCTTGGTGAACTGGCAGAAAAAGTTTGGAGTTTTTTCCTCAAATGTGTCTGTCAGAGCTGTAACTGGATATGACACTTTCTCAAGCAGCAGTGTGTACACTAGAGAATGTTAACAGTTAGAATGGTCTTTCTGCTTACGTGGACTTGGCTATGTGATCACTGTGGAGTCGTACTCGAGAGGTACTGTAACTGCTAGAGCCTCTTTCTTTTGGCGCAACACCTTTGTGTCCAGATGTTCTGATGACCTGAACCATCAATAGTTGATCTGCTGAAAGTGACCCGAAGTGGGGTATGTTGTCTCCACCTCAAATTAGGATTGTGTAAATTAGAAATTCTCATCCAACGTGAGGAACGTGTCGGCAGAGGAACAACAACGCAAAGAAGGACCTCTAAATGGAAGGCAATGTTTTTCCATTTTCCTCTCCGTAAAAGCTGTTAGTTGACTGTGTTTTTGTTGTAGTGAGCCACAAATTTTATCTGCAAGGGTCAGAACAATTCTAGTTAATTCAAGTTACAGTAGGAAAGTAATTTCTCTCTCTCGTTACCTTTCACCCCCTCCTTTCTTCAAAATGGCAAAAACCCAAGGAGCTGCTGCTGAGTCTCCTTCTTTCCCTAATGGATTGCAGTATTTTTTACCTTTACCCACTGTGGCCTGAGTCCTAATTTATGTTCTTAAAAACAGCAACAACAACAATACCAGACAAAAAAACCCTTCAGCAATTGCTAAAACTTTGTTGCTTGATCCACAGTCCCAATGTCAGCAACTTTTTCCGAGGCGGCAGGCGCTTTAATATAATGAGACACTTGCTGCATGCCTCTGCTCTGAGTGACATTGAATTGCGGGGATATTGGCAAACCTGTCCAGTAGACACTCAGCTTGTCCTCCTCTGGTTCTAGTTCACTTCACTTATGCTGAGTCCTCTATTTTCACTTGTCATTTGAGAATTTCCTATTCAATGAAAACCTCCTTTTGAGACTAATTAAAGACAAATGAGAGACTTTCTTTGAAGCAAAAGTGCTATAAAGAATTTCACTGTCTCATTAGTAATAAAGAAATGTCTACCTTGCCCACTGAGGTTTTTGCAGCTAATCTTAGTATAGTTGTAATATTTAACAACTGTATATATTGAAGACTGCTTTCTTGTTATTCTCCATGCTGCTCTCCTTTGCACACATGGTTTCATACCTATAATTACTGCTGTTGTAGTAAGGTGATGAGCAATTACGAGTCTGAAATGAACCCTTTCTCATTTCTTACACAAATTTAATTCATACAGATTACTTTCATAGTTGCATTCTGAGTTCTTGGTGATGCCATTATGCTGCATGCCATAGATGCAGAGTGTTTGCTGGTATGGTGGGGATAAACTACTGTCGAGTTGTGGTACATAACCAGAGATTCCTTTGTATCCTTTTTTCTGTCTCGGTTCAGGGAGGCTCTTGAAATCTTATTTTGCACCTAGAGGCCTGTGACAAAAGAATTAGTTAAATTTGACCGACATGGCACAAGACTCTGCTCAGCTTGCTTGCATTGCAGACCAGCTGGCTTTACTTCCATTATCCCTACTCCAAAGTAAAGCTCCCTTTTAGAGTGTGACCAGGGCACAGCTATAGTAGCAGTGTAGGGCTTTATGAAACAACACACCATAATCTGTTGTTCATTCCAATCTTTCCATTTACACAAGGTTTTCAGTGCATTCATTTCCCCTGGCTGTTAGACTAAAAATACTTGTTCCTTTTCCCAGGTTTCCACCAGTGTTTGCTACTTATAAGACAGTTCATACAGCTTTTCTGAGAAGGGATTTTATCAATTTTCTTTCTGCAGCTGCTGGAGACACGTTACTGGTATGTGTGCCAGCTAGTATATTTTAGCAGAAAGAAAATCTACACGAGGGAAAGAGGGATTAATAGCTAGTTAAAAGTTATAAAAGCCAATTTTTGAGGGAGAGGAAACTTCTGGGGCCCTGCAGAGTCTGTGCTGATTTACTAGATCCTTGAATCACTTGGATGCAGAGTGAAAAGTGAAGTTACATATTTTACTCTAGCTAAATTATTCAGTATAGTTGAAATGAAAACATGCTGATAAAAGTTTCAGAGAGACAGTAAGGAGTAAGCTTTAGTCAACAATAGGTGGGTGATAAACTTGAAGAAATCCTCCAGTATGCATCGAGATGGGCTGTAAATGCTTGGTTACCAGTCAGAACAAAGGTCCTGATGATGCAGTGTATCATGTGCTAGACTACACCCGTACTGAAAATAGGAGCATGTTAGGAATCACCAGCTAAGTACCTAGAAATTGGAAATTATTTATGTACTGGTGAACCCATAATGAACATCCTGAATACCTCATAGAGTTCTCATTGCTTCCTCTGCACTTCCCCTCATTTAGAAGAAATCTAATGGAACTGGAAAAGGTACAGAAAAAGTTGACCAAGTGTCTCTGGAGCTATTCAACAGCTTATAAAAATATGATCTATTATATCAGGTTTCTTTGTCAAGGTAAGAGAACTGAAAGAGAAATGCTCAAGTTCCAAAGAAATATGAATAATGTGGAGAATGGGGTGACTGTCACTGATTAAAGCTAAAGGACACGCAGTAAAAATAAGCATCAGACTTAAATTATATGAAATTTTATCTCCTTGTTAAAGTAGAGTACCACTGTGAAATTCCTTGCTAGAGAGTATTGGTCATCCCGAGATGTGCTATCTATTCTCTCAGTTGTATCCCTAAACATGTCCCCTGCTTTTTTATTTGTCAGGCATTTAATTTTGCAGGCTACCTGGGTCACCAGCTTTTATATGAGTGGCTGTTGGACCCAGCATGGCTTTTCATGAAGAAATGGCAGATTTTTATACAGCTTTCTGCAGTACTTTGCATTTTAAAATTTAGAACAAACTTCCAAAGCCTTTTTTTATCACCTTTTCAGTTTAACATTAGCACAGCTAAGCTAATGTAACTTGTATCATAAAATCAAAGAATATAGAAGATTATTTTAGTAATGTTTGTACTTCACAATTTTTAAAAATTGAGATGTCAAATATGTGATTGCTTCAGTAACAGGAAGAGCTTTATATAGCTCCTGACTTGGATGATCAGCTAAGTTTTGCTTTAGGAAGTTTATGCAGCAGCTACTCTTGAAGTCTATTATATTCTAGGGGTTTATACCCTCCCCTAGTACACCAAGTAAATTGTCTTAGGAAAACCTACCCGTGCACAAAGCTTTTAGTTGTGTGCCTGCTTTTTAAAAGGGCACCTCTTGCCATGGAGACCACACCACTGCCTTTACGGATGAGGGGTGTCCATTTATAAAGGACTGTGCATTACCTGGTGTTTTCCCTAGGAAACCAGACCTCTTAATCCCAATCCTTTCTTCCTCTGCCAATACACCTGTATAAAAGCTATTAGCCAGTTTATAGTTTCGGCTAACTCGTTTTTGTAGGGGGAGAATATAGCTGTTTTCCAGTGTGCCTTTCAGCTGAACTGATTCTTTTAGTTTCAGAGGCTTCTTTCCTCAAGCTTTAGAGCCAACCAAGAGAACTCAGTACCTCTTTAATTCCAGTTCAGCACCAACAACTTTTTTTTTTGCTCGTGCTTTTGTAATTCCCTTTTTCTTTCAACGTGCATTCTTTCACTGGGTGATGGAATGTCTGCAATCTGATGTGCTGACTTCTAACACTCAAGCAGTGCTGTTGTAGAAAACGAGGGTTGGCACTGGAGACTTATAAATTCAGGTGGCAGGACACCTAAAACAGGCTTTGAATGACTTGGAGGGATTACAGATTGTCTGGACCACGGAGAACTGGCCACCATAATTTAGAAATGACAGATACTTTAAGAAGCCAGCTATATTATTCAGTGTAATCTAGTAACAGTTACCGAGGTTGAAAGAAACTTTGAGTTGTGCAGCACCATGAAAAACAACTGATGAGGAAATTAGTAAACTTTCCTTAAACTGGTTCTCCTAGCAGTTTGGGGTCTCTGAATATTTACAGCCATATATAAGCAAAGGTGTATTTAAAAAGGAAAAGGTTTTGGGCCTGCCGAACTGAAGACTAATAACCAGCAAGTTTAACTTGCCCAGGAAAGGAGATCTATTTCTGCCTGTGGTATTTCCCCCAAAGTCTGCATATAAATATCCATGTTTGCTTCTGATCTCAGATAAAGAGGAGCTCCTCTGGCATGCTTTCACTTGATGTGTTAGTACAACTAAAATCCTGGCAGACTTGTAAATCTGACAAATTAGCGACTCTTCAGGGTTGGAGAAGAAAGTTTTCCTCTCAACCTTTGTTTGGCTTTTAACAAATCCGTCCATGTCACTGTTCCGACCCAAGATCTACCCTGAGTCGTAGAGGTAGGGAAGGAAGAGCTGCTGCTGTAGCAAGTGACCATTCATCCTGGTTTGCTGACAACAGTGTTCTGCAACCATCCCCACAACAGCAAACCTGCACACGTGTGCCTAGTAACCAGCACATCCTTTTCAAGGGAGTGTGTGGGTGCATTTATCATTCACTGAAAGTTTCAGGGTGGTTACACTGATTTATTGCAGAATGCTGTGACTAATGCATTAGTACAGAGAGGCCTTGGTGTTAGAAGTGGGAGGAAGATGTGATGGCAATTCAAGAAATGCATTTACATTATTGGTGTGTTCTGCTTGTCACGGAGTAGCCCTGTTTTCAGTAAGCTGCCTTTTCTTCCAGTTGGCATCAGACACTAAATATTAACCATATCTTGCAGAAGTTTAGGGCCGTTGAGAAATAAGTCTGAAATTGAAGTGCCAAACGAGGGGTTGCTGGCGGCAGTGGCTGGTTGTTCGTATTGCACCCCGCGCGAGGCTTTCCGGGAGGTGCTCCTGCAAGGGCTGCTGCCGGGGAGGAGATAAACCTGGCGTTCATGAGCAGCTTTGGATCGCTGTGTCCGTTCATGAGCAGCTTTGGATCGCTGTGTCCGTCCATTGACCAACAGCTTTGGATCGCTGTGTCCCTTCATGGGCGGCTTTGGATCGCTGTGTCTGTTCATGAACAAACAGCTTTGGATCGCTGTGTCCGTTCATGGGCAGCTTTGGATCGCTGTGTCCATCCTCGCAGCTTCCGCAGCGCCATCTCTTCTCATTTGTCTTTGTTCAGCCTGAGGAGGTGATGCATATTGTTATTCTGTGTTCTAATGCTGAACAAGTAACAGGCATTTTTGCTGTATCTGCTTAAACTCTAATCTCCATTTTTGTTTCTTTATAAATAGCAAATGAGTTTTCTAGAAGAGTCGGAGAGGTGTAATTTTTTATTATTTTTTTTTTGCCTCAAGCAATGAAGATGCATTCCTACAGCAACGTAGCCATAATTAAGGTCCGATTTGGGTGTTCAGGTATCTTCCTATCTCACCCTCCCTCTGTGAGGCATTATTAATGAACTCTTTATTTATGCTTTTGCCCTAGAGAAGTGTTGACATTTAATTTTGATCTATTTTTATTTTCTCCACGAGATAGAAGGAGGTGGAGGGGGGAGCTGCCACTTGCATAGTGGAGGAAGCTGAAGCTGCAAAGGCTGTGGTTTTTCAGAGATTGAATCTGGAGTGTTGCTTACAAAATCCTGGTGTTGTTTCCAGGCAGTAAAGATGGATGGGGGTCCCGGTAGCCTGGGCAGCAAGGACTGAGTGAGGGGGGCCCTGCTAACCTGTGCTGGAAGTCAATTCTTAGTGCTTTTAATATTGGTTGGCACCGTGTCCGCGTGGAACCGCAGCAGTGCTGCCATGAGTACTGCTGCTCACTAAAACACAGGCTCCTTAACAGCCAAAGCAGAGGAGATGAAGGACCTGAAATGCCCAATATGAGAAGGGCCACGGCCAGGAGCAGCACGTTCAAAGTCTCGAACATAAAGATGTTGTTTTGCAAATATTGCCAGGACTAGCAGCTGACTTTGAAGGAGTACTTCATGGATTTTTCAGATTGAACTAGGCCAAAAAAGACACTTGACCACACTGCACTGGCATGGCAAGTAGGTGGCAGTAGGACATACTGAAAGTAACCTGCCTCACTGTGCTGTGCCTTGGTTAGGTCAGCCTTGTATAAATAGGCTTGCCAAGGTGCCTAGAGAAGCAACATACCTGTGTCAGTGAGCTTCCAAGCATTCATTGCCTTAATTCAGATTAAAAAGGTGAATTAGAGAGTAAAAATTAACATTTACAGAGCAGCCTCAGTGGTGTTGTGGATAGCAGGAAAGCCCCCACGTGGCTGAGAATCAGAGGGGGCATACACATGACTGTAACCCATCCATCTTTATTGCCAAGTACTGTAGTTTAAATGAAGATCCACTGCGCATTGGGGGGGTGGGGAAGATAAGGTAGAGACAAGGAAAAAGAAGCCATATCAATTCCTTTATCACATGTGCTATGAGTTCTATTAGAAACTTTTCTAACTTCTGCTACCCGTACAGTAAGGAGTCTGGTTACTTCAGTTATGGGTTGAGGCCAAACAGTGCTTTACCATTAAATTCCTGCAGTGGGATACAGGGCTGCTCATGTTCCAGCCACCTGGTGATCAGAACACAAATGAAATTCCTCCTCAGGGGTCCAGTTCTTTTGTCTCTGGGTTTAGTTTTAAACACAAGATCTATCTATTTTGTTTTTTATTCATCACATGCATTGTTAATGAATTGTGCAGTGCCTCTATATGTGTCAGGATTAATATTCATCATGTGCCCCAGGCAAATTAACTAGCCACGTTGCCAAATTGTAATGCCTGACTTCTTCACTGCCGTTAAAAATGGGTATTGAGTACTCAGGATTTGACTCTCCTTGGCTCCTGCTTTAAAGCAGCATGATGAACCACCAATTTACAAGTGCAAACATTAAGTTTCTGACACACAAGCATATCAAATGTAGCCACCTCATTATTTTGTGATTCCCCTGGTACTATCCTTGTCCCTTCGAACCCTATAAAATGCAGGCTGCTTGACCAAGATAATTGCTGTTGAACAATGCTGTTTTATTAACATGCACATCAGCATCACAGTCCAGTCCTGCTGGGGCCTTGCTGCAGTGCATGAGAGGTGCGCAGAGCAGCAGAGAAAAATCCTTAACGCCAAATTCGGATGCCAGCTTGCTTTCTGCCTTTCTTCTGTACATCAAAACTCTTCAGTTTACCAAGCAAATGTAATGCCCTCGAGACTATAAAGGGTCAGAGCAGACTTTCACACTAAGATTGTAGAGAGGATTTTTCTCTTCTGCAGATTTTCTCATCCGTGCATATTGGAGAACAGACGTTTCTTCCCCTGCCGTCGACAAAGAAATCCCCCCTGCTTAATCCTATCACTACCCCATGACTCGGCAGTCCTGTGCTATTGTATCTCCGTGTTCTGGCTGACATTGCCATTCTGGTTGACATCAGCTTAATCTCCAGCGTAAAATTCTAGTAAAGCTGGTAAGGTCAGCCCTTCCTAAATGACCGGCTTCCTCCCACCAGCCAGAAGATCTCTCTCGATGGGGCAAGAGAAAGAGACGTAGCAAGAAAAGAGGTGATTTTAATATCCTGGTGGAGGACTTCCTCAACTTAGAGGTGCCTTGCAAGAGCTTCTCATCACAAATCATTGCTAAGAACTAGAGCCTGGAAAAATAATCACATCCTTCTATTTTGTCATTCCTGTCAGGGAGCAGCAGTGGTATTCAGCAGTCATACATCCATCTCAGTGTGTTGAATATGTTTTTAAAAGCACAGCTCCGAAAGAGCTGTAATCAGGGCTATAATGGTGAGCACCAATAAACCATTATTCTACAGTAATGATGGTCAAACCTGCCCTGGCTTTTACTGCAGGATCTTTCCTGCAGAGCTTACTCAAATGAGATAAAATGTGTAAATCTGGTATCTGGACCCTTCAAAGTTCACGTAAACTGAACTAAAGTTTTGGAAACATTTCAGAAGTTTTGGTCTCGTGGTTTGTTTTGTTTTGTTTTGTTTTGTTTTGTTTTGTTTTTTTTCAGTTGAACTGTAGCTCTCATTTCATCTGACCTGTCACTTTTAATTTCTACCCAGTGGAACAGAGTGAAGGTTGATCCAGGTATTTTATTTCAAGTAGTACGCTGCCTTATGGATACTTTTGCTTTCTGTTAGTATAATATTTCTCCTCTTCAAGGTTTTTCCACTGTAATCAACTTGTTAAAGTTTTCTGACCAAGTTTATGACTATGAATATCACGATACATGGAGATGCCTTGAAAAATCAAAGCAAGTGTGAATTAAGATGGACAAAAAAAAAAACATTATTGTTGTGTTCTTCACTCCCAGAAAATGAACACAATATGTTTTGTAGAGAGACAGCATGAATATAGTGCCTGAAGAAAGGCAAAGCTTTACAATATGCTTGGGAATTTCAAGGATATACTTTACACTTTGAAGGCTAAGATTCCTTAGCTCTTGCTTGTTTAATGGGAAGAGCAGTAGCAACTTACCAGGCTCTGGATGGACAAAAAGAATTTGTAGAACTCATCAATACTTTTTAAACACAAATTCACTTATTAGTAACCAAAATGCTGCAAAAATTAAAAACTGACCAAACAAAAAACCCAACCAAACACCCCCCTGCCACACACAGACACAAAAAGCCACCAACAAAAAAACCCATTCGAGTTACAGATTACTTTAAAAGCTTATATGAAATGCAGGGGGCTAAGATTTTAAAGTGGTCATTGTTAGAGCTGTTTAAGTTAATCACAACCAGGAAGAATTACTGACTGTAGCAAACTGCAGTTGGCCAGCACAGTTTTTTCCACTTGCACTGAGTCCCTGGCAGGCAGTAGTTCGTGGTTCTACCGTGTATTTCAGTCATTTCAGAGCACAACCCAGAAGAGATCTCCTGGTTGATTTATATCACTTCCTTAATGCTTTAGATGAGCTAATGTAAATTGAGTTCTCTTCTTTATCTGTGTGAAGAGAATTCCAAAATGTCAGTCTCTTTGGATTGCTTAGAAAACTCCTACTCTTCTCACAGCAGTGTGTATTAATTTACTTTTTATCTTGGAGGGTCTTCTCTCTTACACATGCTCTTCCTTTCTCTTCCCACAGCTCCATTTAAGAGCAGTCCTGAACTGCTAGCCTATAGCTCCCAGGAATTAGTTGGGCTCTTTCTCTGTTTCTAACTGGTAGAAGAAATTTCAGATCATATTTTCTGAGTTAACGGGCTTGTCTGTTATACTGTTGAGTTATCATTGTCTTTCCATTACCTCATCCCTTAATGTTGTGGGGTTTTGTTTAAGAATTTCCACTTTCTTCATGGTACTCCGGGCATCCCTGACACTGTGTGTGTGTGTGTGTGTATAGGTTGCTTAGGTTTAGGCTAAGTTTCACTGGGCAAGCTGAAAGGACAACTATGGGCTACAGTTAGTCCTGTAGCTGCTTTGATAGTTCTCAGTAACTCCAAAGCTAAGCCAGGCAGTACTTGCAGGTGGGCACATTGTCAGTCACTCAGTTCAGAATAACTGTCAGGAGCTGCTGGTGAGTGCACGTGAGCAGATGATGAACAAGGAATACGTAGAAATTGTGTTGTGGACAACAGGCAAGGGAAGCTCTGGGTGAAGCTATTTCTAGTTGTGTGGCAGTTAAACTCCAAAGTTTATTCTTTAGGCACATAGCTTGTTTTGTTGATGGAATCTGATTTGCATTTATGGTCAAGAAATAAATAAATCAGATTTACTGATGAGGAGGTGAAGACTTTCTGAGGGGAAAAAGGCATAGCCGTGAGTCTTGAACTTCATAAACTTGTCAAGACCTGACAGAATGTCACTGATCTTTACTGATCTGTGAGGCTCGCTCTGGGGTCAGTCTTAAAACTTTCTGCTGATGGTGTCCATGTAATTTAGTAGAATTCTTTGAGCTTTTCATTAACAGGTTTCTAATTATAAGACTTGTCAAAGCAAAACACCCAGTTCTCTCAGGTCATGTTTGTGCATATGGCATAATTCCATCTGCAATGTTACAGGCAGCAATCAGGTTGCCAGGTGACTGGAAATTGAGTCCACAAAAACCAGATGAATGTGCTGGAAGGTTCTGACTGTGTTCCCTCTGATGACTTTCTTTTTTTAGTGAAGAAAACACTGTAAAAAATGATGTAATTTACTACACTGGAGTTCTTAATACACAGATTATTATGGTAGTTGCTTACTAGAGGGAATGATGTCACTGGTAGAGACCTTCTCGTTTAGATGAGCATCATCTCTACAATTAACATGGAAGTTCTGCTTGACCCAGATTGTCATCTGGGTTGGGAAAGATTACTTGAAACGTTTCTCAAGATTGAACATTTCTAGTGTCAAGATTGAAAAATAAATAAGTCAAGTATGTTAACAGTTCTTGTTTGATACACCTAGCTGCTTCTGTAATTTGTGAAGAACTTTTTACAGTATATAGCGTATGGCTGCATAGGATTAGCTAAAAGGTGATGGTTTGTCCTTGATTAATAAAACTAATGCAGTTTAAATCTTTTTTTGATAGTCTTTCACTGCGTGGTATTTTGTAAGAATAAACGTGTCAATCTGGAGGTAATCTGTGCTTTATAATTTGTCAGAGGTACTCTGGATAATGAATGAATCACTTATCTCCACAGGTGGTTTGAAATATATACTTTATTTTATACAACAGAAAAACATCTTTCTTTTGCCATTTAACAGTGTAAAGTAGAAAAGTAGGCATTGTTAGGACACCTGGACTGTGTGTATATGTGACAAAGACTTTACAAGAAAGTCAAGGTCCTGTTGTGAACCCTGATATAATATCTTGTTAATTACACCACTTTGTTGTGAAGGGGTGATATTCATCATTTCAAGAACCACTGTCAAAGGTATTAGCAGAAGTGCTTTCAGTACGGTGACACAGCTTGGTAGCAAGGTTCACAAACGTTTGAGCAGTGATTCAGAGCTATCCTATCCAGAAGAATCACCAAGGCACAAACCGAAGTTGCCACAGTACAAGGTTATGCACAATATTGGTCCCTCTGGAGACCAAAAAGGACTCTCTGCCTCGAGGTGCAGCCTTGAGAAGCATCCCAGCTCAATGGGAGATCACTGGCCGTGCAGCCACCCTACCTGGCAGGGAGAGCTGGAAGGTGGCTCACTTAGGCTGTTGTATTCATGGAATAAAGTGGTTGGCTCACAGTTAAATTGCACTTGATGGTAAAAGGTATGCATGAGACTCCCGGTTCCCACAGCTTTCTTTGTTCCTTGACAAATGACTCTTGGAAAAGCTACCAGCTATTCATGTGTTAATCCCATGGTCTGTGTTCCAAGCTCATAGGCATTGATGCTCACTGCCTCCCTAATCCTTTGTGGGTTTTCCCAGAATAGATTGCAATTGGAGGAGATCTTGACCTGGTTATGGCTCAGTCCTTTGCCCCCTTTGGAGCGGGTACCAAACTACTGCTAGTTTGGTGACAGGGCTGAGCGTGTCCATCACAGGTCCGTAAAAGAAGCTTAATGGAGAAAATTTCCATCCTCCTATGGGGTAAACAAAGCACTGACTACTGAAGTTTGATCTGCTTTGCAACTGCATGTAAGGGCTCTAACAGAAAGAAGCTATAGTGTGGGGGTTTTTATACAGTGGTTTGTGAGCATCAGCAGCTAAGAATGGAGCAAACCATAGAATTTTGTCATAGAATTTTGGCCTATATAGGAACAGCACACCTGGATACATCACTCCCGAGTGAAGAAGGCTCCTACATCTGGAAAAAGGACAATTGAAAGTGCTGGTCCTACAGTGTTACGATTCAAGTGGTGGTAATACCCAGACCTTGAATTTAAGCCCATGTTGGTTTTGCACCCAGTTACCAGTAGACAGTTATTAATAGGTCCTGCTGTTCCGATGTTAATCAGGAACGTTGGATAGACACAGACTTGGATAAAACCTGGGATCAAGCAAAGATCTTGAATCTGGTAACACAAGATGATACTTCAGGGGGATTTCAGGAGTCGTGGGGGAAA
>VWZY01003999.1:235227-258444 GCA_013399075.1 Chloroceryle aenea | reverse complement strand
GTGGCTCTAGCTGTTTCATCTGCTCAAATACCTGTTTACTTTCCAACTTTTATAATTGCTTTGTAGAGCATTAATAGAGGCAGTACCTATGTAAAAAGATTTTTTGAACTATTATGGTAGCTGAGGCTTACTGATTAAGTTTGGATAAACGCCAGACTACAATTGCTAGATCACCACTAAGGGACCAATACTATGTACCGGTTAGAAAATGAGATTTCAAAGGATGGTCATAACATAATTATGCTGATATAAAGAAGCTTCCAGCAGATATTTACTTGACTACTCAGTTCTATAGGGCAAGGAAGGGATGGATATACTAGAATTTTGCTAAAGTATAACCCAGTAGACAGTGTGTACTCATGGGAGTTGTGTGTGCCAATCGTGCGTTGTTATTCTGAAGCACTACTCTTGGAATAACACTTAATTTCTGCTGGTTTATGTGGATGTAGTTGAGATGAGAATCCAACAGATCTGAAGGTGGAGAGCATCTCTATGGCAGCTTTGCAGAAGGCTTTAAGGCAGTATTTCTTCACAGGTGCCAGAAGTGTCCCAAATGCTTCCTTAAATCCTGTAGTATTACTCTGAGATAAAATGTTACTGTCTTATTTTGCCCTTCAGCAAGAACAGCATCCGTGTTGTCCGTATGGCATCCAGTTGGCCATATTGTCAACAAGAAACAGGGAAAAAAGGCAAAATGAGCCCTTGGCATTACCTTTCGGTGAGGTTTTGAATACTGACTTTAACTCTGAATACTGACTTGTTAGTCTCTTGAAGAGTGTCCTGAATAGTAAACCAACAAAGTTGGTTTACTTCCATGTTCATTGTTTTTCTGATAGAGCTGGTTCTTAACTTTGGACTAATATGATGTTTATCAGTTCAGCAGGTATACACAGAGTTGTACAGCATCAGTAAGATACTACGCGAGCTTAAGAGTTTCCTTTTTGTTAGATATACACGTTTCCTGCCTGGAATTAATGCGGTTGTACATGTCAAGAGAACTGAGTAATAACAAAAAGCAACAGAAGTCATCCAGCCAAAACAAGTAAGTTAAAAAGTCTGGAAGTGAGACATATATCACGTGGTGCTATGACAATGTTCTGCCTCAGGCAAGCAGGTGGAAGAGGATAAAAGACAAACTGAGCTTTCATTCACAAGGTCAATTCCTTGATTTGAGAATGAAAATAGAGTGAGACAGAATTCTGTAGTAAGGCTGTGAAGGCTTCACATCGTATTTGTCCTATGGTAGGCTTCTAGGGAATTTTGCATGTTTGAGCAGAATTATAAAAGTTATTCCCAGTTTCTCATCCTGAGAGCTCCCCC
Source organism: Chloroceryle aenea (assembly GCA_013399075.1). Lineage (NCBI taxonomy): Eukaryota > Metazoa > Chordata > Aves > Coraciiformes > Cerylidae > Chloroceryle > Chloroceryle aenea. The sequence continues at coordinate 257,124 of VWZY01003999.1, read as the reverse complement.
ACTTTGCTGCAGTGTGTGTCTGCAGAAGGATGTCTAAAAATCACCATGTACTGACAGTCAGGTCTGGTGATGAATTAAATTAAGCCCTTCTGTTTAGTCTGCAGAAAGGTTTTACTGATAAAGCTGGATCATCACAAAATAGCATCTTTTACATTCCTACTCAAAGTGGCTGTGGTGGCAAGTGCACTGTGCATTTTAACTGCTTAGTATTTGACCATGAGAAGATTGTTTTTCTAGAGGACAAGTAAGAGTAGAAGAGGAAAGGAACTCTTCTTTATGCATATTTAAGATACATTTACATTTCTTTTAGTTATTCTCAGGTTCTGAATGAGAATATTAATGCAGTGAATTGTTTACAGGGAACTGCAAGTTTCAAGGAACATGTCAGCAGGTGAAAAGAACATTTGGGTACCTAATTTAATTAACCTAGCAGCTCCCAAATCTTCCAAAGATGAAGTATTTTTAAATGTCATCTTCCCTTTGACTCCTCTCCCCCTCCTCCTTCGAAAGGAAAAATGAAAGAAAAGGAAAAAAAAAAAAAAGATGAGACACTGAAAACTGGGTTACTAATGCCTTTCTCTTGGGATAAAGTCCAACATCATTGTCTGAAAAGTGTGCCCAGACTAATGTGTTCAGGAATTGCTATAAGAGTACTATCGGTTGAAAAATATAAAGTACTTTCTTAATCAGCCCTCTTTACAAACTCACAGATTTAATTTTAAATACACCTGTCTGTTTTTCAGCCCTTTTCAAACTTTTTTTTTGTGTATGCTGAGGAATATCTGCCCCTTTGTGCATCCTAACCAGCAGTTCCATGAGTAGCAGCAATGGCTGCTGAAGATCAGGAAGCGGATAAATTTTTCCTCGTGGTTTGTGTAAAGTCCGCTGAAAGATTTTCTGTCAACTTGAATCAGCTTGTTGAGTGACTATCAACTGAATTTTACTCATGAAACTGATGTGGAAGAATGCTTGGGGAATCATCAAGCAATAGAAAACCAATGGAAATGTACAAGAGAAGGAAAAATATTTCCAGAATTAATTCCTTCCCCAGCCAGAAGGTTCTGACCTTTTCTCTGGTGGTGTCCATCCTCTGTGATGAATATTATTGCAGAGCTTGAGGCTGTTTTCCTGCCGCATCCAGAAATGCTGGACGTTAAGCAAAACAAGTGCAAATTCTGGTATGTTGCCAGATAAGCGCGCTGTGCGATAGTGACGTGGTCTGTGATAACTGTTTCTAAGCTGAGGAACTTGTTAACTCGGTAGAACAACCATGGAACTTGTTAACTCAGCTGTTAAAAATGTCCTCAGGGTGTAGAATCAGCCACTTACGCACACTGCTGGAACAGAGAAAGTTTGAGAGATGGTATCAGAGACCACAATCATCATGTAAATGAACAAAGAGATTTCATACCTCCAAAAAGAAAGAATTTCCCTGCTTTTGTTGACATTCTAAGGTATGTGAAAATGTGTACTACATGAAATACAAGTCAAGCGTTCAGATTCCTGGTGTTCTTGTAAATGCTGCACCATATTGGTAAGGAAGAGTAAAGCCAAATGGTAATAATCAGCTCCTGTTGTATTCAAAAGAAGAATTTCACCGTGAAAGCCTCGGTGATACTCTTTCATTATCAGCATCCTGGTTCCCTCAGTTACTTTGCTGGATCGAATTTCTGTTGCCATTTGGAGGAGGTGTTGGCTATCTGTAGTTGCAGATTTAATTGTAGAAAAAAGAAGTGAGGGAACCACAGTGTTCTTCGCTGTCAAAATCATCTCCCAGTAGATGGTGCCATTGTGAAATGCAATTTATTCTGAGAAATAGACTTTCGGAAGCCTAGATTTTCTGTGAATTATGGATTTATGGAAAACAGTGTTTATTTCTTTAATGTTCTTTGTAAAAATTCAAATCCTGGGATAAAAATATTTTTTTATTCTTCTCCAGGGAGGTATAAAGTGTCAGTCTTAAAATAAAGACAACTTCTGAAAATGTCTCACATTCAAGAGAAGACAAATAGCCCCTAAAATATTTGTAGAACAAACTGAGTTAATTCCCAGTTCCCCAGGGATTTGTCTAGACTTGTGAGAATAAGAACGTTTGTTATAATTCTATTCTCTATGAGTGTACTGAAACAGAAAGTGCTAATTAAGTAAAATAGTTCACAGGAACCAAAAAGATTAAATGATTATATGTGTCAGGGACTGGGGGATTAGAAATCAGAGAGGCTTTTCTGGTTTTGATTTAGTTACTGAAAAGCTTGTGTTGACTTCAGTATAGATGGTGTTTATAAATTTTTGTAGATGCACATTTTAGAAAATAACTGGTTTCAGAATCAGTGAATTAACCCAATAAATTATGTGGAACCTCTATGATGAGAGGTAAGATTTGATGTCCCCACTGTGTTGTGCCAAGTGAAATGTTTTGTCAGTAAATCAGTGAGATAGAACCTGAAGACAAAGTGAAGAGACTTCCTCTTCTGAAGAAAGTGAAACTCCCATAAGAAATTGAGCATTTGAGAGAGGAGACAAAGTTTAAGGGCCCCAGAAGATTGGCTGGAATGGTTGTGTGCTCTGTGGGGAAGGTGTCAGTCCTAAAGAGCGGCACTGTGGTCTGCTCTTTGCTGTCATGCCAGCCAGCTGGACAGAAAATGAAAACAAACAGCTGAAATGTGGTGTGAACTCTGAGCTTCCTTTCCTGTCGTAAGGGACAGGCTGCAAACACTGTATTTGCAGAGGGAAAAATTTGAAATTCTTATTCATCATTTTGCCCTTAGTTAGGAAAATAGGCTTTGCCTCTGCTGTAGTCAAAACTCTCTCCCAATGTTAAAGCTGATGTTTTTTTAGGAAATGTTATTTGTAAGCAAGTCGCAGGGGACCCAGCCAGCAGAAACAGGCATTGTGAATTCTCAGATGAGTACAACTTTAATTTTTAAGGGTCCAATTCACTAGGCAGTAGATTAGATGTAATGAGTCCCCATAAGTTTCAAAGGGCATTGCATCAAATTATAATGGCTATTCTGTCTGCTTGAAAATGTTTCCTGTGTTTTTGAGGTCAGTCCCATTTTTCCCACAAGTAGGGACTGAATAGAGTTCTTTATATGATGTATATTAGAATAACTTTGATCTTCTGTATTTCAGAGAAATGTATCTTGAAAGATTACAGTCAGACTGTTAGGAAGACATGCAGCTGTATTGCTGGCATGGGTACTTTTAAGTTTAAATTCTTTTAAGTCAATCTGATTTCTAGTTTAACAATCAAAGATGGTCTAAAGCCATTCTTCTGCTTTTAAAATGTTTTTCTCCCAAGTTTCATAATGTTTTGGTTAAATTCCTGTAGTTTAATTTACTTAGATTTTGGTCAGTACCAGCTAGATTTTCCTCTCCAGGGCAATGTTGAGGATTTATCAAGAATATGACAGTCTAATCAGCCTGTGAGGTCTTACTGAACATACTTTACTTGGAATTGACATCTCACAACAGCCTCAGGTTTGGCACCATTAAACCTACTTCATCCTAAAAGCTGGCCTTTCCACCTCAGTCTGAAACTAGCCTGGTTCTGAACCCAGCCATACTGGCCCCTTCTGAAGGATATTGGCCCCTTCTGAAGGATATTGGCCCATGCTTGCTTTCGCCTGCCCTTGCTGTGGTCCCCCGTGGGAAAGACTGGTGTGGTTTTGCTGAGCTTTGTATGTCCTGCTGAATTCTTTTATGGGGAAAAGGGAAATCTCCTTCCTTCCTATTTTTTTGTCATCAATAGCACAAGTAGATCTACCTTTGTTCTACATCTGCCATGTGTCCTCCTCTTTTTCCTTTACCTGGCTCTGGAGACCATTGTGGGCAACTGGCCAAATCATCAATCTTTTGTTGGTGGTGCATTTTAAGCAGACTGGATTAAGCAGAGCAAATACCATTGCTAGTAAACCAGCTAACTTCTTAGTCATTAATTGCTGTGACTCTTGTGCCATTCTGTGCTCCCTCCCTGCAAAACAGCTAGGTAGATGGTTGTTCCTACTGCTGTTGCATTGTTAAACAGATGAGTGTTTCCCCTCCTGTTTCCTTTTGCAAAATACCACACTTACACGTGTGTAGAAGGAGCATTAAAGTACACTTACAGCTTTAAGCTATTGCGGTTTTTTGGGGAAAAAAAATACAGTTTTCAGGAGAAAAAAGAAAAGGGTTTCATATAAACAGTGAAGCTTATGAGAACTCTGTGTCTCATAATGGCCTTCTGTGAATGTATTTAGCATTGGTTTAAGTAGAGTTTTCAGAAGCCAGGAAAATGTTGCAGAATGTGAAGGAAAGTATTGTTGCTGTCTATGTAGGTAAGAAACTGAGGGATTTAGAGTGAAGCACTTTATTTTCAGGAATAAGTAAATCACTACTTAGGGAGTCCTGGGACATACAACTTGAGAAACACTTTTTGAAGTGCATGATTTCAACTCACTTTATCAAGCCTATAGACTAAGTTAGTGTTAGGACTCAAGTGGAATTATTTAAGTCTGATTTAAAAGTGGATAGATAAACCAAGAAAGGAATATGCTGAACAGCTGAAAGGTACTGACATTAAATTCCTAAAAATGAAGGGTAAATCTTTTCTGGAAAAGTGAAACTGGTGCTTTAATCTGCCACTTCTGCTTTGTCACATTATTTAACATAAAAGCACACTCACAGCAAAAATGATAGTACAAAATAAGAAAAGTAGAGGAGGAGAGAGAGGACGGGACAGTGTATCAGTAATACACTCACTTTCCTTTCCTCCTCCCCTGTCATCTAGTCTTCTTCAGAACAATTCCACCTAAATCAAAGCTGATGGCTACCAATTTACCCATGTTCGGTCTTTAGGCTTTTTACTAAAGAAATCCTAAAGAAAAGATTTGATCCATAATGAGAAAAAGAACCTTCATTTTTTTAAAGGAAGTTGAGTAATTCAAGTGTTTTGAATTTTATATCAGTTCCTTACTGTATCTCAGGCAAACATTTTTACCAGTGGAAATCGAGGGCAAAATGATGGAATAGAATATTCTGCAACTTTTCCTTCTATTCACAGTTGCTCAATTTCTCCTTTCAGTGTCTTGGATGCAGAGTTAATTGTCCCTGATTTCAGGTTGCCTGTCATATTGTCAGGCTACTTACACCCTTGCAAAAAGTTAAGGCAGAAAAGGTCAGCAGATCTCTCAGGGATGCCTGAATTCTAACAGTGTCAAGCTATAAGCAGATTTAAGTCTTGCTCCAGTGTATTCTCTGTTTCAGATTGTGCCAATGCTGCTGCAGATTTCTGCTGAGAAATGAAGCTCCCAGCAGGTTCTTGTGGGGTTTAGGTTTATGATTGTGTATGTTTTTCACTGCCATAACTACATAAAATCTTGTGCAGTTCTGTGCTTTTGATATATGATGGTAGTATCAAAGATCCACCTGGCCATATTCTAGTCTAGCACAACATTGGTATGGTTGCTGAGATAGTTTGAATTTGCTGTCCATGCTACAGTAAAGCTGTTCTTTTTCCACAGCAAGGGTGAGAGACTAGAAATTGAGGTAAAGGGGAAAATTGAGTAATTATGTACAGGTATGCTCTGAAAGAGTTCTGACAAAGGGAAGTTCCACTCAAGGATCTGTTGAGGTCAAAGAGCAAAGGTAGTTTGTGTTCATAAATGGTTAATTGTGACTTAAAAATACCCGTATTGACAGGAACTGCCGGATAAATGTCATTGGAACTTCTTGTTTTTTTAATACACCTTAAGAAATTAAACAAAGCAAATGCATTTGGTGGCGCCCTCCGGAAAAGTCCAGTCACTTCCTGAGCAGTAATGTGCCTGTGAGCAGCAGATAGATTCTCATTGTTTGCCATTTCCAGTTTCCAGTAATGGGAACGATTACTTGATCTAGCCAGCTTCTGTTGAAGATCTGGGATAACTTACAAATTTTAATGGCAAAATTTTATCTGTTTCCATAAAACAACAACAGAAAAAATTATAACCTGGTTTTGGTACCTGGAAGCGTCACCTCTGATGATGAGCATTGTTTTATTTTGGAATTAAGTGTCTGTTCTTCAGGAACGAGATGTATCTTGCTCTTCTAGTGATTTTCTTGCAGTGTAAGTTTGATAACAAAATATGTGTGGATACATGTGTTTCTGGTTTGTTTGGGTTTTGTTGGGCTTTTTTACTGTCTTCCATCGCCATCTCTCAGTCTGTCAGCTATGAAAATAACATTTATTTTCACTTTTTTTCCAGGTTCAGAACTTTACAGTCAGGAAAGAGGTAGGTAATGGAAGTTTTTTTTCACATACAAATTTAAAATAATTAATTTAACTAATTCTGCAGCTGTTGGTGTGAATCCATAACAGAATTTATCTGAATTTGCTGTACCGTAGCTTAGTATAAAACTTAGCCAGGTAAAAAATCAAACAAACAAACATGTTACTTTATAGTGTTTCTTGGTGTAGTGTTTAAATGTGATAAACATTTAGTTTATTTCCATCTCATAAAATAAACATTTAGTAAAGTATGAGCAGCATACTTTACTAAATGTTTTGGTGAAGTCTTTCCTAGAGTAATTTGCTTTACTGAGGTATACAGGAGGAGAGATGGGAGAGGAAATTTAATTGCTAGCGTTTTGTTTTGGTCATTCAAAAGTCTCTCATGCCCACAAACAAGGAGGTAGGATAAAATTATAAAATATAAGTCGAGGGCACTATGCCTTACTCTTCCTGTTGCAAAAGAAAAGACCATGTCTGAGTAGGGTACAGAACTTGTGTTCTGAAGGGAACGTGTTTACTTTTCGTGTTATCATCTTGCTGACCTCCAGCACGTACACGATGCATACTTCCTTTTTTTTCCATCACTAGGGAGAAATGTTTGCTTCTTGCTTTCACACGTGAAAACATTTACCCTTTTCTCATTTGTTGTATGCCCCAATCTCTCTCTAGCAAGGACAATTTATAAATAGCTGGTAACTGTACAGGGTGAGGGATGACTTTAGAGGCAGGAAAGTTTTCTCATTCTAGTAGCAAATTTCTGATGCAAATCCTAGCCAAAACAGGCATAGCCAAAAGCTGTAAGTTCTAAAGGAAGGGAAAGTGAACAAACTTGTAAATATTTCCTTATACTTGTTCATCTAGCTGTGTAAATAAAAATATTAATTATACAATTTTAAGCAAGAAATTATTTATCATTGCTGTGATTAGAAGCACTACATATATTAATGCTATTATAAAATGTACTTCTTAAAGTGCCTATCAATTTTTATCCTTTTTAAATAGGAATATTGTATTTGGTATCCTTTTTTTTCAGGGACTAAGACATCTAAATTCTGAATTAACTGAAAGCATTGCTTCTGCGTATGATTATGTATTTGAGTTAACCAGGGTATGATTGCTAAGGACTCCTGAGAGTACAGTTGCTGGACTGCCAACAGTTTAAAGTTAGGCATGTACTTGTTTGCTTTTAGAACTTGAACCCAAATTTATTCTGTTATTCTCTAGCTACCCTAAACTAGAGATTTAAGATTATCCCAGGCTTGTAAATTACATGTTTAAAGTGGAATTTGCTGAATGATGTAACTGTAAACCTACTTTCAGATAAAAAATACTGGGATAACTCCAGTGATTTCTGCTAGTTGGGGATGAATTGGCTTGGGTTTCAGTACCACTGAATTTTTCAGTTTATTCAGACAAGTATAAATACAAATTTTTGTTCAGTTATCCTGCCAGTCAGCATTGGATACAACAAACCATGAGAAATAAGGAAAACCAAGAAGTAGCTGCAAACCTATTCCAGTGTCATTGTGTGTTCTAGGGAATTTAGTGGATTTGGCCATGAGCATGGACAAGTCAGTGGTTCTTTCAGTGCCCTGAGCAAAGGTTGAGCAGATGGACAGCGTCTGCTGTGATAATCGGTAGTTGCCTGTATCTGTGCAGTGGAAGGTAAATCTGCTACCACTGCAACATCTGTGAGATCTGACCACAGAAATGATAACATCTGTTACTAGCAATTAATTAATTTTTGTCATTCAAATGTAGCTGCTTGAGATAACAGTTACATGTTGGAGTAATTTAAAAGAAGCATAACTCTATTTTTTTTTTCTATCAAGTTTTCACTTTCAACGCAGTGGAAATCCAGGTTCAGCCATCTGTCAGAGTAAACAATGGAGCTCCTATGTCAATTGTCTGCCATGCTGATATTAGCAAAAGTACCAATTTCCAGCTGAAGCATAATTTTACAATTTTTAAGGATGGCAAGCTTGTCTTCACGACTGTATCAGACAAAGGAGATGCACAATATGAAATACCTATGGCTAGATCTTCCGATACAGGAGACTATGAATGTACCGTGGAAGCAGATGGAAAGACAAAATCGAGTAACTCCTTACACGTTTGGGTAATAGGTGAGTATTCCTTCCAACAGCCTTCCAGGGGAAGTAATAACAGTACTGAATAGGATATCTTGCAGTGTTTTTTATCCATACAAGTGTTTAGTACTAAATCCTCATGCTAAGGCACAGAAATGAAATCACAATCCCAAGGCTACATGGCTGACCGGTGATAGTTAGGAATGCAGTCTGTGCCTCCTGTGCCACCATCCTCTCTGCCCTGAGCCTCTGTTCCCTAGACTAGAGAGAGTATTATTTATGAAATCTTGTGCTTATAGATCATAAACATAGCGTCAGACAGGTAAATTACTGGAAAAGCTGGAAATAAAGTATAGAGATTCTCGCCATGTGACAGCCATTGGCAAAGCTAGTGTCAGCTTTGGACTGCTTCTGTAGATGATATCAGTCTTCTCCTCTCATATGAGAAGAGAGGCCATTCCCATCTGTATACTCTTTCTAGCCATGTCTTCTTGACTGCTGGTGACAGTTTTCCCCTTGGAGAAAGCAACTGGGAGAGAATTTGCTCAGTATTAGTTACAGGGTTGGGCAGGGCCTGTCATTTTCTTCAGATGTGTGCACCTCTAGGTGCAGAAGTTGGGATGGCATTTGGTTTCTTTGATTGTACATTTCTCAGTGGCAGCAAGAAACACAGGGGAGGAAGTAGTCTTACCTTCAAACCATCAAATTTCATGCTTCACATGTTGCATCAAGACTGTATGAACCTCTGGAGGTTCTTCTGAAGCACGCACCCACACATCAAAGGAACCGTCTTCGTAAAGTTCAGTTATTGCAAAGTATTTGTATCTGTTCATTAGCTTAAATCACTGCCACAGTCACCAGAGATAGGGTTCATTTCAGGATTATGCAAAATTCTATTTCTTGTTTCTTTTTCTAAGGAATGACCAAGCCAATCCTGACTGCTGAGAAAAAAGAAGTTTTAGAGGGTGAAGTTGTGAAATTACGTTGTGAGCTGCCAGAAGAAGAACCTCCTTTATATTTCTTTTTCCGGAAGATAAAGATGAATTCAACACCTAAAGAGAAACACGTATTTGAACCATACAGAAATTTTTCTGTAGTGGAATTTTCTGTTGAAGAGGGGGACAATATTTTACAATTTGATTGCTTTGGTAGGAGAAATGTAAAACTTGAATTTGAAAGCTCAGAGCACAGCAACAAAACACTTGTTACAGTCAGGGGTAAGTTGCTTAGCTTTTCTTTTTACATTTCTTTGCCTTCTATAATTAAAAGCGTGCGTTATGAGTTTGTATGTATTCTCTTGCAGAACCATTTATAAAGCCCACTCTGATTGCCAAACCCTCAAGTAATGTTACAGAAGGAGACAGAATACAGTTTGAATGCTCAACTGTGGTAGCCCGGATGCGTAACATTGAAATCATACTCCAGAAAAACAGGACAATCCTGAAAAGTGTACGAGATGAGAAACTTTTGAAACACTCTGTAGTAGCTACTCTAGAGCACAGTGGTGAATACCTGTGTAAGGTGGAGCAAGGGAGAGCCTCTAAAACCACCAAACTGAATGTTGCTGTGTCAGGTAACACTTCTGTTCATCTTGGATTTTACTCAATGGATTATGTTTAAATGTAAATTTGGTAAAACTCAAGATCTGAGTGTAACTTCCAGATCCTAGTGTAAATTTTCCCTAAGTTAAAGGCTATTTAGATTAGATTTCAGTTTCTGATTTTTACCTGCCAATACTTTCTACTGAAATAATACTTTCAAATAACACACATGAAAAGTGGTTTCGAGTCATTGCTAAGTTTCTGGTTTCCCTGAAAATATTATTGTATTAAAATAACATCTTTGGGGTTTATTTCACCTGATTGTAAACCTCAAGTATGGCTTTCATTCTGTATACTTTGAGGGTGGTTGTCATATTCTTTAAGGCTCAGTTTTAATGAATTAATTCTCTTTTTATCTTGCAGAGTTATTCCCCAAGCCTATATTAGCTGCTTCTATGAGTACACTGGATGAAAACAAAGAATTAACTTTGAGTTGCAGCATTAGTGGGTTTCGGAAAGCTAACTTCGCTATATTACGGAAAAATTCAACTGGAGACATCTTGTTGAAAAATTCTAGAAACTTAACAATGAGAGTTAATGTGAACGATACTGGATCCTATATCTGTAAAGCTGAAGTAAAAGGAATAGTCAAGGAGAGCAAACCTGTAAAGATAAATGTTTATGGTGAGTGGATACGNGTAAAGGGGGATTAACTGAGTTGTGATGTACCACTGCAGAAACAGAGGTCCCTGATTAGGTGCTGCAGGATTCATCTCAGGTAATACATGCAATGGTACTTGCATATATTTTTGCTCTATAGACTGACTCCTGGTCAGAGCTAGTTCTGGAGTTTGGATGATTCCCTGGGCAGTCTGTTCCAGGGCTTTACAACCTTTTAGGGGAAGAAATTATTTCTATTGTCCAATGTAAACCTCCCCTGACACAACTTGAGGCCTTTCCTCTTGTCCTAACACTTGATTCTTGGGAGAAGAGTCCGACCCCACCTTGTTCCAACCTCCTGGCAGGGAGTTATTGAGTCAGAAGGTCTCCCCTGAGCCTCCTTTTCTCCAGGGTAAACACCCCCAGGTCTCCCAGCCACTCATCACCAGACTTGTGCTCTAGGCCCTTTCCCAGCTCCATTGTCCTGCTCTGGACACGCTCCAGCTCCTCAGTGTCCTTCTGGGACATTGAGTGGCCCAGAATTGAACCCAGGATTTGAGGTGCAGCCTTGCCAGTGCCCAGTGCAGGGAGATGATCCCTGCTCTAGTCCTTCTGGCCACACTATTTATGATACAAACCAGGATGCTCATGGCATTCTTGGCCACCTGGGCACATGCTGTCTCATCTTCAGCCAGCTTTTGACTAGTACCCTGAGAGTCTTTCCTACCAGGCAGTTTCCATCTGCTCTGCCCCAGCCTGGAGCATTGCAGGAGGTTGTTGTGACCCAAGTGCAGGGCCCAGTGTATGTTCTGTTATCTATAGTTTGGTTTTGTTGAAGTCACACCCTGCTTCCATTCTGTCAAAGACGAAGAGCTTCCCAGTATAGGCTGTGTGTGCAAAGTAGCTAAATATTGTATATTTATATATTTCTATAAACCAGTATCTTACATTTGGCTTTATGCAGTGTAATTTGCAACAATTTTTCCTTTTATTCCTCTTTTAGCTCCAGTCTCCAAGCCAACTCTTTCTGTTGTCAGTGGTTTACCGGAGGTGGTGTTAGGGAAGCCTCTCTGGTTAATCTGTCATTCAGTGATGGGAACACCACCAATAACATTCACATTCTACAAAGGAAATGAAGTTAAGAAAATAGTAACTAATGACACATATGCTACGTTCTTGGATGAAAATATTCAACAAAATGATGAAAGAGGATACAAATGTGAAGCTAGAAATAAACACTCCAGTGGTATGGAAACTAGCAATATTCTAAATGTCACAGTAATAGGTAAGCTTGTTTTATTCTTGTCTTATGTCATATATTTATTTGTGAAACTGCAACAGCAAATGATGGACCAAGTGAAATGTTTACACATTTTTGTTCACTTGAAATAAAACTAGTTGAAGATCTGTATCTTCATCTTTGCTCAGTAGTGTCTCCTTTACCTTACTTTGTCAGAGTTGGTCAGTTCCATCAGTTTAATGTCAAAACATTTGATTATTTTGGTAGTGGTTCATCAATACCTGGTAAAAGATGAGTAGAGCTGTGTATCTTACGCATGCTCTGACACCTATGTTGATGTCATTTGACTACATAGCAACCACACACAGCTACTGGGAAAAAAATAAGACTTCTTCAGGTTTATAAGGGAATTGGTGATGGAATCCACATGCAGAGCCATTTTAACCCATATCCTTGTCTCCTTGCTACTTTTCTCGCATGTTATCAGCAGTATTTTAGCTTTTCCTAACCTGATTACAGCAAAGTAGTCCAGGACCAGAGCAGAAGTCTATTTCTGACATGTTGAAAAGAGAAGGGAATCTCTCTCCACCAAGGAGTTTCCAGTTTTCTGTCCTGGCTTGAATCCAAATTGTGTTGGTTTTAGTGAGATAAACTTGTGGTTAACAGGCTGGTTTCTCTCTGAGTTTTGACACTGAGTTGTATATGACTGGAACAGATAATTCAGAATTGTAGCATTTCTTCTGAGTCAGTTGTATTATTTCACAGTTGAAGGACATTCTCTCCATGCTCTGAGCCCCCAAACAGGTCTTTTAATACAGTATTTGCATTCGCCTAGACTATAAAGTAGGACTGCACCTTAAGTCCATCAGTTCCACCAGGATATGCTTTGCTAACACTAGAAAGAAGCTGAATGTTAAAACTCTGAAGAGATTTATCCAGTGAGATTTAAAGTCAAGGTAATTTGACATAACAGGTTACAAAGCAGGACAAAATATCATCTCAGTCCATTAACAAGTGGGTATTTCTTTGCTGGAACTGGTGTATCCCAGCTGTTAGAGCAGTGGTTCAGAATATAATGTGACACTGTTCAGAAGCTCTGAATAATACAAAAAAAAGTCATGTTTTGATGAGCCAGACTTCTGCAGTCCACCACTCCTGAGGTGGTAGCTTCAAATTCTCTGTATTCTGTCCTTTCTTTTGGTACAAGATTTGAAAAAAAGACTTGTTCTTTAGAGCAATCCTCTCTATCATGGGATCAGCCATACTAACCCATATTTTATATCAAATCTGCTTCCTATGTAATACAAATACAGCTTTCATGACTAGCATCTTTTCATATCAATCTGGTTTCCCCCTTCTGCTTCTGTACCAGTGTTGCCTTAGTGACTCCTCCTTTACATCTGCCTTGTGTTATCCATGACCCTGCCCCAAGCACATTTATTATGCTTAGAGAGAAAATTTGTATAGCAATTTTAGCAAAACAGATGCTTCAAATTCCAAACATTTTGTGAAACTATTAAAAAAAAATAACATTATACACACCCATTTACATGCTTGTTTAAATGCAAACTAACTTCTCCCACTATGCTATATTCTGTAATCATCTGGGGCTTGCTTATGCCTTGGAAGAACTTGATCCATGATCTGCTGATATTAAATGTTACAAGAACAATATAATACAAGTGCATAAAATAGCATAACTATACATAACTATGAAAGCATAGCTCCATAATTGAATTATAATTATTTAAACTTTCAAATTGCTGAGTGTATTATTTCTGAAAATTAATTAATTTGTAGGTTGGGGTCTGAGGGGCATCCAAAGGAGTTTAAGAAGCTGACTGACTTCTGTGGACTGGATATAGTTTCCTTCTATGTCTGCTTTGTTTCTTTATAGTGCCTCCTTTTTATTTCTGGGATTATAAAAATAGGTACTAGAGGATGCTGTCCAGCAGAGGCTGTTCAGAAAGATTAATACTGTGCATCCAGTCTCTGTTTAACTAAGCATTAAAGCAAGTCTTTCTACAATATAATGTTTTATCCTTTTATCAGCTATTTCTAATAGTGCTAATACTGGTTTTCTTTGTGCCTTCCTCTCTAGTACCAATCGAGAATGCCAGCTTGGGCAGTATTCCATTTGGAGAAGTGGAGGATGGCAGTGAGACTATTTTTCTCTGCTCTGTGAATGGAGGATCTTGGCCAATCCACTTCAGGATTTTTAGAAAAACCGACCGTGAAATTCTTGTATACGAAAAAAGTGAAAATGCAGACAGAATCGTGTGGCACAAGGAGACAATGAAGAGGCAGGACACAGGCACATATTACTGCATGGCTTCTAATCGAGCTAATGTGGATGTGAAAAGCCATACAATAACCATCAGTGGTAAGCTCATTTTTATGCTAAGCTGCATGCTAAGTCATCATGACAGGTGAGGTCATTTTATCTGGGATGTTATTACTTGGTTTTGTTCCACCATTGTCAGAAGTTAAACAGAGGGGGCTATTCATAAACAGAGATTGTCTGACTTACAGAGAAAAGTTTAAGGGATGCTCAAAAGCCAAAGAAGTCAGATGCAAGCTAAAAACAACCCATTGTACTGAGTTTTTGGTCACAAAGGAGAGACTCACTAGTGAATTTGGCATGCAAGTCTCCTTAGTGTTCTTCCCCAGTGTGTAAGAAGGCCAGTTTGTAGTAAAAAGAAATGTCAGGAACTGTAGAAGTTGGTAATGATGACCTGTTACTGCACATACACTCTTAAACACATCTGTCTTATTTCCAGTCATCTTAGCAGCCTGGAAGAAAGGAATCATTGCTGCATTTGTCCTAATCCCTATCGCTGGAGCAGTAACTCTTGCTTTATGGTGGTTTTTCCATAAGAAGAAAAAGGGTAATGAATAGCTCTTTTCTATTTGTTTGGTGACAAGTGCATTACATTTAAACTTGTGTTTGTTTCCTGACCCAAGACTTGTTGGGGGTGAGGCTTCAGGAAATGATTAAATACATTTTTAAAAAGTGAAAAGTCCTGTTAAAAATGCTGGTTGGCCCAAATGAAGCTACAAGTATGCTGAAGTTTTCCAAGTACATTGGGCAGAATGGGAACATGTAAATAATGGTGCTGGGAAAACACTAGTGAAGCAAAAGTTGCACCATCTGGGTGCAACCGAGGTACTTCCATGCAGGTGCAATGTAGAGGCAGACAGGGCCTAAGGAGTTTTTTGATCCCTTATAGGCTTGATTTGGGATCCCATCTCCAGTGCAATTGAGGTACTTCTCCAGTCCTCATGAAACAAATTTAAGATTATTAGATTGTGAAGTTGTTTTGGGTTTTTTTTTCCCCACACTGTAGTACAATTTCACTTAGGTGTTTGTCCTTTGCTGTTAAGGTATTCTTACAGATCTTGTTCTTTCAGAAAATAAGTAAATCTGGTTTATCCTGTGATATGTAGTACACTGAAAAATATTTGGGAAAATTTGCAGTATCTGGATGTCCCAGACTGCTTAAATTGGCCATGCTGAAGTCTGACATTTGGGATCTGAGGTTCTCTGTAAAAGATATTTAAGGGACCTGGGTGACAAACAGGATGTAAACCACTAATTTGTGATAGCCAAGAGAAATTATTCTGATTTAGGTAGCTAATCACTATATGTTTTGATTTTTAGTTTGAAATTATTTTACTTGTGCAATTTATTAATAGATGCTTTTATTTTTCTCTCTCAAGCTAAAGGACCAGCCATGGAGATGTCTGGGTAAGATGTTTTGCTTTATGGGAATTGTGAAGTGTTTCTGTTTAAAGGGCTGGAGGCCTCCCTCCATATGAATATGGTCTATTATGGAACACACCTGCAGACAATAGATGGTTGTGTTTCATGTACCACCTGCTAACACAACAACAGGATGAGGAAATAGTCTAAAAA
Source organism: Chloroceryle aenea (assembly GCA_013399075.1). Lineage (NCBI taxonomy): Eukaryota > Metazoa > Chordata > Aves > Coraciiformes > Cerylidae > Chloroceryle > Chloroceryle aenea. The sequence goes on along the minus strand of VWZY01003999.1, from coordinate 241,427 downwards.
TAGAAAAATTGGCTAAGAGAGATGCAAGAATGTCAGGACTGCATTTGAATGCATTTAGATATGGAATTCATAATACAGAGGTCTTAAAGAAGAGTAATGCAAGAGGGAACATTCTTCACCTTAAAGTTTGTTCTTCTCTTAAAGACAAAGACAAAATTTTCATTAGCTTCAGTAGTTAACAATGTGTGGTGGTCAGCACAGACAGTAACTAACTCTGTGTATCATCATGTTGTTATTTTTATGAACTGGTTTTGGATAATTACATCAACTTTTATTGGTTTGCTTTTCAGTTCTGCCTTGGCCACAAACTTGACAAGTGGAAAAATGACAGGACAGCACAATGATGGAGACTACTATTCAGGTAGGATATTTTGCTATAAGACTGTTAGTGAGTTGGCTTAATTAAATGTTAATTCAAGGTTTTGGTCTTACAAGACTCTTGTTTGGATAGAGCCCTCTGTTTAGGGAATACAGAGGAATACCAATGACATTCTCCCAGGCATCTTCTATCATTTTGTCTTTGTACATTTTTTTGTGAGCACTTCTTCTGTAAAGATTGGTTTATAAGTCTGCTCAGACACTTCTACCAGGCAATCAGTTAACAATATCAGAGATGGAGAAATCATGGTAAAAGAAAATTATTTCAGAGAGGAATTTTGAGTTGCAGCATATGATCTTGTGATGTGGCCACAGTACAATGATGTTAACTTGCCATGATTCATTCACTTAATTTAATTCCAGGATCTCAGTGCACTTTACAAAGATAGGTGGGCATGTTGTTTAGAGCACCTTATATAAACAAAGGTACCCCTCGGATGTTTTTGAGCTCCTCATTTAAAACCCTCCATTTTTCCTACCTGTATTACATGAATGTCTTAGGCATGAATCTAAAAATAGAATTTCTCATGTGAAAATAAATACAATGACAGTAGGAGTTGTATCTGTGTAACAGAGTGGCTGTAATAAGTATTTTGTCAGCTGAACTTCTGCTTCAATATTTTAGGATCAGGTTACATTGAAGATAGTGAAAATCACATGAAACCAACAGATGAGAGTAAAGGTAATGTCATACTTAAATAATAGCTGTACAATTTATTTTATGATTGAAAATTATGATGTTTTCTAATGGTGCAAAATGACCCATTTGCCAACTGTATAATGAAGCCTAATTAGGTGTGCAGTATTCCAGGCCATCTAATGAAGGATGGTATACAAGTACAACTTAGATTTTTTATTTTTTATTTTTTTTAATCTCTTCTACAGACTTCTGCTTATTTTACTTCCCTGGCTTTCTTTCAAGATCTAAGCACTAAAGCTAAAAATAATCTGCTATAAAATCAAAATAAAATAACCTGCCAAATAGCTTGAGACACTGTGTGGGCTGTATATACATAGATATTCATTACAGCATGTCATCAAACACATTGTGTTCTTCAAGACCAGTGTTTTTAAGATATTTAGTCAATGAATACTATTTAAACATTTTTTGGTTTATATTTATCTGAAAGTATTCTCACTGGTTAGATGCAATTTCTGATGGCTTGTAGTACATTTTAACTTGGTTGTCTCTTGGACTGTGATTTGAAAGATAATTGGAAAAACATCTAGAGTATCTAAAGATCAAAGTTAAGCTAAAATGAATTCAGAGCATGGAACCAGACTGCTGCAGAAACCTATATGCAACATAGGTGGCAGAAATTTCTAGCTGATAATTCTCTGATGCAATTCTGAGTGTGCAGAGCAGCATTGTACCAGAAAACTGAAAAAGGTGCTTCACCAAGTTAATTTCACAGGAAAACTTGAAAACAACCTTTGGAAACTAGCTCAGTGACTCTTGCTTTTTCCATTGTATCCTACCTGTTTCAGATGAAATGGGCTCTGGTCTAATGGTCTGCACTTGTGCCAGAAATAAATGGGTTCAATCCTCACCTGCTGTGGATTGGGCAGCTTCATTAAAACCAACTAGGCTATTGCAGATCACTCTGCCAGGTGTAGAAAACAAGTCTATTACTCATATACCTCTAAAAATAACAGTGTCTATTCTGCATTTGTGTGGCAATAGCTTTTACTTCAGCAAGCAGAAGGAAGGAGGTACATGGAAATTATTTCACTGTGGCCTGAATAAGTCAAAATAGAACTAGAGAGATATTCTCATGCAAAACAAACATACAGACAGCAGAACTGTAGGAACATGAGGCTGGATTGATCATTCTGAATCACTGCTATTGTAGGAAGCCTGCCATTTAAACTTCATTTTAACTAATACTCCACTTTAAACAGTTTTGTTCAGCTTTATTTTTCTTTCCTTCCATCAGTGCTATTGGTAGGCTGCTCTAAAATTTTGCTGTTCTAATCATTAGGTCTTTCTCTAAATTTCTGTTCTAAAAAATCCCCAAGCATTTCTGCAGGATTCCAATGGATGACTGTGGTGGTTCCTTCCAACTTTTACAGAAATCTAGTAGAAAACCATCTCCACCCTAAAGAAAAGAGGGTAGAAAGCAACAGCTGTTCCTTGTGTCAGTTGTATTCAGGGAGCCAGTACCTGTCAAGCAGTAGTCTTAGTAAATGAGGTGTCTAATCATTGCCAGGCTTTCTCAGGGCATTGTGGAAGAGAAGCATTTTGAGGAGGAAGATGGGTTGCCTTTGTCCGTGTTCTTTGGAGAGCTTGAAGGGCAACATAAAAGTGCTGAAATTACTTATTGGCAAAGCAGAAACTGAGAGTATGAGAAATGATGTGGGAGGCTTTGAAAGACTTAGAGAAGGGTTTAACTGTGAGGAGTAAGTGGAGAATAGGAAATGTCTGCATGTCCCACAGTTTCAGAAATCTGGCTTGAGTTGGTCTACTGCCTTTCAGGTTGGGATGACTTTAAGGAATGGGTTGGCCTTATAACTCTTAGCAGAGTATCTTGCATCTGCCAGAAGTAGGGCCTGATTCTGCACCTATCAAAGTCAATGAGGACTTGTCATTAATTTCAGTGGCAGCAGGATCAGGCCCACAGCTCAAATGAAGCATGCAGTCCTACAAAGAAACATCTTCTTGATATTTTTGAGGCAGGACCTGACCTTGAGAGTGATGAGGTGGAGTACACTGAAGTTGAAGTATCAACGCTTGATCCTCACAGAGGTAATAAACTGTCTGGCCTCTATGGTTGTTATATTCTGGGAGTTATAACTCTGTTATAACTGGCAGTTATAACTCTGGGCATGTTGCCACTCCCTCACCCTGGTCTGAATGTAAGAGCAGGTTGTGTTTTGTGTGCATGACGGTTTCATGCCAGTGGCACTCCTTAATTCTAGACAATGCTGTGGCAACCATCCTGTTGTTCACTGTAGCCCTTCTTCCCCTAGGATCCTCTCATGCACTTGCCCTTCCCATCCACATGAGGTCTGTGCAGAGCAGAGCTCCCAGTTGGAGATGTGGCTCTGAGCAGAAAGCAGCCTGCTGGGAATTTTCACATTATAGAGTCCAAATTTGCTGAGAGCCACGGGGTAGGATAATGGAGAGAACAGAAAGCAGTGGAATTTCCTCCTTTATAAAGGAACTGGTTGAAGGGTCAAAGCTGTAATTCACTTGTGATGAAAAAGAAAGAGAGACCCATGTAGTCTCTCAGTCTGGAGAGGCCTGGAGACCATCCTGGATTTTGTGGCACATTAAAGAGAGAAGAGAGAATACTGATGCCCAGATAACTGCAGGCTCCTACCTGTAGTTTTCTGGTAACAGTAACCAGACCTCATGGCATGAGGCTAAGACACATGTCTCTGTGGCCTTGAAGGAGAAATATCTACTGAAATTTATTCTCAACACCCAAATGCCCACCTCAGCCATGTCATCTAGAGAACTGTGATATCATTGTGCCCTTGTGTTGAAAGCTGGTAAATCTTTCAGAAATGTACAGAAAGTTTCAAGTAGCTAAGAGTGAATAAAGCTCATGAGGGACACTTAGGCTATGCTCTAGCTTCTTTGCTTTAGCTGAATGAGAAGCAGACAGAGGAAAAAATTGATACTTTTGCTTTTTCCTTGTAGGAAGGACCACTTATTTCAGAGACACATGATATGGATGTTTAGTTAGTAATACAGATGTTTGGGCAAACGTGCTCACTCTTCAAGCTTTGCAGCAAAGCTCTGCTGGAACAGCCAGTCCTATTCTTTCTCTGTTTTCATATTCATCAGAGGTTTACCTCTGTTTTAAGCTTGCTATTTGTCCTCCTCTGCTAAATTCTGCACTGAGATACCATAGTTGTAGTCTTCTTCAGAATAGGGCTAATACTTAATTGTTCCAACTGTTTCTGAGCATGCACTACACAATACTGGGGTGTAGAATGGTAAAGAAGTGCTAGTGTATGATTATTTAAATGAAAAGCCCTATTAAATACAAGCTCAGCATCTCTAAAAATAGCTTTTTTCATCCCATTCCTGATACATAAGACTATTCCAGTATGCAAGACTGAGTAATAAAATAGTATTCATGCTACGTAGACAGAACCCCATTAAACTGCAAAGTGACGTTTAAAAGGTAATGTGTAAATGAGATCAGATTATTTTAACTGAATGCTGTCTCGTGGTACAGACCTATGTATGACAAGCAGAACATTAATTAATTCTGTAAGACTGAATTGTGCTTCAAGTATATTGAGATTTGTTAGCTCCCTAATGTATTTCTTTTGTTACACCTGGGACTTGAGTGAAGACTTAGCAAATGCATGCTTTGGTTATGTAAATGGCAGCTGCACTGAAAGTATTTTATATGTTAATCTATAAAAGCATCTTGAGGATGCTGCTTAAATGGAAAGAGATGTATGAAACCAAGTTGCAAGATTAATTCTTTCATCTCTGAACAGCCTATCACAATGAGAACACAAGATTTATTCTTGGGAAAAGAGAAGCAAAGCAAAATTTCTTTATATACCCTTGTAATAAACACGTGCACCCAGAAAAATAATTCAGCCATAGGGCTGCCACTGATATTTCTGCCACGTTCATGTTATTGTACAAGTCTGGTTTCAAATCACAGTAGCCTTTAATGTCTGCCTGTGAGTTAAGACCAGCCCTTCTTAGGGAACATATCTTTGAAATTATCATCTAGCTCCAAATCCTTATTGTACCTCTTTTGATTCCACCTATTTTCTAAATGAAGACAAAGTACCTCACACTTAACTTTTCTCTGGGCATGCATATCTCACCTGGCACGCTGCATGTAGGGTCTGATGCCTCCTGCCTTTTGAGGAACTCCAGAATTCTTTGATCTCTCAAGACTAACTTCAGATTCATTTATCTTCCCAATCTTTTGTTCCTCCTGCCACTGTTGCCAATGTTCATCTCAGGGGCAGGAGAATCGTATTTTATGTATTGTGAAAAACTACTTCATAAATACTGCAGAATCTAAGATATAGCAGTAGCTTTTATATCACTTTTGGGAATGAGGAATAATTTAATGCCACCTCAAAGCAAGTTTACATAATTGTAGACAGGTGAACATCTTGTCTTTGACAGTAAAGAACTGCTTATATTTGAAAACAGTGGTTTCACCCTATTTTTCCAGCCATGTCTGCACTTGCTGATCATTTCTGCAATACTTTTAAACACAGTACAATGGTGAATAGGCTGGTGCATCAAGGACTTTGTTTGTACTGTGCTTCTGTGTGAGGACAAAAAGCAGCATTCATTACAGTGAGCTTAAGTAAGCAGCATTCATTAAGTAAGCTTACTAGAAGCAAAATTTCACTGCTTTATTTTACAGCTTCCACGTGGTAATAACTTGATGCCTAATTTTTGAATGTTAATTCAATATTTAAAGAGGTGGAATTCTAGAAAATTGTTAAATTAAATATTTATAGAGATCATATGTTTGCCAAAAGTAAAAACAGCAAAAAGATGGCAAAGTGATTTAGATCCTTTATTGTTAATCCCAGCAAAAACAAAAGGCAGTGCTAAAGAAAGATCAGGAAATACTCCTAAAGTGAGAAGGGAGAAACCACTATTCATGCCTGAGGAAGAACGTGCATCATCTTTAGTTTCATAGCTGGTTAGTTATCTGCAGGGTGGCAACATTGTAAATTTAGTGGGAATGTCAAATAATCCAAGTAATTTCTCCTAGCACATTTATTTTCAGTGCTGAGATGACTTCTGGAAGATTAACAAAGACAATAACATGGGCAGTGGTGTTATATCACAATTTAATGAAACAGGTCTGAAAAAAAAA
>VWZY01003999.1:211216-235072 GCA_013399075.1 Chloroceryle aenea | reverse complement strand
AAAAAAAAAAGAAAAAATTGTTCCAAATGAAATAAGCTACCTCTCAAAATTCTGAGAAAATGACTTCTTACTTCACTGGAAATTGAATTGATCATTTAAGCAATAGTCTATAAGCAACAAGAAATGCACTTCAAGATCTTCAGCCTATTTTGCAAAGGAAGTTCATGCCAAAACTGCAAGTCTGAAAGCAGTGATTAGGCACTTGGTAAAGTGTAACTCCTACTGTTGTTGAAATTAATAGCAGTTTTGCAACTCATTTGTGATCTGTTAGCTCCCAGAATTTCAAAGTTGCTTAACAGAATTTAAGAAAAATGAAAATGGCTTTGGGAAATCAGAATGTGGTGCCAGAGACACTCAGGTTCTTCAGAGTGATTCAGAAGAGCAACAGTCCTGATTTTGATTCTGGCTGCAGATCAATAAGTCTGAATTCTTTAAATGTTGGTTATTTGGGATTTTTTTTAATACCTAAAGTACAGGATTCTCTATCCAGAAATGTGAAATTTCTTTCCAGTTTGTTTCAGAGAGGGAACAACCATTTTCTCTCTCTTTTTTCTTTTTTAAACTTTAACTAGAAAAATCGAACTTCTTAGTTGATTGAAGATCCTCAGAAATTGGAGGTAGAGTTCTGAGGTTTTCTAAGAGACTCAATTTAACTGAAATGGATGAATGTTTCTAAAACTCTTGATATCCTTGACTATCAAGCTCCTAGACCCTGCCTCCACAGGCCTTGATAACAAGTGAAGAATGTGTTTTTAAATGCACAGAGTTCTGGAGCACTTTGCTTTACTATAGTTTCCCAGGGATTCTTAATCTACAACCATGCAAGAAATCAAGGAAATTGTTCTAATCTCCTACTAGTCAGAGCTGTGTTTACATTGACTGGAGAGAAACCAAGTTGTTGCTATTTTCAGCCCTTTAGACAAGGCTCTGCCCCTGCCTGTAGTTTTGTATCAAAACTCTGTGAGTTAGTTTTCGCAGATGGCAGACAGCAAAAAAAGGAAGAGATTTTGCTTTTCATCTCATACAGGAGCAGAAGTTTTACAGGGGCTTATTTGTAGACCTAAGGCTCTGAAAAGTGTCTAAGACTAACACTGCATTTGTATCCCAGCTGTGTCCTTGGAGGTACAAATCTTCTGTCTGCTTTTTCTCCTTACTTTTTATCTTTCCATAAGCCTTCTCAGCTTTCTCTCCTGCTATGTCCACCTGATCTCCATGCACTAACAGAAGAGCTCACCATGCTGAGGAACTGAGAGAAGACTTTTCCCTTACTGCACCTACATAGAAGCCATGCAGTTTAAAATCTGCAAACATTCTTCAGAGACATTTCACAAAGAACAGCAAATTAGATTATTTTTGTGCCCATAAGATTTAATCAGGCTAGTTGCCAAAAGGTGGTGTGGTTAATCTCCCAAATGACAGATCTCCTCAGCTCTAGGATCCCTAAATCCTTAGAACAAACTGAAGAAAGTCTTCAGAGTGATCTAGAGAAACTCTTCTCTAGCAGTAGATATCTCTGTAAAATTCAAGTAGTGTTAAGTTGAGAAGATTATTAGAATGTTAAAGTCAAATTTAGCAAGGGCAGCCTATTTTCATCTTCATTTTTATATAGGGGGAGAGAAATCTCTCTCTTGGACCCTTACAGTCTGGGTTTGGGGGAGGGGGTGTAGTTGCTTTTTCATACAGACTCTGCAGGCTCATTGCTGCTTATGTAACTACTTCCTCTGGAAGTAAAACAGTGTGTTCTGTTTGTTTAAGGAGCTTTTCATAAGGCTAACAAGCAAAACAAAAGAAAAGAAAAAATAAAAAAAGGAAAAAAAAAAGAAAAAACATTGATTCTGTGCCAATACATTTTCCAGCTCCTGTACAGAAGGGGACTGAAACAGTTTATAGTGAAATCAGAAAAGCTAATAATGGTAAGTAAGCTAGTGAAAAATTTAAACACATAAAGGAAGCATTTGTACAGAGATTAGGCATAACTTTGTGACTAAATAGTTTAGAAGCTAAATGCCATAAAAAGATATCCAAGTCACATCAGAGCATACCGATGGGCAGCTCCAGAATCTGAGGTGTTGATAACTGCATAACACCTCCATGGCTTCTCATAGACTAATGATATTTAATGCAGTGAGATAAACACTTGTAACATCTACTTCAGCAGCCCATTTACACTGTATCTGCTAAATAGTTTGGCCACAGAGCTGACTCTGAGTCTGAACATGCCCTCTTAGGGATTAGGATGCTATGTTGGGTTATCTCAAACTGCTCATGAAAATGCCTTTCCTCTCAGTTGAGCTTGTTTGCCATGTGTTATAAAATACTACACGGGTTTTGGATAGACCCCTGCAAAGATCTATAAAGCCTCCAACAACAAATTCTAAAAATCTTGAAAGCAATACGGTCACTTCAGCAGGGTGGGTTGTTTGTTTTAAGCCCTGTAAAAAAATGTCTTGGATTGTATGTGCCAGCCACTCTACCCTGCCACCTCCTGTAACACAGACTTTTGTATGCAGGCATTAGCAGCTTACTGGCAATTATTGTCTATAAACGTTCTGGCAGTAATGAATTCACAGACAGCAGGTCAAAAGGATTTTTTCATTATTTATCTAAGACTAAATCAGAAAGGATTTCCTTTCCTCTCTTTGTGTTAGGAAATCTAGATTTGTAATTATTCGGGTTGTAAATTGTTCAGATTTTGTCCCCAGTCTAACTGGGTTTCTTCTGTGCCATTTTTATTTTTTGATCATTGTGGTTTAATTTGCTTTTTTCTATTATATAAGGGATTTCCTGCTTGGCTTGACAGTATTCTGTTTCTAGGGAATCTTTCACATGAGGATCTCCAAGTACCTTAGAAAACATTACTTAACTTTTCCTTATGAGGACTTACAAGGCAAATTTTATCTCCATTTTACAGCTGAATAAACAGAGAGATTAGGTCATTTGTTTAAGGCAATGTGTTTGGAGAGTGACAACACTGGGAACAGAATTTCAGATTCCTGACTCCTGGTTTGGTGCTGATCCTGTGTGATGGACTAATTTCTCACAGCCTTGCAGTGAAAAGCAGAATGTCATTGACACTAAAGAAAAGGGCTGGGCGCTTCATATAGGATCACCTGGCAGCTTCATGAGGAAAAACCAGCTCATTTCAGGGCTGAACCCAAAGGCCATTAATGTTCTGAAATGTTTTCCAGTGAATTGGACCTGTAACAAGCTGCAGAAGCTGACAGCATAACCCCTGGCTTGCTTTCTGCCAAGGTGTGAAGCTGATTATTACACCTTCCATCATTCCTATTTCTGACATAATGGAAAGTGTTATCAGCTAGAAGGTTGTTTTGTGAGTTGTAGTGTAAACTCCAGGATAGTATAGCAGAGCTGTAATTTAAAGCACTTACAAGACTGTACATGACATAAAGTGGGAACTGCAATAAAATGAGGTGTGATTGAAAGACTGAGCTGAGTTAGCCCAATGATATGCAAACGCCCCTTAATCTTGCAGTCCACCTGCTAGTTTATGCATAACATTCTACAGTTTCAGTTATTCTTGGAAACATAGGAACAGTTTATTGTTTCAATCACGTCTGTTTTTCCTGACTGATACACAGGAAAAGTGTTTCAATTAGATAAGCAGTGCATCACACAGCTATGCAGTTGCTTTGGATAGCTACATTACAGTCTGTTTAAATGTAACATTGACTTTGATTTTGATAGGCTGTGTGATTGTAAGGTGGCAAAGTATAAATGCAGAGCAGGATCCATAGGAAATAGATCTATCTTCCTAAGTACTGCAGTAGTTAGTAATAGAAGTATATTAAAGGCCAATTGTGAAAGATGTTGAACATTACTAGTGGCTGCAGAAGATTGTTTACCATTATGATCTTCACTATGTTTAAATATTCTTTGATATTTTTGAGCACATGCCCAAGAGTACAATCCACTTCAGGAACCTAATGGTTCAGACAAACGTGTCCTGTGGGGAAATGGCATGAATTTGGGAATTGGTGTCAGCTACACAGTTTGACAGCCTTATCCCCTAAGACCTGCATAACATGCTGTTATTATTATTTCTTTGCAGGTAACTTTTATGGTTGGGGTTTGTTTAATTAGAATTGAGTGCTTCATAAACAACTGTGTCTTTTCAAGGAGCTGTCTGTGCATTCCATAAATTGTGTCCAGTAGAGAGAAAGCTGAAGAGCTGTCAGTAGTTGTTACATCTGATGCGATTCTTTGTGACTGAGCTAAAACATTTTTCCTCTTCATCTTTTTGATGGCTCTTGCTGCTGTCCCCCGTAAGGCAGATGCCATGTCAGTAACCAACTTCTTTGTATTTTGAGTTCTGCTTCTTATTGCTTGTCCTTATTCCAGGTCATGAACCCATAGTGCAGAGAATGCTCTGACCTTTCCCAAGCCCCAGGCCTTTGGCAGTGTGCTGACCATCTGCTATTATTCCTTTTTATTTTCTTGGTATTGGGCATGTTATCTCCTGTTACTATCATTTTAGTGTCTCCATCACACTACAGTAAGACTTCCCATCCTATCTGCTGTGCTGCTTTCCTTATTCTGAGTACCAGGCCTAAAGAGGTGTTACATTAAAGACCAACAGGAACAAACTGTCAAATGCACATTTTGATCCCCAGAAGACCTGCATGTGGTTAACTACAGTTAACCTGTTAACAGAAGGAAAAGTGGGTCATTTGTGACATTCAAGTGTAGCCAGCTGTATTTGGATTAAAAGACAAATAATAGTCCTGCAGACAGAGACTGTCAGTCACTCTAGCTGGATGCTAGGTTTCCTCTGGTATAATGAGAGGATGCCAGTCACTAGCATTGTCTCTGGAAGCAACTCAAAGGGATGAAGTTGTCCTTGTGTTGTTATTGGAAGGTTATTTTAATTCAGAGAAAGAAGATTTAGTGTTGAGGAAATTCACCCAGGTATTGATTTAAAGCCTTTTCTAGAGCATAGGCTGTTACTTCAGTATTTCACATAAAATACCTAAAGGTTTAAGCCTCAGCTTTAAATCAAATCCTTACATCCAAATGGCAGCTTAGGGAATGTTCATAACTAGTACCAGCCAGTTCAGTAACACCTTTGTCTAAAAGTCCTTCACACCTATCACTAATTTCCTTAAAATACTGCTTTCTCTGGTTGCTCTATGAAAAGGTCAAAGTATATTGGGAGAGAGGAATAGCCAGCCCAGTCCCAGAGCTGTTGCTTTTTGCTCAGAAAGAACTGAGACAGTCTGAAACTTAAGCAAAACAGGCAATTGTCTAAATCAACAGACTGCCAAGAACGATAAAATGATTGTGACCCTGCTGCCTACTTTGCCTGTGCTGGAGTCCCACTAGGCTAGGCTGGCAGCTGATGCTCTTCCTGAGGGAGGGGTCAGGATGTGTCAGATAAGTTCAGCTGGGTGGGTGGATGGAGGCTCTTTTAGCTGCACGATTGCACATTGCACCCCCCCCAAGAGGCAGTACAGGGGCAGGAAGTCCAAGCATCTCCATACTGGTTCTTTATCTCAGCTCCACCTCTTCCCTCAACATTGATCCCAGTTCTTGGGGCACCAGAGTTCTGTTCATATTGCTGGGAAGACTGGAGCCAACTCCAGGTCACACATTTCCTTACATTTTTCAGGAGACTTCTTGTAGAAGACAATGTGTTAGTACATTCTGGCTCCTACAGTCACCTTTGCCTTTGCTCTGTATCAGATACAAAGCTCACAGGAGCCAGTGGCAGGCTTTGCAGTGATCTTGATGTTCACTGAATTGAACTGCTGGTGGCTTATTGCAAGGTAGCTATTCCTAGTTTCTTTTTAGGGAAATGGGAACCAGTGGACAAAGTGCAGAGCTAGCCCTTATGCTGCTAGGTCTGGAAAAATGAACTAGTCACTTGGAAGCAACAGCAGTGGCGAGACAGGAAATTCTAAAAATCCTATTGCAACCAACAATGTACTGTGGAAAAACAAATATATCCCTGTGGAAAGAGGCATGAGAAATCCCCATTGCATTCAGGGGTTTGGAACAAACTATTAGAAATCAGTTCTAGCAATCAGGAAATCTGCTCAAATACTTTCCTGCTACTGGGCCTCAGGCTTAACACCTCTGTACTTAGCCAGAATTTCCCACCAAACGCCTTCTCCAGCACAGAAAAAGCCTCACAGGGTCTGGGGATTCATTGCTATTCAAAATTCAGACCTTAAGAGCACGTGCTAGTTGCATGCAGTCCAAAGTCACACAGATAACCCTCCCCTTCTCCAAACTAAAAATATTTTTGATCCTAAATTTCAAGATGTATTCTAGACCAAAGCCTGAATCTTTAAGAAAAACATTCCAGAGCCAGTGCTTACAATAGCTGTAGCCAGAGATTTGTCAAAGCCAGATGGTTTCAGAAAGACGCAAATATGCAGGGAGCTTCTGACCCTGCTTGAACCCAAAATGCAAAGCTGAATTGCATGAATGCTCCTGTGTAAGATCTGTTCCCAAACTGCCTGCCAAGGTTCTCTGTTTAGAAGCTACTGCTCGGATAAAAGGCTTGGCAGAATGTACTATGTGTCTGTCGTTCAGCATCTTCAGCTGGTAATCCAGCATTTTAGCTTCCAGCAGTGTTGGAGGTGGCTTTGAGATGGATTAGAAATTGCAGCTGTTTGGGAATGCATTCTCTTCTCCATAGCCTCTAGCAACAAGAAGGGGCAGAGCAGGTGAGGATGACAGTGTCTTAAATTCCTGCCATTGATTCCTTTGTAAAAAATGTGTTCTTTGAATTTAAAACTCCATCAACCAAAAGTAATAGCGAGTTTAAATCCATCAGAAATCCATAAGAACACCTACCTTTATTAGACTTGGCAATCTTTTAGAAATCACCAGCACCAGACCTTTAGCTCTCATTCCTTTCACAAAATGTGCAGCTCCTTGTTTGCCTTGCTATGGAAACTTGACCAATTTTTCTATATATGACTAAAAACCAGCATATCTCGCTTCCCTGGTTTTGTTAGCAAGGAAAAGCCAGGTGTCATTTGAAAATCTCTCTGTCTCTTTCATCACAGTAAAATCGGTATGTTTCAAATAGAAAACACTTTCTATTTTTAACTGGAATGAAATAAAAAGGTTGTGAAAAGATTGACATAGCAAAGAATCAGCAAAAGCACCATATCATTGTACTTTCTTTAGAAGCTACACGCTGGCTTACCTGACTGGTACCTTTTAGAAATCATGTAGCCTCCCAGCAGCACTTTCAAAGGACACAGTTTATGACAGTCTCCTGGCAGAGATGTCATACTTAGCTAGAAAGCCACACTATTCTCAGTCTGGGTGACAGATAACAAGGAGGCGGGATATCTGTTACTGTGACCTAGTACTCTGGGGTAGCAAACATCCCGTCGTTTGAAGTTTGGAATTTATACAAAACTTCTCATTTCCTCCTTCCTGTAAGCACAATACATTGTGACAGAGGGCTAAATGACAGCTCGTTAATACCTCACTTCATAAACCTTACTTCTAGTTTTCTCCACTTAAAGTCAGGCTTTGATGTAGCACTGGGTCAGCAGTGTTTTAATCACTTCTGCCAGCTATCAGGACACAAAAAGTTTTTACGTGTTTCCCATGTAACTTTTTTTTTTTCTTTGCCTTATCAAACTGGCTAAACACATAGGGATCCAACTTGCCAAACACTGAGATCAGTTTTATGCTGAAATTAAGTTTATGCAGAGGTATAAGGTGCTGTAGTCACCTGAGTTTTTAATCCTTTTCCTAGGCTTAAAGTTCTGAGTTGAACTGTCTTGGAGGAAACTCACAGTGTTAAATTAATCCTAAAATCTAATTTTAAAAAGTTGGCTGAATGGAAAAGAGTCTGCTGGTTCTCAGGCTTTCATTGGGAACAAGCATCTTTTTATTATTAAATTTCAGGTGTCTTTGCAGGATCTTATTTGGCTCTGAAAAATTGTATCCTGTGCTGGATTTCTGCAGTATGTTATTTTCCTGGCAAGGAATTAGAAGAGGAAGTAGAATGCTCATGAGAACTTGCCTCTTAAAGAAAGGGTCTTTTTTGTCCAGTAACAGCTTGTGCTCTCAGTAGAGACTTCTCCTCTAAACCATAACCAGGAAAGCTGTCAAACATTAATGGTTTTACATGGTCTTTGAAATGTCTGTCCCACCTGTGTGCTTGAATTAAGGTAGTGCTCGGGAGCTTCTTAGGAGCAGAGCTTGAACCTCAGCTGTAGGTAGCAATTTTACATCTTCACAAGATGAACAAAAAATGTTAGATTAAACATAAAAGTCTGTTTTCTGGAACATAGAACTGATCACCCTGCAGTGTGCTGTTTCATAATTTATAAATTGTCTTTTATTTTGCAGACTCTGTGGAAAACAGGCATTCTGTAAGTATATCTTTTATGCAAGCAGTTAAATATAGGGAAATTGGCTTGAGATTATTGTGTGTCTAGTGAGATAGTGTTCAAATGCTGCTATGTTTTGTTTATTTGTTGCTCAGGATGTTTACTGGACAACTACTGGGCAATCCCTTTATGTTTCTGCTTACTAACAGGTTTAAGTTCTATGTTTATAGAAGGGCCAGCTTTAAAAGTCCATAGAACTGACAGGTATTTGGTAGTGCTGGTACAGGAGGTAGATAACAAATGATCTTCCAAGAATTTGTGCCACAAAAATTCATGCTGACAGAATGGCAGAAGGCTGGCAATAGTTGCTGCTTGCTGTGGTTGGAATTTTGAGACTAGTGAAGTCCTTCCTAAGATAAGAAATGAGAGTTAAACTAAGGAGGTATGGCTGATACCTGAACTCACAGAAGGCACTTTATTCACCATCTATGGCTGTTTGCTTCTAGGTTCATTTTCATCCACTGCTATAGCAAGTGGAATGGCTCTGAGAGCTGATGATGAAAACTGAGACCTTGTAAGAGATTTTAAAGGCAAACAATTTTTTTACCTCAGAGTGCTTACCTATGCCACCATTATGCTGCTCTAACCAAGAGCTGAGAATAATACCATCCATGTATGGAGGATCTCAGCTAAACAGGTCTGTGAAAGGTTCTGTGAGTGGTGAACAGCTTCATAGGGCTAGGAACCCAAGGAAAAAATACAGGGTTTGTTGTTGTTGGTTTTGTTTTTTTTTTTAAATAATGAAATGTCTAGAAAGAGCTGTTAGTCTGCTCTCGAGACCTAAGAGGCAGGAAACTTAATTTTAGGAGTACTTCAAACCATGCAGACTGCATGTTTTTTCTGCCATCCACTTTGTGACTTTGGAACTTGTACTTAAGAAGAAAAGGAGAGAGTGAGAGACTCATAAATAAGAATCACAACAGCACAGTCTACGTCAGCTTATGGCATCCATTTGAGTTTTAAAAGGCTCCATCAGCACTCACATCCCCATGGGATAAAAAAGCAGCCCATTGTATTATTTACAGACACTGGCAGTGCACTGAAGGTCACAGATTGTGTTACAATAAACAGACATATATTAACAGGCCAATAGGGTTTATAGTATCATTGTCTCTCCTAGTTTAAAGGTTTGTTTTTATTCTTTTCTCTCAATTTTCTAAAAATATGTTGAGCTGAACCCTCCTCTGGGTTATACCAGACATTCCTTGGAAAGTGATGAAGAAGAAAGTTTGTTCCTGTCTGACACAAAAGGGAAAATGGTCAAGAGTGGCTGTGACAGGCATCTGGTGTAAGCTCAGGGAGGTGTTTTTGTCTTCCCTAACCCCATCTGACATAACTGATAATGGACATTAGATGGAAGACTAAAGTTTTAAGAAGATTTTTTTGTTTTCTTTCCCTGTGGCCAAAAGTTTGTAAAAAATCTCCATGGAAGTATATTGAGGCTGCTTCAGTGAAAACACACTGACTATCTCATGTAAATCACTTTCAGCATAATTAATTGGGCCATTAAATCTTGCTAACCAGACAATCTACAAAGAGATGTTAGATTCAAGGTAGAAAAGTGTCAGCTGAGAGCATTGTTTCCTTTATGTTGTCTGTACAAACATAACTCTGTTAACAGTAGGAGAGTAATAAAACTAGTTACTCCATAAAACTAACCTCATTTTCAGAAACACCCCAAAGAAAAGTCAGCTTTATAACACTTGCATGTCTTACTCAAGCTTCCCTAGAGGTAGCCTTACTTGGTGCATGTCTGTGATATTGTTCCCTCCTTAGATACCATTCATGTACTTAGCATAGTAGCTGCTCCTTTTTTTTTTTTTTAATTATTAGTGCTTTAAAGGACAGCAAAAAAACAGTTCCCCATCTTATGCTTCTTAAATTCCTACTTCTCAATAAAGCCTGTAACAAAAAGCAGCACCATCCCTCTTTTGAACTCTTAAGATAAATGACCTAAAGTTGGACTGGACAGGTAATTTCTTTCTTTTTTTTTTTTTTGATAGACTTTCCATCCCCCTGCTTTGCCTTGCAGCACTTTTCAGACAACATAGATGAGTACAGAAGAGGCAAGTAGCTACTGAGATGCTTTCTGTCATTATTTTCTTGCAACATTTTTTTTCCTGTAGCTCATTTTCACAAAGTGCTTAACTTTGATGTACCTCAGAAGTTTGGTCCAAATGAGGGCTTGTTGATCCTACTCATGAAAAGGAAAATGCTTCTTATGAAGTGATCAAGAGGCTTAAACTTCCTCCCCAGCTGTTCTGCTTCTTTATAGCCAAATGAAGTATTTGACTCAGAGGTGAAGTTGCTTTTGATCTGCTACTCCTTTAATTTGTGAGTGTAAGGAGGCCTTCAGGAGCTAGCCTGGTCAGCTGGCATCTTAATCCCATGAAATGACAGCTGGATTAGTTAGCTATAATGACCTGTCAAAAAACTTGTGGAATTTGATGCTGTTTAGGAAGCACTAGGTATTCCAGAAGTGTGGGACAAAGGATGCTACAGCAGAGAGAGTAGTTTTTTGCTAAGAGCTATGTTTTCAGAAACATGCAACTTTTTTGTTTCACTATGGATGATGGAGATCTAACCTCAGATCCTCCTGTCCTTTTCCCTCTCAATATTCAGATGGTTTCATTCCTCAGATAAACTCTGCTAGCTTACTCAGTTCTGCATTGATCTTCCAGAAGTCTCAGGCAAAGCAGAAGACTGGGCTGTGGAAAAGAAAGATGAAGCAAATTTTTTTAATGAGGGCTAGCCCTGCTCTTGTGCATTTGCCCATACATAGTTTCTGTCAGAATAAATATAATCCAGCATGGAGATGTAGGAACTTTGCTCCATCTTCACCAGGAGGCCATTACAAAATTAAGCCTGGGGCTTCAGTAAACACTGTACCAACAATAAGCGCTGTGTTTCGAGAAGGCATTGAAAGTGTTTGTATTATGTCAAGAAAGGTGGTGCGTCAGAAGAACAATCTGTTAAACTTTGAATTGTTTGAATTGTGTAAAGGCTGAGCTGCAGTAGAGGTTCTGACTGATTTGCAGTCCAGCAGACCTTGAACCTGAATGTCTTGGACTTGTATATCATTTAGAAATGAACCGAAAGGTTTGGATTTGCTTCCCTCTTTCTCCTCTGTTTCAGAAATGTGTATCTTAAATGCCATCCATAGGAAGTATTTGCAAAAGAAATGAATTACTTGGAGAGGAACTGGGAGGAGGTTTCCTTCCTGAAATCAGAGCTGGCAATCTTTCTAAGTTATTTAATGGTCCCAGTTTCTGAAAACATATTGAAGGAAATATCTTAACAATGAGATAGCCACTTCGCCAAATAGTAATTGGTATTGTGTCAAATCTACCTCAGTGGTGCATTCTGAATTCATATCTCCTCCTCCCCTGTTACCTCTTAGATGTGTGTTTGTTTGTTTGTTTGATTCTGTGTTAGGGGTACATGAGGACTGGCAGCCTCCATTAAGACAGAGTGTACTTTTAGCTGCTTATTTGTTCAACCTCAGAATGTACCCTCTGAGATCGAAAACTGTATAATTTGAATTTATTAGAGAAATTTCTGGGTTTTTTTTCACCTACTTTCTCATTTTACTCAAGTAATCCCAAAACTGGTTTGCAGATTCTTAGTGGTAAAGGAATTGTTTCATGCAGCCAGAACAACAGCCAATTCCAAAGGGGGACCTGGCACAGTTGAACTATGCAGGGTAACGTGGCATAATAGTTTCAGACAGGAAATGAAGACGAAGGATGTGTCCATTTAAGGTGGGGGGGATGATTGCAGGCAGTCAGGATATGAAGAACAAGGTGATACTCTGAAATAAACACTGAATTATAAACCAGGAATTCCTGCCTCTGACTCATGGGGCAAATCCTTTGGGGGTAAGTCCACAAAAGGAATTAGGCGCCTTGATGCTGACAGCCTAAACCATGAGGTTAGAGGCCACCATGTACTCTTAGCAGGTATTTGTTGGGAGGAAAACTTGCTTTGGCAACTGATGTCAGGAAAGACTTGACAGTTGTGAATCCTCAGTGGACAAAATTATTCCTGTCATATAATGTAAAGACAATGAAGTCTGGTATCTCTTTTTGCCCTTTCCCATTGGCTGTGTGTGTAGAGGACTCCTCTCTCTGCACACTGCCTTTTGTGGTTCTCAATGCCAGGCTCCTGGCTCCCTCCTGTGTACTCATGATAATCTATTCAAAGGAGCAGGCTCTTGTAGAAGCACAGTCTCTGAAAGGTGGATGCTGCATCACTTGCTGTTGAGATACCAAAGTGCATCTCAGAAAACAGTTTTAACTCTTGTGGGACTGAAGATGTGGGCCTAGTTGTGGCAGCTGAGCATTTACTAGTGAACAAGGGATCTGACTTTCAGATTTGTGGAGTGCCAGCAGTTCCCTTAAGATTACAGCTGTTATCAGTAAGCTCCAAGCTGCAGATGTTGGTGATTAACAGTGTTGCAGTCTAGCCTGTAATTGTTAACCTAAATCTCCCACTGTCTTATTTCCTTTTTAATCTAATGAAGATAATACTAATATCTCACCAGGGAACTCTTTGAGTATTTCTTAGCTCATTGTACAGTGCTCTGTGGAATATGTTACTATATTTAAAATGTTTGTATTGATCAAAAAGGACAGGGGAGTGTAAGGGGCATTTATACTCATATCTCTTTTTTTCCCTTTTTTTGGTCTTGCTGCTAACAGAGAATACAAGTGCATCCTGATGCTACTTAGAACAGCCATCTCAAAGATCATCTGGGAAAAGAAAACAAGCCAAGATGGAAGATGTTGCAAATATTTCGAAAGCTCTGCAACACTTATTTATGAGTTTGCCAGGCTCTTCTTTTCAAAGTTTATTTCCTTACGGGGAACAATAGAGATGTTCCTGAAGCATTTAATGGAAAAAAATACAAATAAAAATTCTCATAGGAAAGTGGCTCTAGAAACCACTGACCTAGGTTCTCATCTTTAATGTCTTCCGCTAATGCAATTTTGTCTTTCTAGCCTCCAATTCATCATGCTCTGAGGAAATGAAAGGGGAAGCTACAGCTGAGAAAGTGCATTTCTACAGTGCAGTAACTACTGTGATGCTAGTAGGATGGAGAAATATCTAAGGTTGCTTTAAATTAGCTAACTTGGTTATCAGTAACACTCTACTGTGGCAAAACAGAGCTCAGCACAGCTTGGCCAACCACGAATGTATTTTGACATGATCTTGCAGCTTGTGCTGAACTCCCTGTGCTGCAGCAGCTGGACTGCTACCAGTCTTGGAGCCAGGTAATTTATAGCTCACTTGGATGCTATACTGCAACGAGAGCCCAATGGAAAAGCGAGCTCTGGGCTCTCTAAAAACTTGAAAAACTGTTCAGAGATTCAGTACTTTGCCAAGTGCTTCTTTTGGTAGAGGCACAAATATTCTTTCCTAAATTGCTTTTCCCCTTTTAACAGTTCTGATGCTTGTTGGTTAGTTTGGTGTGATGGTTCTTCAAGGAATGGTTGCCCATCACAGTTATTTTGGATGATGCAGAATATAGGTCTTGAGTGGGTGGATGTACTGCACCCAGGTCAGTGAGTTTGTACCTGAAAATCCTGTTATGTATAATCCTCATTCCTTTGATTTTCAGAGAAATCTGGTCATACTTGTGTCCAGCTTGTCCAGTATGGAACTCCATACCTATCTCTTTTCTTTATAATATGATAAAACACTAACATGGATCCAGTTTGGACCTGGATCTAATCTTTGCAGCCTGTGTTTATCTCAGTTGCATTAGTTTACAGAAAGAACACAAAACCAGAGAAAGTACTGTGTCCCCACCCCCTTAACTAGCTAGTCTTTGACACTGCAATTGCTCTCCTTTCCTTACTGCAGATTAAATTACTACAACATCTGGGCCACAGGTAAGAAGGTTCTCATTTTAATTAGAAAATAGTGAAAGAGGACATGGATTTGTATATAGATATATAGTAACTGCTTTAAGTGTTGCATCAGAAGTGCAAACCCAGCAAGAAATACAGAAGGGTTTTATATCCTTATTCCAAACACTTAAATTTTCAAACTCCAGTTACTGGCTAATATTTCTAATTTATTGTTCCCTATGCAAATGTTGTTTTTATCATAAGCCTTTCACAAATGACTGACTTCACAGCACTCTTCTGTTGACAGATGTTCTTTCTAGCATCCCACAAGTGTCCATGCAAATGTGCTAGTGTAAGAAATGTGAAAAAGGTATTTTAATAAAGAAAACTCTGAACTGAACTTTGCCCTGGATCTTGCATGTTCCTATTAGTGACCACTTGCAAATTAATGCCTGGACAATGTTTTTATTAGTGATGAGCCATACAGGTACATTGTATACACTTACCTATGGAAGATGCCACCTCTGCAACAAGTGATTCCGGGCCGCTTAGATCTGGTGTTGGGGTCCAGTGTAGCAGCAGCTAAATGAACTAAAATGGCTTAAAAGCTGAGCACACGGGAGTGCTCACAGTTCACGTAACTCCTTCACTAAATGACAAAGATAAAAGGGCCTCCACAGACCTTCCCACAGTCCCTGGCACAGCTCGGAAAAGCACTGGTTTCTGGGAAGTCTGAGAATGCCATCTGGGCACGATGGGACAATTCATTGATCTGTTTCAGCTTGTCTCTTGGTCAGAAGAATCCTAAACTATTTTGGATTTAGTCTGTAATAAAAGTTGTTTGGCCTACTGAAGCATATCTAATCTGTCCCCTTCTTAGAGTGCTGTGGACTGCTTTGAGTACTTCTGTTTTGTCTTACAGATACACCAAAAATATTTAAAAATATGGGACATTAGATCAGCAGACATCTCCAGTGAAGACAAGGTAAATGTGCCCATAAAGTAAATAGCTACACAAGGAGTCCAAATGTCCTGTTCTGAGCATGTCTTCTGGGTGCCAAACAAGTGATGTTGTCCCATTGGAAACATTTCAGAAATAAATCTTGAATTTGTTACTGGAACAGGTCAAAGCTCAGATTAGAGCTCAAACAATATGTTATTGAAAAACAACCAAAACCATTTCAGATTTCTGTGTTGCCACCAAGTCGAGCTCAGCAAATATAAACTGCGTATCTAATTATTTACTTTTTGAGCAGACAGAAGGGATGGAACATCCTGGGGCCCTTTGTGCACACCTTGTCTGCACAGTTCCACTGACAGCCCACGCCCAGTAGTGCCAATAGCACTAAATGTGTCCCGAAAGAGCCTTGCCCACCCCTCTCCCTCACTTGGTTAACTGTAATATTTTTTCTATTGCAGAGCACAGGCTTTGGGGATGAGATGCAGAAATGCTTTAAATTAACAGACTCTTCTTCCTTGCCACTGTTTTTTGTCTGCTTTCATTTCCAGCAAGCTTCTCCGGTGTCCCCTGTGCCCGGGCGAGGGTGCCCTTGCCCCGGCGCCGAGCTCAGCCCCTTTCCTCCGCCGTCCGCCCGCTGCTCGGTCCGGGGGACCCCGGGAGCATCGNGTCTGCTTTCATTTCCAGCAAGCTATCATGAGCTTATTTTCTTGTCTAATGTAAATAGATTTCTCTGCGCCCTTTCGTGGAGAAATGGGTGATGATGTGCTGCCTGGTTCGTNGTGGCAGGCGACCCGCAGGGCGACGGGGGTGACCACGGGGCCCTCCCGGCCTTGGGGCGGTCCCTGCCTGCGGCCGGGCAGGCGTGAGGGAGCAGGGTGCGGGCAGGGGGGGAGCAGGCCCGGCCCTGCTGTCTGGGACACGTTCTAACTTTTTTGACGTCTGCATGCATAGAGTAAACTGAACCTTATGACTTTTGTTCTTGCAGTGGCATATGATCTTTTCACCTGGACCTTTGCCACTTGTAAAGACCAGATCTCGAAGTGCAGTGTAAACCAGCAGCTCTGAGTTCCTTCTCTCTGGCGTAGGTTAGTGAATTGTTGGTGAATGCTGGGACACTGCTTCTGTGCAGGGCAAATATCCCATTCATCAGCGGGTGAATAAACCCCAAAGTTTATTTACTTTTCTGGGGGATTATGTGCTTGTTCTAACTGCTTCTTTCTGAGCTTAGTTCTTTTTGAGTTCTTAATGTTGCAATTCACCATTAAGGTCTCTTGCATCATAAGCCCCCAGCTTTTGGAAGCAGGGGAAGTAATGCGGTCAGACTGGATACAGACCTTGTGTTGTGAGGGTGAGGACGGGTACAGGGAAAATAAGCAGAGATTGAGAAAAACAGAGGTATCAAATGAAAAAGAAAAACCCAACAAACTGCAACAATTGAGCTAGAAATCAAATTGACAATAATAAATTATCAGTACAGATTTAAAATGTAGCACATTTTGTTATTTAGAATTTCAAAGTCTTTGTGAAAAGACTGGTGAAAGCAGAATAAACATCACTTTTAGCTGTTATTGGGGAGGTAATAAGCAAGTTGTCATCTATAAAGAATCACAAAAAACTGGTCTTAATGTCTTCATGCTTTGAAATGCTCCACTCTAAATTGCAGGTGCTCCAGTTAAAAAAGGCTTAGAGAGTCTCCAATCATGAGAAGGTGGCTTGCATGGAAGCTTCAATTAAATGCGAGTATTTATGTTTATACAGGTAATCTGTTTTCTCACCAGCCACAGACATGCTGTGTGGGAAGGCTGAAAAAATTCTCACCATTGCAGGAAATAATCACTGTAGTTAAGTTTTAAATTTAATAGCAGAAGAAATCACAGTTTCCTCGGGGAGGGAGTCACCTGCAATGTCTGATGACAGACAAACAGAATATCAGCATGAAACTGAAATGAAAGGTTTAGCACAAATCAGCAAAGGTCTAGGCAGCCACTGCAAAGGCACTTGGAATACGTCTCGATTGGCCTGGGATCTGCAGCAGCACTGAGCTGTGTGTGAAGCTGTAATGGTGGCTGTTAGAAATGGTCTTCACACTGTATACTGTATCTGAGCAAGGTTAAAAGGAATCAGATCCAAAAGGTATTGTTTGAGGAGTAATTCCACAAATAAACTGCTATTTACAGTTAAGTAGAATCTGGCTCTGAAATTAGCAGAGTAATAATATGTTCCTCACAGGAATCTTGATCTTGAACGTATAAGGAATGATAGAAATCAGGGTTTCCTTTTGGGCAAAGAAAATGAAACAGTTTTTCCACTGACCAAAAACCAGAGGTGACCAGTATGACAGTTCACTGTCCTCTGGTTACTGCCCTTATTTTTCTGTAGTTGTCTTTTTGGTTTAGTGTTTTAATCTGGAGCTAAGAGGAGATCTTGGAATGAAAGCTTATTACAGGAAAGTAAGTGAAAAGAAAATGAAAGGAATAACAGAGAAGGGGGTGAGCAGGGCTGGGGGAGATAACTCCCCCAGAATGTGGAAGGTTAGGAAAGGAACAACTCATCACTCCAGTCACCTTAACAGCTCTGTCTCCCCACTTCACAGTGTTGCCCACTCTCTGGGGAAGGTGCTGCAGCAGAATCGGTGCCGTGCAGGTGGCGTGTCCTGAACGTTCATGTGTTTATAGCAGTTCTGTGACTGTTAGTAGACATAGAAAAAATGCCTGCCAATAAAAAGCACGTTTGCAGGTAACAGCATCATTGATCTGAGAAGACAACAGGTTCATTTCTACAGCTGCTGTCAGTGGGTTAGTCCTGTACAGGGACATGTAGACAGGAGGCCCTGAGGGTCCTGATACACAGCTTCTCTGACAGACTAGGATATTGACACTGGGATTGGGTGTCTGCAAGAGAAAACATCATATTATGCTGTTATTTAGCTGGCATACTTCAAGCCCTGTTCAGAGCTTGCAGAGGAACTATGACGGCTGAAAAGGCTTGTTTCCACAAAGCACTTATCACTTGCATAGGGAGAGCCTGGCTTTAAATCCTCTGAGCTGACTTTCTGTTTATTCGGTTTTTAGCTATGTGCAGAGCCAAGTCTCTGCTGCAAGTGACATGGTTTCACTTTGCAAATCAATGAGACTGTGCTGCAAGGGCAGAAAAGTCTTGCCTGTGAACTTCATACTGGTCAGAGCTGCTGAACTGACACCCCTGACTGATTGCTGTCTTCATAGAACTAATCTGTGCCAAATGTCTGAACACCCTGTGGCTCTCACCACCCACTCAGGCTCTTCCCTGGTGTGAATTTCTGGGGTAGTTTAGGCTCCAGCCAGACATAAGTTGCAGAAATATGTCCTTTCCCAGCTGCAATCACCACTTTTCAGCCCCAGCTTTACCTTAGGGAACTTTCTGCTCTGTTTGAGGCTAAGTGCTTCCAAGACAGTGAAAATGAGAGCTGCTGGTCTGTCCTCAAGAGTGGAGAGGACAGAGAGGTTGACATCAGTGGGACAAAGATGAAGGCTTTGTCTGAAGTGGGCAGAGGCACAGTATTATATGTCATCCCTACTTGATAATAGGCTGTGAGAATCTAATGGATGAGAAGATAGTCAAGTCCGTTAAGATGCAGTCAGAGTGTAAGTCAATTAATGAAAATTACAGCAATGCATGTTATTAAATTAACATGAGATTGTCAATAGGAAATATGGAGTGCTTTTTAGTAATTTGAAATTATGTAAAACATGGCAGTGTTGAAAATCTCATGGTCTCCATAATGTAAAACTTTTTATTTTATTACTGAGCTGTTTTTTATATTTTTTGTTTTAACTTCACAATCATTAAAGGAACAGGAGCTTTAAAGAGCAAGACAATCTTATTTAGGAATGGCAAAAGCTGCAAAAGTTGTTATGAGGCAAAAACTTGGAGGTGGCTGGAGATGAGCTGTGATTCTGCAGCGTGACCCAAGGCAGAGCTGAAATCAGGTACAGCCAAGTCTATTTAAATGCAGTCCTTGTATGCAAAATGATAGATCATTTTTTCTAGCCACTGACTGTGTCTGTATCACCCGTCAGGTGGTCAGGACTAGATGGCCTGTATTGCTTCAATAATTTTGGCCGTTACTTCTCGCAAGCAAATGGAACCTGCTGTGCCTGATGCTCCTGTAACTCTCACCACATGTGGCAACTGCCACGTGAGCTGTGGCCTCCAGATAAGAATTTAGCAGTTTGCACTGGAAATGCCTGCACATAGACAAAGAGAACAGGAATGAACTGCCTCTCTGACTGCAATTTCCAGACAATTTTGGTGAACAGAGTTCAGCTCTGACTCAGGGTATTCCTCAAGGCTGGAAGAACAAATCCGAATGTACTTACAGCATGTGCTGGCACTCCTGAAAAACTGGTTCCACCTGTGTGTGCTGAGCCTGTAACAGCCTCTAGACAATCGGTGCCCCCTGGCTGGAAGTCAGAGACCTTACGGGAACACAGGGGAAATATGCAGACTTAGGAAGAGACATTCATGGGACCTCGGGGACTACTTGATCTCTGCAGAAGGATGGTATGTTCAGCATGACTGAAAGTATTAGCTGGCTCAGCCCTGAAACCTCAGAACATTGTGTACACTGCTTAAATCCAGTTTAGTCATTGCTGGAGGGAGGTGAGGCTGCCCTATAGGAAAACAACCCTGACATGCACCTGGGCTTTGTCAAACAAGAAATGCTGAAAGGATTTTAACTATCTTTATTTCCTTTTCCTTTCTTTTTCTTTTTTTCTTTTTATTTTTTTTTTTTTCAAGCAGATCTTTTCCCACTGTTGATTTCTTTCTGACTGTTCCAGGATGAATCACACAGTCCTACATGTCCATCCGTGTACCAAAAGGGACTGTGGAAAGCAGACTTGACTAATGTCCCCTGCAAGGAGAAAATAATAATTGATGCTTTTTAATTACAAGTTTCCTGCACGATGCTGTAGTTTTTCAGCTTTTAATCATTAACAGTATTATAGAGACATAAGCAAATTGAAGCCTTTTCCTCTTTTGTAGCATATATAGGTCAGATTTTCATATTTAACAGTTATTATCTCTGACACTAATTAGTGCACTGACTAACTGACAAAGGTCACATCTGTGTTTTCTTCATTGCATACAAACATGGATAGGGCTGTGTGCTCACACCAACTGATTCTCCTAATTGCTGTCTTCTGGAGTCATTTCCACCAGGGCAAAATCACTAGTTTGACGTGGTAGCTGCTTTACACCTACTTCGTATTTCTGTCAGTGAAAGACAAGTCTGAGGGCAAAGCAGTGTCAGCACTCATCACGTCCATGGCACATGTCTCCTGTTGTGCACTTCCTAAGTCTCAGCAATCATGCTTTGTGCATCCTTGACTTTTCAAGCTCTGTGCAGCTGCAGTCAAAGGGATGAAGTTGTTGCTTTTCTATGAGGAAACAAATGGAGATTTATTCCCTGTCTTTGACCGAAGCACTTAGATGGTTTTAGGCCCAGCAGACTGTTTCTAATAGCAGGCAAAATTGATCACCCAGGTACTTTGATGCGGCCCTTTTTATTTACAAAGAAAGTACAAAATTACATTTCCTTGAACAGAGGAGGAATCAGACAATAGGAGACACATTTTCTGCATGCAATTTCAATCCTTTCAGCCAGCACTTTGTCCAGAAGCACTCCAGTAGCTTTTTATCCTCAAGGTCATTCTTATAGAGGTATCTGGTTCTGCCTGGTTTTGAGAGGATGCTGCTCCTGTCAGACCATAGGAGCACAAAGCTGCTCCAAGCACTGCCCTCCTTCCCCTATCTTCAAAGCCCAGCATTTCAGTTGGGAGAAAACCTGAGTGCCTTAGCTTTGCCCCTTTACCTTCTTTCCTAGGTTAGCTGTTCCTGGTTTGGCTGTCTTCTTCTGTAGGAGGGCTTGTTTGTTTCTTACACAAAAGAATACACAGTAAAAGGCAACATTAAACCTGTTGGGGTCATAAGCTTTTGCCTGAACCCTGTGTCTGGATGGCACTAGGGTTAGATACTCTGCGTGTGTTTTTGTGCTCACTGCACACTTGCTGTCAGCAACAAGGAACAGGAATATGTGATGGAATCAGGGCAAGATGAAATTCTCACTGCCTGTGAAGTTTTTACTATATACTCCCCTTGCCACTAGAGAGAAATATCCTGTTGACTAACAAGCAGTTTGCATTGCTAATACTGGGTTGAATTTCTCTGTGTTCCTTGCCCTATTCATGATATTTAACCTTGGATTTATTTGTAGAGAACTGCACAGAAAATCTTGATTGAGAAAGGAAGAAGCCAAAAGAAAGCCTGGACATTGTATGTTTTATTTCAGTATTGTCCTGGACAGTTTCCAATCTGTTAGTGAATGAACACTGACATCTAAACCACCTCAGGGGAGGTTCAAGATCCATCTGAGTTCAGTAAGAGGTTCCTAAATATCTGTAACAAGCCCATACTTCAAAAGAAATGCATTTTGCTATTTTAAAAATATTTACATTTTGAAAGGCTTTGAATATCAAAATCAATTTTCTTTCCAAAGGCAGTAGAAGGAAGGCAGCACTGACTGGTGAGTCTCCCTCAAATCTGGAAGGTTTTAATATTGCCTGAAATCTGGATGTGATATTCTAAAAATGTAAGGTATGACTGTGTTTAGTCTAATTTTTTTTTTTCTTCCCCCAGGCAGACTGGACATGTACCTATCAGATTCCTTAGTATATTTTACTGGATTTACATGAAAAATATATTACATTATCTATCATCACTTGAAATTTTGACTCATATTCTGGCTGGATAGATTAAGAAGCAGTGTTTAACTGAAAGATTTAATGATACTCTGAACAAGACAGGACTTACTCTTGAACAACAGGGAACAGCTCCTGCATGTGAAAAAAACCCAAGGTCATATGGAGCCAGATGTTGCCCTGCACAGTGTGATGCTGTTTGCAGTAGGTAGCAATATAAGATGGTTTGTGGAAGCTGAGCAGAAGGGTCAGGGCAGCCTGGCACATTTGGAGACTGGATTATGCATCAGGTAACTAAAATTACACAGGGAAGCTGAGCAGAGTATTCTCAGCACCTTGCATTAGACATCTACCTCGGATGTCTGAGCTAAGAGGCTGCCCTGCTCTCTAGTACAGTCACTGAGAGTCCTGTTTGGAGGTGCCTGTCCCTTTTCATGGCCTGTAATAGGTTGTCTAAGGAGCATAGTTTTGTTATTTAGCCACCTGAATGATTATCACTGTGAGATGTTGTTTGTCTCTGTGATGAGGTCTTCATCTTAAAGTGCTGCAGAGTCAATGGAGGGAAGGAGAATGTGAAAGCCACAAAAAGAATTCAGTTGTGGAGGAACTGAGACCATTTGGCTTCAGAGGCTGGGTCCAAATCTGCTAGAGAAATTGGTTGGGAGGGAGCTGTCACTGGTGTTTGTTGGTTGTGGGAAGAGCAGGGAATGATTGAATCTTGGCTGTGATTATTTTGTGTTGAATGGACAAATACTGAATGTCAGAAGCTGTTCTTTAACATGGTCCCGTGTTTGCTTTCAGAGCTCTGCTCTTGTTTGTTCCGGGGTGTAACTGCACCTTTGTGTTCTCATTGTTTAATCCCAGTCTCTTCAGCAAAGTTTAGTGTCTGAATTGCCCCATTTAAAAGAAGACCTCGCTCTTTTTCTATTCCACAATGCTGGGCTGACTGGGTTTGTTCTATGCTATGTTTGTATGAGCCACAATGCTGCTGCTGCTCGGTTAAAGGTTACTGACTACTGTCAGAGAGATTGAAGCTCCTGACACCTTGGTGAAGTTTGTGTAAAGTAAGGTTCTAGCAACCTTCAGGGTTGAAATTACACTGTGCACAAATATGCACAACAGCCTAAATGCTATCAGCCTGTTGTTTACACCTTCAGAACATGGGAAATGCCCTGCCCAGGGGTCCATAAATGCCAGTTTTACATCTCAGTGGGAGAAACCAGAGTCTCATCAATGTTTTATCCCTCTTTGGTAACTAAGAATTCACTTGACACTGCAATTTCTGATTCCATTTTGCCAGGTATACGTTCAGCTCCGGATCAGATGTTAATGCTCTCAGAACAAAGATCTCTGAGCAGGATGTTGCTATTTCTATGATACTGTTGATGTTTTGACCTCACGCCAGCACAATCCAGAAGCAATTCCCATTAAGTCTATTGATGTGAACCTTTCCTCGAAGGGGACACTCAGGAAACCTTACCTGAATTATCTTTTAAAGTAGATTAGTTAAATTCTATTAAACTGTATGCAGATATTTATATTCAGAATTAAGTGGCATTAATGTGATTTATTGTACTTTACTCTGAAACTGAAAAAAAGCTTAAATCAAATGAAGGCCACTTTAATTCTGAGTAACAGTACTCATGCAGGACTCCAGTGTAACTTCAATAGCCACTTTCAAGTCACACTTTNCACTATAGACATAGCTCCTCCTGTGTGTTGGACAATTGGTTTGAAGTTCTGGATCTGAAGGTTGCTGTTCATTTTTAGTGTACAGTCAATGTTCATTTCCCTTTACTATTTAAATTAAACACATCAGTGTAGAACCTCAGCATGTGTCCAAGCAGGAGCAGAAGGGTGCTGCTGGCTGGTGTTAATGTTCCTCTGGTAGAGCTGTACACATGGAAAAGTTGCAGTGTATG
>VWZY01003999.1:181785-205862 GCA_013399075.1 Chloroceryle aenea | reverse complement strand
AAGTGATACCTTAAAAACAAGCAGCAGAGAAACCGGCAGCAACGTTTATTCTTGCTGGAAGCGGGGGAAGGATTTCCAGTTGGCTTTTAGTATCAAAGGCAAGAGCTTTTCTGTCTCTTAGAATTGTTTCCTTCCCTCTTGTCCTAGGTGTCAACTCTTTAGATTCTGCTTGTCTTTTAATTCTCAGTATCATTTGTATTTTATCTCCCTATTGCAGTTCTGTGTCTAAATCCCTTTACTGTGTCTCTTCAGTATGTGTTAAAAGTTCCTTCCAAATGTCTTGTGCTCAACTTCTTGATGATTTGTATCTGTCAACAAATGTCTTAAGGAACTCCTGCTCTTAATTTAGGGTAGCTCAGTATGCAGCCGAGTTTAAACTTTTGTATATAGCCTTCGTATTGTAACCGTAAAATAAATTAGTATAAGACTTAAGTGCTATAAGATTATCTTCTGTTAAGATGCTTTGTCATACTCCTCTGTCTTTGCACAACTCCTTTTTTAAGATGATCTTGCCTACATAACTTGGGAAAAACAAGGCAGGCTCAGTCTCAGGGGCATATTTCTTTTACCAGAAGATGTAGCTTCTTTTTTTTTTAAATATATTTTAAATAACTTCATATTCCCAAACTGAATAAAATTCGGGCAGTGTAAGTACCCTGTTTCAATTCTCTCTGAATTGAAAATGTGCTAAATTAGAGGAAAAAGCTCTTTAACTTAAGCAAAACAAAATCATGTTTTGATGTTAGAATTGACTTCTAAAGACTCTGGCATCATGCTCTTTTATGATATATGAGAGGTTACTGTGCTGACTGACTTCAAAGCTGATTCAACAAACTGCTGCGTTGTGCATGGCATATTATTAATAGTCCAAGTAGGTGCTGAGGTTTGAGGTGGCGTTTGTAAGGCAGGGCAGGTTTAAGGCGCTTTCTCTCTTGAGCAAAAGCCCAGGGAGGTAATTCTGTGCTCAGGCACACTATACTGGACTCTCTGGGGTATGGTTTCCCCTGTGAATTGCATTGGTGAGTTGATTACTACTTCTCTTGTGAACTTTGCTTTTGGACTATGCAAGGATTGTCTTTAAATGACCTATATGGCTTTTAGTTCATAAAAGACAAATCAGTTAATGAAATCCAAAGCGAAAACTTGAAGGACAGAGCCTCATAAAGTACATAGATTATTTGCATCCTTCTTTTTTGCTTGAAAATGACACTTATTACTTTCAAATATTAACAGCAAATGCTTTGTTGTTTGTAATTAAAGAACTAAGACAACTGTTTTACAAAGGAAACCTACGTAGAGTGTATAGTGCCAGTCATTTCCCTGTTGTGCTTGATGTGTAAATAAGTAATGGGAGATAGGGAAACTTACCTAGTAAATGAAAGGTCAGTGTAACTGAAGTAAACTTAAAAACGTGTAGCTAGAAGACTAAAGACACAGTGTTGTATTCGAACAGCTTCTCAGCTGATAGAATTGGGGATGGTGCTGCTTTCTTTCTGTACAAACTCAACCAAATCCATGAGGTGAAGTCAGACGACTTCTCTGGTAGCATGTCTGAAAGGCCACCAGCCATTTGTTGCGTGGGTGTGCGGGTGGTCAGTCACAAGCATGGCAGTGAGATGTTTCACATGCTGTTGTTCCTCTGTCCTGTTCCCCGTGCGGTGTCAAGGGCTGAGCTTTAGCCTGTTACAGCCCATGAAATGAATCGATTCTGATGCTGAGTGAGCAGTGTAGCTGGTACCTACCCGGGAGATGAAAAAGGAAAGCTTGTTTATTAGGATAAATTGTGGGTTTCAAAAGACTAAAGAAGAGGATAAGTAAATTCTGTTCTTAAACACAGTCTTGGAGCTTGGAAAAGTCCTTCAAATCTCTGGATTTTTATTATTTTCCTTTGGCAAGCTAGAAATGATGGTATCAGATGTCCACAGTAAGTAGTAATGTTAATTCAGTGTGCTCTAAAAACACTTATCCTGGAATAAAGGCATCATGTTGTAGGAGCCCTTACTGCCCTAAATGAAACAATCAAGATGGCAATGTATGTTGGGAAATAAGAGCATAATGTAGGCTTAGAGATTAGAGAAATGAAAATAAGAGTTAATACTGAGAGCCTTCATGAGGGTGTACTTGGTATTAGAAGAGATGTAATTTATTCAGAGTAGAAATCAAGCATGGAAATGCATAAGGATGTGCCCAATAAAGGGGGTGAACTGGGACTTTTCTTACTCTAGGTAAAGTGGACCCTAGAAAGGATGTCTTGTGGTTTCAAGGGGGAGGATGGTAGAGCAATGCAATACTGAGAGAACAATACCATGTGACAGGACTGCTAGGAATGCAGCACTTATGGGGCAAATGAGGGAGTCCCTTGACAGTCCTTGACAGTGCTGGCTTTGTGCCTGCCAGGTAGTGAGAGACCTGCTCAGAGAAAAGCCTTTGTACAGAGTTGTCTAAACTTTGATCTACTGTCTGGCATTGGTGGCCCAAGATCTCTTATGATCTGAACCAAACTTGCAATGCTGCATGCAGCTGACCTTATTCCTGATGTTCTCTCCTTGATACAGAGTGAGAAGTTGACCCTGTTTTGATCACGAGGTTGGACCAGAGTAGCTCTAGATGTCTCCTTCAGCATAAATTATGTTGTGGTTCTACAGGAGTAGTAGAGAGGAGAAATGACAAGCAGAAATTTAAGTCCCCAGATACTTACAGAGCAAAATCTTTGTCAGATTTTGAAATTCCAGGTAATGAGCAAATAAGTAGTGTATTGTATTTTAAAGTTCCAGTTACATTTCTGGAGAAACCATCAACTTCTTTGCACTGGCACAGGGCATCTAGGAACCCTGCTCATGGAACACTTTGTTTTCCAGGGTGCTGCACAGTGTTTGGAAAAGCTCTCTGCGTTGAAGAGCTTATGTTTCAAAAGACAACAAATTAAGGAATTAGTGCTAGTTATGAACAGGCAATGATTTCAGTGCATTAATAATACAATTATTAAGCTTTTTTAAAAGCATCATGACAAAGGAGAAACTTAGAATTTGATGGAGAGTTTAGTAGATTTATTGATTTTTATTAGACTTGATTCCTGCTGTCTAATTCCACTACTTTGTTGCGTGTAGAAAAAACCTTTTATTCCAAGTGCCTTTTTGATTGTTAGTGTTTTTCAGCTATTTTAAACTCTTCCTGAGTTTTACCAAGGTAAGTTGATTCAAAGACTTGCTTCTCCTGAGGACTCTCTTCTTTCTTCCCCTTTGACAACATATGCAGCTCTTAGCTCACAGCTGTTTCTTCCTACTGGAAGAACACTGGGCCCATGCTCTGAAAAATAAGCAAACAACTGTATATGTTGTGGAATTAAGCATTAGTGTTGAGGGAAGGAAGGAATATGCAGGAGAGGAGGAAAACTGAGATTGC
Organism: Chloroceryle aenea; assembly: GCA_013399075.1. NCBI lineage: Eukaryota > Metazoa > Chordata > Aves > Coraciiformes > Cerylidae > Chloroceryle > Chloroceryle aenea. The sequence goes on along the minus strand of VWZY01003999.1, from coordinate 202,460 downwards.
TCAACTAGGTTAGGCAGGAATATTTTTTTATTATTATATTTTAAAGAAGTCCTCTGGAGAAATCTTCTGAGACTTGGCTGGTGAGAAACTGCACAAACTCCAAGTCTGTGAGGCTTCATCAAGCTTGGGATCTGATGTTCCTTGCTGTCTCAGATATGCTATTTCCTTTCTGGATGTTGTATTTTTTTGAAATTTGTGACACAGAGACAGTTGTGGAACTATTTTCTACTGCAGCTTTATTATTTCTGAAGTGTTTTCTCTTGTTGCTTCACACCTCTATTGCGCAGGTCTGTAGGGAGGCAGGATCTTCATTAGGCTTACTGGAAAAGCACATAGAATACAGAAATGAGCTTCTATTTGTGAAATCTTTTTCTTATTGCAGACTGGAATGGAAACTGCAGATTTGAAGATACAGATACGTGCAAGCTGGGAACAATTTTTCTAAATTCAGCTGACTAACAATCATGGATAGCTTGAGGAAAAGCAGTACTTAACATTTAGGGAGCCAAGGCAAAATGGCAAAGTACAGCATTGTCTGTTCCTCAGAAATCTCTCTAGTGTAAGAGCAAGATGTGAAAGGCACGATGGTAATAGTGAAAGCTTTAGGATTATCAGTTAGTATTCCCCATGCTGTGTTTATTCCTTCAGCACACTGATGCATAATGTTACAGGGTGTGTAAAGCTGTTGGTGACTGTGGATTTAAAAACAGTGCACCCTTGTTTCATTATGGTAGAGGACTGTGATCAATGGTTTGGATGGTCAGTGGTTCAGATTCACAAGGTAAATGGCTTGGTTTGGGGTTTTGGTTTGGTTTTTAGTTTTTTTTTTTGTACTACAGGTGGTTAATTCAGCTTCTTTCCTGGATGTGTGGGGGAGAATCAGTTATTTTGTCATAAAAAGACGTGTCCAGCTGTTCTTATCAGAATTGGTAATCACCTGTTCTTGGACATTTTAACTTTTCTTAAGTTTCTGTTAGTGTGGTAAGCCCAGAAGTTTGAAAGAAGAAGGTTAATAATTATTGATCAAGCTCCCACTTCCAGCATGAGGCAGCAAAACATGAAGACTGTGTATTGGCTAGAACATTTAACTTCACTTAACAGCCTTAGCCTCTGTGCGCCTGTTCTCTTGGGAGCACTGTGAGGACTGGAGATTTAACCACCTAGAGTTAGCACTTAAGTACCATCTTCTTCGGAACAATTGGAAGTGAATAGAGTTGCTTGGATTTGGGCCAGCCTTTGCATAGTGTAGGTCCAAAAGTACCTTCTTACTTGTAAGTCTTTCAATGTGGTATTTATTTTTTTTCACACGACTTTCATTGGAATAATTTTGCACTGGAGAGTGCCACATGCTAACTTGCATGAGTTTTGGGTGTGCTTACAGAACAAAATCGTCTCTCCTCAGCCAGGGTAGTAATGATACACCCAGTGTAGTGTAAGGATACACCCAGTGTAGTGTAAGACTTCCAATCAGAGCAATTCCCTAGTGCAGTATTTGCCCATATTGTGTTCCTGTGCTATCCGCCTTCGGAGTTTCTTCCTGTGGACCAAGGCTGTTGCAGTAATGCCTGATTTTGGATCCCTGTGGCTGTGGGGTATCTCTTTCAGGACCTGATTAACAGATGCATCACCTTTTCCTTTAATGGAGCCCTTGATAACCAATGAAAATAAAAAGCAAGTGCCTTAAGTTTAAATCACTCAATTAAGGCATCTGAGTTGCTTAAAATCCTTGTGTGTTAGCCAAGGCCAGTCCTGCCCCTGCTGGAAATCCTGGGGGAGAGGAAGTTTTGACATCAGAGTAGGTTGAGTGGCTGAAACACCTGCAGTGTTCAGTTATCCTGTAATTTTCACATGTGGGTTTTTTTTCCTTCTTCCCCCACTGTGAGGAGAGGAGTTCTAAGGTGTCAGGTTATTTACCAGTCATCTTTATTCTCTGGGTACTCGGGACTATTGTCTCTGACAAAGCTAGTTATTAGTGTCTTAGCAGAGACACAATAATATAATGGTAAAAAAAGGGTTTATTCTCTGATCTACCTGTCTTGCCTTCCTGCTCCTCAAAATTCCTAGCTCTCTGTTTGTTGTCTTTCTGTTTATTTTAACTCTCTCCTTTTGGAACAGCAGGGTGTGTTACTCAGCTATGCAAAGTCGAAATCGATACACAGCACAGCAGTGAAGTTAGTGTTCTAAAAGACAAGATGACTGATGGGCAAAGGATAACACCAGATCAATAAAAGGTAGCAGACAGTGGTGTTTCCCCATAAAGGCCGGGAGGGTAGTGCAAATGAATCGTCCTATGAACTGGGCTTTAATATTCATTACCTACTGTCTCTGTGGTTTATAAACTGTTATGCTCTCTGACCCCAATGGTGTTGGATGACAGGAACATTGCAGAAGACTGTCCCTTAGTGATGGTGAACATATTGCATGTCCTGGACCACTTATCCTGTCAATGCAGGATTGTTACGAAGCTGCAAGAAGGTGGGATGGTCAAGCTTAAAAGAGGAGCTCTTGGAAAAGTAGGAAAATGCATATTCAAGAATTGAGGTGTTTTTCCTCTTTGAGTCTGCAGGCTTGCTATAGTAAGGTTTTAGTAGTTTATGCAGAGGACTGACATCTGTAAGCCTCAAGATCTTACTCTGGGTATCACGTGTTCTGTTTAAATTATACTTCAATTGTCAAATAGGCCTGCAAAAATATAACCACAACCCAATCTACTATCTCCTTTGATACCTGCAATTTCAGAGCAAATGACAGAGATGCAGAAATGTAGATTCAGTCTGTCAGGAGCTGCAATGAAATTCTGATCTGAAATTAAATAGCTGCAAAAATAATTTTGTTTCACTGGAAGTCAGAATTAAGACTGAGGAAATAAAACCGCCTGATTTATGAGCTTGGATGGGCTCACAGAATAAGGCCTCTTTGAGAGGAAGGGAGATAGTCATGCTTTACACTCTTGTGATTGTGGTAACCTGATTAAGAAATACTGCTTAACATGTGATACTAAAAGCAGACAGTGAAAGCTGTCATCTGAGTTTGGCTTCTTGGCTTCTAGTTGCAGTGTGTTCTATTCCCTTCTCTCCTGAAACCTGGGAGTATCGAGAACCTGCCTGCTCAGGGCTCTCCCGGGTTGCCAAGAGCATCCTCTGGCTGAGGCTGGGAATGAGCCTTGCAACTTGAGCTGCAGAATTCCCACAGTGTTCACATAGCCCCTGCCTCCTGCCTGCCGGTCACCTCCCACCTCTTGTTCCAGTCTCTAGTCCCAAAGTGGCCAGTGCAAGGGCAAGATTTCTGCTCTGGATGCCTTCCAAGCCAGGTATTTCCATTCTGCTTGCTCAATACATATCTGTCATTTCTCTTGCCCAGAGGGGCTTCACTTTCTTTCCTAATGCTCCTGTGTAATCTTTGGGGCTGAACAAATGAACAAATGTACTTTGGTAGTAAATGAAAGTGATCCATATGTTTGTTCTCTTATTTGTAGCTGCTGGGGAGTTTGATAAGGCTTATCTTTGCAAGGCCTTCTCAGTAGCAGTTCTTTTTGTCCAATTGCTTTCACACTTATTCCTTTTCAACTTGACTTGAAGTATTAAACAAATCAATTGTGAGAAGGGGGAAGAACCAGGGGGGAGATAATGCTAAATGTCTGTCAGCTCAGAAATGTGCTCATTAAGAAAGGCTTTGCCAAAGTCTTTAACAAACCTTCCAAGCTAATGCATGGCAACTTTACAAAAGTATTTTTATGAATAAATAAAAATTAAAACTTGCTGCTTTTCTATTTTTAAGTTATTTTAGTGACTATCAAGATATGTGGATGGCAAAAGGACCAGCCGTGCATGCAAACTCTCTCCTGTTTTGTAATTCCAGTTATCGTTGCCTTTATGACAACAGGCCAAGTTTTCCAAGATGCCTTAACACTGTGTAGAGGTTACAGGCAAGCTGAAGATCTGTGCCTAACAGTTGTAGAAAACTGTGAGTATCTGAAAAAATTCATTTAGAGGCATGTTGTATTTGAAAGCATACAATATTTATTGATATGGATCTCCATGTCTTTTGTCATGCAGCTTTGAGATGTGGATTGGTAATTGGTTTTCAGTATTGAACAGATTTAATGAACCCTTGCTTTTTTGAGGAGTTGGGAGAACTTTTCATTTTTTATTGGTCAGATTAAAAAAAAAAAATCTAGTCAAATATTCTTTCAAGCTGAAATTTCACAAATAATTATAATAAAGTAATAACAATGAGTAAATCACTGTGCTGCAGCATCGGTGTTGTTTTAGCACTTTACTTTCTAAGGATATAGTGGGGTTTTTTTCATCTACTTCTTGCATTCAGATGCCCTAAGCAGAGTATTTACCAATGCAAACTGCTATGGGTTGATTGTCCTGCGAATTTCTTTCTAGTCACAAAATGGGTATGGTGTGAACAGTGGCTTTTCAGGCCACCACCTCCTCAATGCCCCAGGCCAAATAAGTGGTGGTTTGTGTGATCTGCTCAGATCTCACACTGTCAAAGAAGGCGTTGTCTGTTATGATTGCACTTCTGACTCCTTCACAGAGTTCAGAAGAACACTTGAGGGGGTGTGGAGGCTGTTTGGTGGTTTAATGGGGAGCAGCTTGTCGTGTGGTGTTGGATGCGAGGTGAAAAGATTTCCATCCCATGTCTGGATTTCACTTATAGTTTGGTTTTTCTTCAATTTATCCAAAAGAGTCTTGTCTCTCAAAACTTTGTTATCTGTAGCACGGCAGCAATAGGTCCTTAGGTACAAGTGCAGCTTCCTCCCACTTCAGTCACCACTGTTTTGTCACTTTATCCTGGAAGACAGCTGTAGCTGCCACCCATGTTTGGCTTCTCTGACTTGACCTCTCTCGGCAATTAAAAGCCTTGCTCAACCAGCCACACCCCCGATGGGCAGTGATGTGTGAGGAAGTATTTATGTACTCACATTTTAACAGTGTAGGTAATCCAGAGCCTGTAGAGCTGCTCGACTCTGATAAACAAATGCATGGTGGATTTATGAAGCATGTATATAGGAACAAACAAATTAGAATTGCCTGCATAATGCTGTAATTGAACAAGGCAGGATATGGCTCAAAGACACTTATTTCCCTTTGCCCTTTTGAATCCATCTGGTGGCTTTTGCTGTTCTTTTATCTTCCAGCAAATCAAGACCTTAAAATCAATGACCTAAAATTCATTTCCTTGAAGCTACTTTAATGACACTTCTCTTTCTGTGCACGTGTGTAACCCACATACAGTGGAGTGCATTTGTTCTTACCTATTTTACCAAGTAATTGAGATTATAGACATTATTTCTCTCTGCAGTAGTAGGAACTTTGATAGTGCTTAAGGTGTCTGCTGGACAAGCAGGACACTGGTAATTACACCTGGGTATTGTCAGAGGATGAGAAAGGAAAGATTTTAGCTGTTTTTTTTATAGGGAAGTAACTGCAAAGGAGAATGACAGTGCTTGAATTTAAGTAGATCTGGGGTTCTTAAAAATCATAAGTTTTTTTTTCTTAATCTGTCTTCATATTGTGCAATGAATTGAGCAGGCAGCTGGGGAATTGGGGTGTGCATTGCCACAAGACACCCACCTTCTGACCTTTTAATTTTCAGCCTGTGGGGCTGTCAGATGAAATGCCTGCAGACAGCTACGTTGATTAATGTTTGCAAAAGTGAGATCTGTGCCTGTGTTGTACAGCTCCATACGTAGCTGATCAGGATTCAATGTGTGCATCTGTGAAATAAAGAGGCCTGGAGGAATACTTTCAGTTACAGATGATGTCCCATCATACCTGAGGTCTGATTTCCCCTCAGATAAGGACCTGTGTCTGTCTGCATGCTACATGAGTGAATTATACCATATAGGAACAAAGAATTGCTCTCTGAGCTGAGAGAGTGTGAGTAATGGCAGGCTGTGTTGCTTCCTGCATTATTGATCTTTGGAAACTACTTTTCACCAGAGGCAATGAGAACAGTTTTCAAGGAGTGCTGAAAAGTTCAGAAAACTCTTAACTATCTTGAACCTTTCAGAGGTATTTTTTCATTATTTTATTTTACATCTGTGGCCTGATTCACACAGTGGAAAATTGTGTTGGGGTAGATCCACACTGCTGAAGAAAAGAGGAGAGCACTGTTTGTGTTCTTCCCAATCTTATTTTGGTTACTTTTTTTGAGAGTATTCACATGACAAATAATCTGAGTGTGTTAACAGTACCCACGTTTTGAGAGAGAAAAAACAGAGAGGGAAAGCTCCTCATATCCTTGTTGCTAAGGGATGTGAACAAAGGGCTTTAAGGTGCATAAGGACTTCACTGTGTCATTGCAGTATAATGATTTTTTTTTCCTTTTGAGAACTAGTGTCTTTATATCTACTTGTATGTAAAATACTCCTGTTAATTCAGATTGCTACCAAAGTTGCTTTTCTTTCATGTATTTATCAGCCTTAGTTTCTTAGCAATTAGGATTAAAAAATATGTTGTGGGAGGTGCTCAGCAGTTTCTGACTCAGTTGTTTTCAATAAGAGTCAAGCCTATAAAGCAGCTGCTCAGGTCAGGCAGTCTGTAATTGACCTACCATGTGTTGCAATTAAAATGTATCACAGCTTTTAGAAAGAGGAATTACCTCGATTGCTCTTGGGGGGTGAAATAAAAAAAAAACAGTAGGAAAAAAACCCCAGCAAATCACCAGTAAGCTTTAATATATTAAAGTGAGCCATTACCTATTGCTCTTTTCTGTGTCTAATGCAAGAAATGGAGGGGAAGTCAAATCAGGCTGGTGGCCTTGATTTTAGCAGCCAGCTTTTGGCAGGGACCTCTTTCATGTTCTCGATAACAACATCCAGTTCCTTCCAACATCTGCTGGCAAGTTTATACCAATACTCTGTGGAAAGTAAGAATACACATGTTTAAATGAGAACACACATGTGGATGCTTTTAAGACCTACTTCTACCTCTTTTGTCTTAATACTTTTATGGATTTTGTTAAATATGTGAATGTACTGTGATAGAATGACTAGGAGTTTTATGGTTGCTTCAGCTCTGTGCACTTGAGTGGGTTTTTTTGGTGTCTGTCTGTCTCATAGTCCAATATTTTTAATCATAAAATGCTTATTTTAGCTGTATGCAAAATAACCTTTGAGAGACTATACTGAAACATGTATGACAGTTGCAATGCTCTAGAAGCTTTTTGACAAGCTGAAAAGACCCCAAGACCACATATGTCTGATAGTTAGTTGGGAAGCCAGGAAAGTCTGGGTTGGTCATCCTAAAATTTTCAATTAAGCTTCACTGCAGACCTCTGCTCACCAAGGTCTGACAGCACTTCTATGTTGTGTGTTTAGTTGGTTTGTTTGTGGTGGTTTGTGTTTTTGTTTTGTTGTTTTATTTTTCCTTAAAAACAAACAACAAACCAACTTTGTCTTTAGCATGGGAAAAATTGAGGTTGTTAGGGGTTATCTAGGTTCCATTTAAGTCTTGGGAAACTCTGTATCTTGGGTGTTCTCCTGTCCTCATCACTCTGCACTGCGTCCTCCAGTTGGAAAGCTACAATGCTGCTGAACTTTTGCATTTTAGTTTCTAAGTATTTGAGTTGAAGACAAATCTGAATCAAATGAGATGAATGTTGCCTTAAGCAAAGAGATGTCTGGTATTATCCAGTCCTGAATTTGATACTTTGTTTTCCTGCTATTCTTAGGACAAGGTTTCTTCAGAGTTGACTTTGTTTGTAAACCTTCTATGGATCCTTCTATGAATTAGAAGTTAAAGGAATTTAAAGCATAGAAGCTGTTACTAGGAGTTCATGATCTCTGCATGTTTGTTGCTAGAATAAGAGGGACTGTGTGATTCTTCAGCTGCTTTAACTTGTTTCTTAGTCTTTGCTATTGCTGTTTTAAGAAGTTAGTGATTCTGTATGATCTTTCTTGTTCAAAGTGCAGTATGAACTGCAGGTAATACTTTTCTCCATTAATTTTTCATGGAATCCCCCAATGACAGGCAAAACTACTCAATGAGTGGCATTGAGCTATTGGCAAGACTGCTTCTCTGAATGACAGGATTTCTTTTTTTTCCTAAGGGCCCTTACAGAACAGTCTGACTTGGGTTGAATTACTTTTGTCCCACCACTTCTCAAACTCAGCAGCAACTCTGGAAAGACTTGTATGTTATGAAGTCCTATTTATTGACATTTTCCTAAGCTTTTCTGCCCTGTAGACCCTCTGGGGACTATGCTTGCAAAATCTGCTGAGAACTCCTGTTCTGTTCTATCTGGAATGACTCTTCTGCATTTATCAAAGACACTTCTTGTTTTCTTTAGGTAGATAAGATGCAAGGAAGTACATAAGTGCAATCAGCAGTTCCCTGTGTTAATAGTTGTAGCTTGTAATGTGTCTTAAGGTACCTTAGGTTAATTAATTTTTATGTGTTAAGTACAACTATGTTTCTAGTTGGGTGTGTATCCTTTTTTATTTGTATTAAACGCAGATGTAGTCCTCCTCCTTCCAATAGAGATAATTTAAGCTTTCTGAAATTAGCCTTGCTTTGATTAGGAGTTTTTGTTTCATTTTGTTGCCAACTGTCTGGGGATCCAGAAGTTGAAAATGTACCACCAGAGCTGGAGGATGAGAAAGATCAGAAACCAGATAATCCTCAAATAATGACTGCACTGTTCCTAGGACATGCCAAGGTGCTAGGCATGTGAAATCATCTACATTTCTATAAAGAGCTGTATCTTGCACCTCTTACAGGCTCTAGAGTGGTTGCAAAGGCAACAGGAATGACCTGGTTGTATTGGAAGAGCTGGACATAATGTGCTGCTTCTGGCTGACGTCACCTTGGTAAAAACCCAACAGACACCATGTGAGTGAGTAACCTTCTGCAGATGAGAATATAGGTGTTTTTTTAGCTGAAACATACTGATCAGTATGTGTGCAAAGACACATTCAGAGATGAGAGGCAGTGCAGGATGGTAAGAAGTCCTACTGATGCTTGTATACGTGAAGTTGTGTGGACTTGGTGGTAGAGAACTCATCAAGTGTGTGTAGCATTACAAAGATACTCCACTTGTGTGAGCTGGTCAGTGAGAGTTTGAATGGAAAGATTCTACCATGCCCTTTTTCTGCTGTTGTGACTTTCTGGAATATGTGCCAGGGTTTTTTTAAGAGTTATCACCTTGCTGCTTAGGCATGTGTGTGCTTGTTTCAGACCGAAATGCTTTTAACTTCTAAATGCTTTAGTCCTGTTTAGTTAGATCAGAGAATATTCCCTTCTGTCATTTTGAAAACAGCCCTGAGAAATAAAGAAACCATGATTGTGTACTATGCTTTGTCCTGTCAGGTAAAAAAGCCTTAAAGGACCATGCATGCAAATCCTCTGCAAAACATGAAGTTAGAATGAATGGTGTACAACTGGAATGTACATTTGATGAATAGTTAAAAATCTGCTGAAAAGAAAATCTCTTTAGATACCTGTGGGGTGTGGTTTGTAAATCTGTAGATTTTTAATGGTCCTTCCTAATCACATATTACATGGGGACCTAGAGTTTGAGTTATCAGTTGCTCATCTTTGTATCTCTTTAGCTTCATGTGGACAAGCATATTTTTAAAATCTTTTCTGCTGTTTTCATATGCAGCTGTATGGTTGTTGGTTTAACTTCACAGTTGCTGTGAATATTGGCAGATTTTGGTTTGTTAGTAAAATGAATGTAAATGTAAAAAAAAAAGTTTTTGAACTTGTCACCTGTAGGCAGTTCTACCTATGGATGTGTATTTGGACTGTTGGGAAAAATAAGCCTGTAAAACAATTTTGATAAGCCCTTTTAAATTTAGGATTCCAGGCAGCTTATTTGACTTCATTTCAGAAACATGCTTTTCTGTAAGTCATTCAGTGAAAATTTCTCCTAAAGATTTTGTAGTGACCTTTAATTTAATCAGTGATGTGGACAGCATTTTCAACTGTTGACTAATCCACGGAGCTTTTAGATAATCTTTCAGCAGAATGAGGAGTGGATTTTTTTCTTTCCACTGAGATGAGAGAGAGCATTACAATGCTGCATAGTTTTCTATTCCACCTCAGCATTTACTCTCTCAATAGGATGTAATTTTTTTATGTGTAAGCTCCTGATGTTTTATTTCTGTAATAATCAAATATATTCTGTTGAGATGCAGAACTGTTGCAGCACCAGCAACTTCTGATTTGGTCTCTGCTTCCTTGTAGAAGAGAACAAATGCAGCAGTTATATATATTGCTCAGGATTGCTAATGGACCATGGGTTTTTTACTCCCCTTTGGCTTGTCAGGGTGACTCTGAAGAGAGTGCTTCAGGCAGGTGCTGTAGCAGTTTTAGATAAGTGGATAAAGCTGGGTTTAGGCTGTGACAAAAGTTTGCCCCTCTCTCTACGCTCTGGTTTTAATATTGTTATTTCTAAATTACTGCAGAAGTTTCAGATCTAAGTCTGTAAACCTTTGTTTTTCTGGGGCATTCCTCTTCTCACTCTTGACCAAATTACAATCTTTCAATAGTACTTGATATAAAATTTTTCATTTTTGTGCTTAGATTTCAAACAGATTTTATTGTGATTTTTGTTGCCTGCCCTGTATCTCAAATCCATTGTGTGAACTTGAAAGGCAAAGTGAAACTTCCTTCTTATTCCTGTTGGAAAGTGATCTTTAAAGTATTATCTTCAGCTTGAGTAACTGTATCCCTGACACAAGATTTCATGGGCTATTGTGTGATGGTAATTACCAACACTTTCTATGTAGTTCATTTAAAAGTAATGACTAGTGGAAGTAAAAGGAATAATAGATATTAGCCATGGAATACATTAACTGCTGGAGATGCCAGGGGCATTTCATTTGTCTTAAATTTGAATGTGGATAGTAAAGGATGTTGAAATTTGTTGGGGTTTTTATTTTGTATCCTTTTTTTTTGTGTTTTTTTCTGGTATAAATCTGCTGAATGAGATTAATTTTGTGTGTCAGATAATGCCCCAGTAGCAGTGATGTCTGCTTCAGTGAGATCTTTCAGGGCTAAATGGGAATAGGCTTTCTAGCCTAGTCCTGTGGCAAAGTAGTGAGAACAGATTATTGGAGATGTGAACTTCCAGTGATTTAAAACATTGCTAAGTAAAGACTGTAGTCGATAATGATTGCTAGTATTGTGTTTTGAAGGACATGAAGGAAACTTTTGGCTCTTGACAGATGGAATTTTGTCTGATGCTGAGAGCTGGGTTTTATTAAAAAAAAAAGTATAAAGAATAACAAGAGTCCTCCCATATCTCATGATGTTGTAAGGAAGATATTGGCTGAATCTCTAGTAAATCAAGTGGAATCTGTAATTTCTGAGAGCAAATATGAATTTCAGTCCTGTTGGCTTGTGCAGGTATTCCCAACAGGGAACCATTTAGTGTGCTTCTAGCTGCTTCTAGCCTGGGTTGGGAGGAATGGCTTAATGCATTAGGGTGGTCCTGTTGATGTTAGAGTAAGATCTTTCGTAGCTCTTCTGTCACACCACGTAGATATTGCAAAAGTAGTCTAAACCCAATGTACTATTTCTCATTCCTAGCAAATGGAGGATAGATAAATGATTCATGCTCTTCAGTCTGACACTTGGAAACGGTGATCGAGTAGCTCAAAATACTGATGAGCCCCGATAGTCCTAGAGAACAACTGCTTTTATCCCCAGTCTAGGTGCTGGCAGTTTGCCAAAGCAGGAGGTGCCTCTGGAGAGAGTGAGGGCACAGAAGGATTGTTGGGGAAGTCAGAGACATAAGCACTTAGAAACATCTTTCCCTTTGAACAGTGATGGCAATCTGAATGAAGTTGGATTGTGGCATTATCAATAATCAAATTAGTGTCTTCCTGAATAGCATTTAGAGCTTGTTCTTCTGATGCAACTGACAGATACAGGGAAAGTATTACAATGCTTTTTAATAACCTCTAAGACTTGGTCATTACTTAGTAGGAAAGGAATTTCTGTTTTGTGGAAAACACTTTTTGGTCTGTGTTTAGCATCAGTGAGCAGGGAAAATATTCTGAGAAGTTTGAACCTTGCCGCACATTTTGATGGAAGAGTTTTCCTTTCCCCATGTGTAGATGGTGCATTAAGTAATAGCAATGTGATTGAAATAGTTGGATGTTGCAATATGTGTGAATTTACTTACCCAGTCTGTCCTGTTTCTCCAACTGAATGATTACAAAACCCATTGAATCACTCTACTGAATATCCCTTATTTAATAGTCAACATGGCTAAATTGAACTGTGTATGGGTGGACAGAACTAAGCATGGTGTATAGAACCTTGACCCATTCTTAGTTCCCAGTTTACTGTTTTATATTTTGGATAAATCTCTTTCTAAATCATTAATATGAAACTAATTGCTTTGCTTTATCTGGAAAGTTGATACTGTAAGTGTCTAAACCAGGCACTTTAGTGCAGTGAGTGTTTTCTCAGTGCTGTGAAGTGGGTGGTTTCTGGGGCTCAGCTGAGAAGGGTGGGGTGTGTGCAGTGTTTGTCCACCGCAGGGAAGGGGGGTTGCCAGCTCTGGCGAAGGCTGTTTATGCTGTTGGGCAAAAGGACAGGTTACTTGGGTCCTTGGCTATTTCTGTGAACACTCCCAGTTAGTCCTTCCTGGTGCAGCGAAGAGCACGTGTTGCTGCAGCAGCACTTCAAGGTGTCCTGACTTAGCTTGGTGCAGCACTGCCCAACACCTGGCCTCTCCCTGGGTGTCCCTGTTCGTCACAGGATCCTCACGGGGTGCTGGAGACCTGTTGTAGTCCGGGCAGAAACGCATCCCGCGCTTCCACGCTGCGCTGCCTCACTGCCCAGTGGCAAAGGGCTGGGCAAGAAATGCCTCTATTGCCAGGCAGTGTGCGTGAGCCGCTCTCCTGGCTGGCTGCGTGCTGCTGTTGTAGTGCTTTAAAAGCAATGCCTGTAGGTGAGAATTACCAACTGCTGTTGTGTGGGTGATGGGGTGCAGTGCCTTAACAGAAGAAGTGGAAGTGGCTGTAGTTGCCTGGCAGCTCTCTCATTCTGCCTTGCAAAAGCATTCCAAGTTCAAACCTTTGAGGGAAAGGAATTATTTTTTTGAGCAGCCTTTCCCTTCCATGTGGAAGTTCATGTTTTGAATCGTTTGAAGTGTGAGGATCTAAGATTATTATTCAGGCCTGCATACCACATAAATAAAACTGATACCTTACATCTTCAGAATCAACAACAACAAAGAAAACCAAAAGAGGCAGCCAGAGCAGGTGGGGATGGTGTGGCTTTGAAAAGAAGGATCAATGAAATCCTGTGTTTTTGCAAATACTCATGTAATCTGAAAACAGCCAGTTCACAATTGTGCCCCATCAAATGAGGAGGCTGCAAATGCCAGGTTTTCAAACAGCTGGGAGAGGAGTTGAGGAGAAGCAAAACGTAAAAGCCACAAGTGAGGAAAATGTAGCTGGAAATCCTAGGAAGGGAATCTGTTTTGAGTGATTTTCAAGGGGTAAAAATGTATGCTTCAAGAACCTGATGAAATATCTTTGTTATCTAAACTGAACGAACACCTAGTGGAAGAGCTGTTACTAGTGGTAGCAGTGGAAGAAGTCAGGGATGTTCTTGTTGTATTTGCTACGGAAAAGCTTCTTGGCAGCTACTTTGAAAAAAGTAATAAAAATTCCTTTGCAATAAAAAAAAGAAATTGTGCTCAGGAATGGATTGGAAACATGGGCCTGCCCAGAGCAGGGGAAGATCTCTATCCTGTGTTTATGGAGGCTAAATTACTCTCAGTAGGATATCTGGTGTGTGGAGAGAAGTTAGAGTTGTTAAAAGCTTGGAGTAATGTAGAGAGCACACTACTGTTGTAATCCTAGGTGATATGCAGAATGCCTGTAATGAAATGCCTGCTGTTGGCCAGAACACGTGTGCTCTCTTAACTAAATAGCATTGCTGTATTTCTCCTGTATTCTGCACTTTTTTTGATGTACCAGTTGTTGGAAAAACTGATACAAGATACAGCCTTGAGCAACTGTGCTTGGGAAGAGCGTGGCCTGCCTTACAGCAGAATCAGCCTATAAACAAGATTGATTTAGAAAGTACCAGCAAGATCAAAGAAGGCTAAAAATTCTTCTTTGCCCAACTAGAAATGGTTGTTTGTGGAAACAAGTCACCTCAACTGAAATACTGCTTGGGCCAGATGTTGAGGGTATTGGATGCTACAGAGCTACCTTGTAAGTCATGGGCTGAGGATGCTGAAGTGCATACAGCTGGAATATGTTCATGTTCTGCTGCTGCCCTGTTGATATTGCTGATGTAAGAATGTGCTTTTATAAGACATAATTCATGGTACAGTAGCACGTCTAGGGGTAGGCAAATATTGGCTAATCAAGAATTTCCTTCCTTTCTGTGTTAACTAGTTAATCATGATGTAAAAAAAGAGAAATCTTGCTTCTTGAGTGAGCAGTAAAATCTTTCAGTACATTTGGTGCGTGCGAGTAAACTTCCATTTGTTTCAGGTAATTAACACTGCATTAGCACAACGTGGCAACTGGTGTTTAAACACAAGGTAATTAACTGTGTGGTGTAAACACAGTGTGCTAAAGAGCTAACCAAACCCATGAATTTCTAGCTGATGGAAAATAACAAACTAGAGATGTTATGTGTGGGGAATAGTTTCTAGATTATTGATACATGGTTAGTGCCAAATGGGCAGAAGAGAAAAGGTCAGACATTTCAAGCTGATGCCATCAGTCCAGTAGCAGTTTTTTCCCCTCTCCAAAATAGATTTGGATGCATTTGTTTGAAAAACATTTCCATGATAAAAACTGAAGCCAGAACCTGATCTTGGGGCAGAAGTTTGTCTCTTAAGCAGTTGGCCATCAGAAAGATGTAGAGGTGTCAAGTGAAAGCATGACTGGGGCCTGAAGGCTTCATTTGGTTCTTTGAACCCAAACTGATGCCTGGTGTATGCTTCTAAACTGGGACTAAAAACTGAAATTTCTGGAGGCTTTGCATGAAACACACAAAGTCCAGCTTCTTCTGTGCAACCAGCACACAAATGCTGGAAGCAGCAAGGAATAAACCAGTCAACAATTCAGGAGCCATCAAATGGACAACTGTAATGAGTAGGAAGTTGTGGGCAGATGCTCACTTCTGATCCAACCTTACTGGATAAGCTGGGTAGCAAAGATCTGCTATTTAAAATGTTTACCCAGCTCATTTTACTGACAGGTTAAACAATGTTTACACGAACAGCTCCATTTGCAAGTACAAAGGGCTACTACCTTTAGTAGGAAGATGATGACAAACAGGCGGCACTCGCTTGCTGGATAACACAACCTGGTATCTCAGCTGTTGGTGAGGTGAACATTTCTTCACCACCACATAATCATTCTTCTTAAACATCAGCAAATGCCTCTCATTAATTCAGTGTGGCAGTTTGATTACAGCACTTTAATAGCTTCTGAAAAATAATTCAGTTACTGAAGTGGTAAACTTGCTGTCTTGACAGTGAAGATGAAGTGTTGCCTCACAGCCAGACAGGCAGAGCTTTGCTTGTGAGTCCTGATCTTTGTTGGATGGTCACCAGTGCCTTGATTTGAATGTGTTATCTCCTCTCCATGTAAATGTATTCTAAGTCCACTTTCATGGGTCAATAAAATGCTTGAAGTAATGTGTGGATAGGATTGGTGTAAAAGGTGGGAATATCAGTGTATCTGTCATGTAAGCAATAGTAGTGTTGCTATATTGTCTAGAAGAACAGTTGCCTCTACTGAAGCATCCTTGCAGGGTCTTACAGCAAAGTTGCTAGCAGTAATAAATTCTTTGGGGATATACATGATCTGAGGTAGATCTCAAACACATCTTTTGGACAACATTTATTTTGATACAGCCCCTTATTGAATTGTTTGAAGCTGCTTCATCTTGCTGTAGCGGGATTCTGCTAAAATACATTTGTAAAGGATGTCTAGTCCTGGAATTTGGGAGGATAACTTTTAAAACTAAGTTCTGTCCAGTTATGCTTTGTTTTCCCTGCGGGTTCTTTGACTATAGTGTATCCTGATCATTTGTCCATAGCTTGCAAAACCTGGAATGACAAAGGCTACATAGAATCATTGAACTGTTCAGGTTGGAAAAGATCCTGAAGATCCTCGAGTCCAACCATAAACCACAATAACACACATGATAAAATAAAATTTAAATCTCTACTTCCTATAGACCAGTTCAAACAGGTATACAAAAGAAGGTACTGTCCCACACGTGAAGACTTTTACATATTTCTGACCTTACTTTGAGTTTCAAATTTGCTTTATTTAAAAGAAATAGAAAGCTTTAATTATTGCATGTAGAAGGAACTGAAGAGTTGGGAGTGAAGAATTTCAGTGTGCTGGGGTGGGATGGGGTTTCTGGAATTTGCAAGTGCTTCCAGTGGGGAAAAGAGGAAGGTAACACATCAGAGATGAACTGTAACTTCAGAATACTTGAAGTTAATTTTAACTGCACAACACTTCTTTAATATTGCCATTTTGCACTAAGTGGAGTTGCGTTACCTAGCAAACAGTAACCTAGATCTGCAGTTCTCAACATACGTATCTTCTGCTTGTTCTTTGTTGCTCTTGGTTGGTTTGTTTGTGTGGTTTTTCTACCTAAAATAGTGTGAGATTCTTCCTTCAAGGTCATCTGAGAGGGTCTGATATTGCTCTCCTTTCATATCCACAATTGCCAGTCATTATGAACGTGTTTTTCTCCTTGTGTGTCTTTGAATCTGTTCCTGCATTCAGTGATACTAAGGCTGAGGTAGTAAGGAGATGTGAAGGAGATATTAATGAAAATACAGATAAGCTTTTCAATTAAATAAATGTACAGTAAAATTCTACAGTAATGCAGTCCACAACTGGACTAGACAGCTTTAAATCCACTGAGATGAAATGTGTCCAGTGTTTTAATTTTCAGCTCACTGACCTGTTGCCTTTTAACTCATCTCTTATGTTTGACTTCACTCTTGAAAATAAGGATGTAGGAAGGGGAAAAAATGCACTTAACGTAATATTACATTTTCTTCACAGACTCTGACACGTCTCTGGGACCTGCAATGACAAGTCAGAACAGTAGCCATGCAGAGAAAACTGGTGAAATGTCCTCAAAGCAGTCAGCACCAAAAGTGCAGGTCCAACGATCTGTCTCCCGAGAAACCATCAC
Organism: Chloroceryle aenea; assembly: GCA_013399075.1. Taxonomy (NCBI): domain Eukaryota; kingdom Metazoa; phylum Chordata; class Aves; order Coraciiformes; family Cerylidae; genus Chloroceryle; species Chloroceryle aenea. The sequence continues at coordinate 185,292 of VWZY01003999.1, read as the reverse complement.
TATTCATTTCTCTGCATTTGGGAAGGAGGAAGAAGAGGAGGAAGAGGAGTTTAAAGAATTTCTTGATGAGGAACTAGATGACCAAAGCATTGTAACAGCACTTGAAGCCAAGGAAGACCTCTGCTTTGAGCATACCGGCCATGATTTTTCTGGTCCAGCTACCTCGCTTAACGTGGCCAATTCTGCATCACTGCTGTCCTCATCACCTGTGGTTCTGCCAGCTGCAGAGACTGTGAAGCTGTTGGATTCTCCTTCCACGTCCCAAGCATTCAGTGCAGTGCCATCAGTCCTGTCTCCATCATCACAGTCATGTCATACAGTTAGTTTATCGGGTGCACCACCACCTGCGGAACAGAAGTCCAGCCTGTTGTCTTCCCCATCCTCATCCCCTTCCAGATCAGTTGTCTGCTCCAGTGGATCATCCACAGTTTCTAGTTCAAAGCCTTTTAAGGGTTTAGTCAAGTCCCTTTCAACAGATGTGGAACCAAAAGAACCCACCCCACCGATGCGACACAGACAGCTAATGAAAACCTTAGTGAAATCTCTGTCTACAGACACTTCTAAACAAGACTCTGAAGCTGTGTCTTACAGACCACCTGACTCGAAACTGAACTTACATCTGTTCAAACAGTTCACTCAGCCTCGAGCTGCAGGTGGTGATTCTAAAACTGCCCCCTCATCTCCATTGACATCTCCTTCTGACACTCGTTCCTTTTTTAAAGTACCTGAAATGGAGGCTAAAATTGAAGATACTAAAAGACGCCTTTCTGAAGTCATCTATGAGCCTTTTCAGCTGCTCAGTAAAATAATGGGTGATGAAAGTAGTAGCCACAGGCCCAAAGCCTTATCTTCAAGTGCTTCAGAACTCTCAAACCTTTCCAGTTTGAATGGCCATTTGGAAAGCAATAACAACTACAGCATTAAGGAAGAAGAATGTGATTCTGAAGGGGACTTCTGTGGAAGTGACTCTAACCTGAGTAAGAACCATCAGTCAAAAGTGGCTGAGGAACATGCAAAAGAGACAGAGACCAAAAGCTCTCAATCTGCAAGCACAAAGGACATGAGTTCGAAAACTTCACTTGTACTTGAAAAATGTTCATTGTCTGCACTAGCGAGCAGAGATGATGAGGAGTTTTGTGAACTGTATTCTGAAGACTTCTCCTTGCTAGAGGATGAAAGCAAACCTGATAAACCTACTGAAGCTTTGCTTGACTCAGAGATGACTGAGGAAAATGGTACTATGCTCAGTAGTGAAGATGAAAATAATCTCTATGTGCAGCAGCCTAAAATACCAGTGAAAACTTTATACTTCTTAACACTGTTAGTCTATGCTTACTTTATTATCCCTCTCCCTGGCTACTTAAGTGGACTTTTATTTGGAATGGCCCTTGGATTTATGATAGCTGTCTGTGTGATTTGGCTTCTTACTCCACGTACTAACGAATATATCAAATTGCATAATAGGATGAAAAAGCGATGGAATACAGGAGCTCTAGACATCAAAGAACCTGAAATACTGAAGGTGAGGCCATGGCTTTTTGTGTGTGTATCTGTGTGCATTGTTTTGGGTAGAAGCAGTAAACCAGGTTTATTCTGAAGGTGTAAATGAGCTGAATTATCCCCATTTGTAAATACTGTTTTACAGTCAGGAGGGTTTGGCAGGCACCCAAATGGTTTAGTATCCAAGAATACATAAGATTTTAGTGTCCTTCCTTAAGGATTAATAGAAAACCTGAATTGCTTCAAAAGTAAAAGGGCAAAAGGTTTTGCTGATGGATTTAAAATGATCCAGATGAACTACTGAGAAGAAGTTCAGAGAAGTGTCAGAGTTTAGAGTGTAAAATAACATTTATGCTTGAAGCTGCATCTTGTGAGATGCATTTTTGTTTCTGGGGTATTTTACTCTCTAGGCAGTAATTTGCCTGTTTGTCTGTTCAGTCTAAGTAGATTCAAAAGTGTTGTGGTCAAGCAAAGCATTGATAGTTGGAAAGACATGGGTTCTCCTCAAATATTACCTACATAGAATGGGAAGAGGAATGAGTGATGGGAGGGATGTACTCATGAGTTATGTCTGATTTGTGAATGCTTCATTGTATTCCTGGTAAATATTAAATCCATTGTGAGCTTTCTGAAGGTTGGGTGACAAAGGTTGCATGAATTGGAATTCCTGCAGTATTGGTTATACGTTGTAGGATCCACAGTGCACTGATAGCTAATCTAGGCAGCTGAAAAGTTAGAGGAATGGGGTAGAAAAGCCAACTTTTGCTGAATACAAACAGCAATTGCATGCCCGGCCCCGATGCTACCTTGGCGTTCCCTGTTTTTCTTGAATGTGACAAGTTGTGGCCTTTATTTGCTGTTGTGAATGCAGACTGAGCAATCCTCTCTGCTCAACTGATTTACCTGCAGTTCACATGTACAAATCTCCAGATGTTAAATTTTGTCCTTGTTCCCTGGGTGCTGAAACCATGTGTACAAAATTGCCTTGATACTTGAAAACTGGTAAAGATCCTGCTACTCCACTGTTGGCTGGTGTTAAGATGACACTTTGAGGTGTCAGCTGCTCTGTGGGAACCTCTGAACTATATTTTAATGCTTTTATCCAGGAGATATGTTTTATGAGAACGTTTGTAGGCAAGAAATGAACTGTGCAGAGAAGTCTGTATGAATGTAGATCACTTTGTAAGACCTGACAAGTATTTCTTGCGCTCATTAACATTTGTCCTTAATATGTAAAGCTGTATAAAAGGGCTTCTTAATGCTTCAGGAGTTTAAAAAACAGCTCAGTGCCCATACTGTAGTGGAGCATAATGTAATGTGATTTAGCAGATTGCAAGTTATTTCCACCCCCCAACTGTTTTCTATTTGCCTCTGTCAAAATGAGCACTGTGCAGTTTAGATCCTCTGAAAAATGACATAAAGATTTAATGTGTAACAAAACTCAAATGAATATAGGAAAATCAAACTTGATGCTCTTTCATAAAGATGTTCTCTTCAGGACTTGTTGGTCTTGTGTTCTGGCCTGAACTGCTTTCATGCCATAATGATTATGATAAAGGGTATGAGTAAGATCCCTTTATGGTGCTCTAGGAGTTGGGATTCTGCCAAACTGCTGTCGAGCTATTTTTGTACGAGTGCATGTGCGTTCTCCCCATGTAAATACTGTCTGAGAAGTTGGCATTTCCCTGGTTTCAAGAACTAGTGGAAAATTCCCCTCAGCAATTGCTGAAATACCTGAACATTAATATTATTTCCCTCAAAATTCCTTCTTTGCAAGGTGAAAGAAAAAACCACTGTGGTGGTGGTTAGTGTGGGCTTCTGTAGATCTGTACTTACTTCACTCAAATGTCTTTGGTACTGGGGGGAGAACACCCACCCCACCCCCCAACCAGAAAATGCACACAACCTCCCTGCGTTTTCAGTGGATGTTTTCTTATCTTATTTCCTTAAGTTCTCTTAGTCCTCTGGCTTCGTTCGTTTCTCTCTTCTCCTCCTCCTCCTTTTTTT
>VWZY01003999.1:156420-181660 GCA_013399075.1 Chloroceryle aenea | reverse complement strand
TTTTTTTTTGTCTCCTCTACCCACATGTGGTTTTTTTTTCCTTCTCTAATGCATTAGTTTTTTCTAACTCTCTTATTGGCCTTCTCAAGTGTTCATTCCCTTGTGTTGTGCTGTCTGATACAAAAGGTTTCAAGTAACAGCTAAAATGGAAATGATGAATTTACCCTGAATTTACCCTCTCCATTGGGAAGAACTTTCATGAGAAGACACTGTTGTCAGTGCTTGCTGCAGAAGTGAAGCTTTTTTTGAACCACAGCTGTACAGAGAGGAGGTTTTTTACCACCGTGTTGTTCCTGAATATCACCCAAGTGACTTCAAGTTTGATATTTTGGTGCTGGAGCATTTAATGCTGATGGATGTTAATCAATCTGTTAATAGCACTAAGAAGCTCTGGAGGCAGTTTTAATCCAAATTTGTGCTTGTATTGTAAAGTTGACCTGCTGGTTCTTTTTTTCATGTGTTTGAAAATATCATAAAGTAATGATTTTTATTTATTTTTACTTGCAGACAGGGTCTGTGCCCTCCTGGGTCCTTCATAAGGATCTTTTGCCATTTCCCCAGCCTCCCCTCTCAGGTTAAGGAATAACATGCCTGAGTTCAACATGAAAAAGTTGATACTCTGCTGGGCCTGACTCTGCAGCTCTTCACACACACGAACTATTCTGTTGAGTTGAAGTTTGAATAAAAATTTGCAGCCCAGAGTCACAAAGGAGGAAAAGTAAACCAGGGTGAGCCTTTTAAAGCCGTTTTATGCAGGTGCTCATGTTCCCCGGAGCTGTGTGATCCCCGGAGGTCTGGTTTTGTTGGTAGCCCTGCTGTGATGGAGGTGCTGTGCTGCTGCTCTCTGCAGCCTCTGCTCTCTCTCAGACAGGCTGGATCCCTCTAGCACCTGTGTGGGGATTTGGAATAGTGACTGTGACCTTTGCTCTAAAAGCCGGGCTGCTCAGTGTTCTTTTTCAGGTTAGTTACCAGTCTGATGGTGAGGAGCTTTCTCCTAATTTCAGCTGTGAACTCAGGGCAACTGCTGACCTTTCTAAATGGAGATCACAGGATCAGTGTAAATGGCAAGCAGCTGCAGAGTAGCATTTCACTGTGGTCATTGTCCTCCCCGAATTACTACATTTCTTATTTTAACAACTTCGCTTGTACAAAAAAGAGCTATCATACAGTCTCTTCTCCCCTACACAAGGAAATCCATTGTTGTTTCAGGCATTTGGGAAAATCCATCTGTTGCTAGCACGTTATGGTAACATAACTTCTCTGTTTAGATGCATTGCAAAATGGTTTCCGTGGGCTGTGAATCTTTTGTTCCAATTTGTTTTTGCAAAGAGGGGGTTGGAGGTATTTCTGCTAAAGCTGTTCTTAAAATGCAGGAACTTTGAAGTTAATTTGGGGGCTTCTTGGGTAACCCCAACAATGATTTTTATGATAGATAAAACAGTTTTCAAAGGCGGAAATTGCTGAAATGAGAAGGCAAATTGTGTCATTTCCCCCTTTAACCCTGTTAGGTATATTGGGGGAGGGGGGGCATTCCTGCAGCTGGCACACATTTTCAGATTCATTAATAGAGTGAACAATCATCATTAGGTGAAGTACAATTGTTTCACTTTTAGCCATGCAGTGTTTCTCTGTGCTACAAAATAACTTCAAATCTGAGTGCAAAAAGGAAACAGTTCATCCTTAGCTAGAAATTCATGTAGGAGCAGGGTTTGTAGTAGTGCAGTGTGGTGTATCTCATCCTGAGTGGTGGCTAGGTGCTGCCTGGATGCAAAACCCTAAAGATCTGAATTTAAACTTCTGTATCTTTTGTTTTCTTGGGCTGTGTCTCAAACACATGAAGCAGTCAATGCCTTCCTTGTATAGAAATCACTACGTATGCTGCTGGTTTAGGTAGTAAATGTATTTATGTTCTGTTGGTTATAGATTTTGAATGTTCAGTGCCTTAGGCAGTCAGAAATAATTGTTATAAGTCTCAGACAGGTTCTGTAGCTGTGAATAACCTTATGGTTGTGCTGTGGGAAGCACAAGAAGGGTGTTGGATAACAGCCACGTGTCTGCTGAGATGGTAGAGCAAAGTTTGAGCGTCTAATGTGTTCCATCTCATCTCAGTTCTCAACTGTTCATCTTTGAGGCTGTTAGTGGATTTTTACTTCTCTTGACTGTGCATACCACAGTAAGAATATTGTGTAAATGACTCCCTGTTTGCATTACCACGTCCTCTGCTCTGCTGAAGTGCTGGTGTTAGAAAAGTGCAACTGGTTCCATCTCAAGAAGGATGTTAAAGAAACTTCAAGTGCACTGTGACCTTCCTTCTTAGTACTGCACATACCCGGTGGTTTCCAACCCTCCTACTGAAAATATCATAGCTTACTATAGTAATAAAAAGGGCTTGTTTGGTTAAGGTTCATATAAAGATCCAATGTCCAAGTAGCCCTTTCTCTTTGTGCCAGAGGATGTGGTCTTCAGCTGAACTTGCAGGAGAAGGTGATTAAAATTTTGAGGCAACAAATTCTCGTCTGTATGTTTGCCTGGCTACAGGCTCCAGACTTCAGTGTCTGAGATAGAAATAGCTCAGAGATCTGATCCAGGGGGCAGGTGGGAGTCTCTCCAAAGGTCTGTGGGCCATATGGATATTCCAGCTCTGCACAGAGTGAATGGCTCACGGTGGCTTTAGGCAACTCGTGTGATATCCTTGTGCTTCAGTAAGTCCAGCTGGAGTCCCTGGCTGAAAATTAATTGCTGTCTGCTCAAAGATGTCCTGGTGTAATAATTTCTAGGAAGGAAATGTGATGTGCTCAAATAAACATCAACCCTGCTGTGCAGAACCTTGATGGTTTATAGAAAACTCTTCCTCATGCATTGTATTTCCTATATAGTGGTTGCATATAACCCAGTGTAAGCAAAAAAACCCAAACCAAAGCTTCTTCAAAGGGCCTGTGTTGGTATGGGTATCTCTGTTAATAAAAGAGGTAGTCTGCTTTGGAGCTGAGCAAAGATGAATGTCTTAATCTTTCCTGAACATAAAAGGAATTCTAATTTATCTAGGCTTTTCAGGGTTTATAGTGAAAATGGAGCTAGATGTTGGAGTTAGCAAAACATAGGTATCACTGTTACTATGGCACCTAAGAAAGTGCATGCCGTCTACATGAGAAATTACATGGCACTGAAGTAAGGGAGCATTAAAATAAACTCTGCATTTCTATGTGTGGGTGGAAAATTCTTTAATAAGTTAAAATGATGCAGTAATTTCTGGGATGTTTTGCATAAGGCATTTACAACTTCTTTGTTTTGAGAATACCAGGGATGCTCGTTCAGCCCTCCGCACTTCCCAGGAGCAGATGTTCTCCCCCTTACCATACTTACCTTGGTACCTGTAAAGATGCCATCTGACTTGCTGCTCTAGGGTGTGACTGGTGCAGTCTGTGTCCTTGGCCATCTGTTGACATTCATGAATATTGAGTATGCTGAACTGAGGTTTTGATGTGCACGCAGAACTAATTATCAAAGTATGTTGTTGGGCAGGTTAATAGAAGGAAAACTTTGAATGAGTATTCTGGCTTGTCTTCTGCCCTATTTATCATCCTGCATTTTCTGGAAGCGGATGTTAGAGGGGTAGCATCACCTCTGTGGTTAGCACTCAGACTCGTCACAGCGGGGCTGGTTGGTTTGTTGTCTGTTTCTTTCACTGCACAGGAACAAATGAATTTTAATCCCCAGATGGGTGACTCCTCTGTTGTAACTGGGCAGTTACACAGCGTGGTAAATGATATTAAACACTCGTGGTGTGTTAAAACAAACTCCACTGTCTTCTACTCGGTCCTTAATTGTTGGTGAATAAAATGTCTATAAGCAGACAGAGTGTTTGCTCTGCCTTGACTGTTGGTGATTAAACTGTCCGTGCTTGCTGTAAGCAGGCATGCTGCTCTGCAGCCTGCACCTCCTGGCTGCCTTGTGGCTCTTCCCAGCAAGGCTGCGGCTGCAGAGCTCGCAGCCTTTCCCGAGGATGAGGCGAGAGAACTCTGCACTACATACACAAAATGAGAGAACAAATTGCATGCTTGGGATGCAGTCCCCATCTCATGCTCTGATAGTTCAGTGCTACCTCACTGAGGGCATTTACTGCTTTGTTGTATTTGTGCAATAAGTGAAATAACTTTAGCAAAAAGCTTGGATATTTAAAACTTATGTGTACGTGCTGTACTTGGTATTCCAGCAGCTTAAAAGCCCATTAATAAATGTGTTTTGTTTTGTTCTGGGTTTTTATTTTTCTCTCTAGGGATGGATGAATGAAATTTATAATTATGATCCAGAAACATACCATGCTACATTGACTCACTCTGTCTTTGTGCGGCTCGAAGGAAGCACCTTACGACTTTCAAAACCCAATAAAAATATTTCCAGAAGGGCTGTGTACAATGAGCCAAAGCCTGAAGTCACGTATATCAGCCAGAAAATATATGAACTTACAGAGAGCAGGGTAAGTGTGCCTTACTTTATATCTGATTTTAACAAAAGACTACTTCAAAACTTTTTTTTACATCTTGAAGGGTTTTTTTCACTCTATGATTCTATTTTCATGTCCTGTCATTAAGTAAACAAAACTTGTCGTGACTGAATTACAAAAGATTGTGCTGGAGAGGGAGATTGAGCAGGATTTAGAAAAAAAACAACATACTTACACAATAAGGGAAAAGCATTATTTTCCTCTGTCAGTTCCGAGCAGAAGCTAACACATGGGAGTTCAGGGAATTGTTCCTCATACATTAGATTACTGCGTGACTGTTCTGAAGCTGGCACCACAATGCATACTCTTGGCTGGTTCAAGAGGCAGTTCAGACAACATTTGCATTTGGTGTGAAGCAGGAACATACATTGTATGTGGATGTAAAAGAGGAGAGCAAGAGGTGGCTGGATCAGACATGACTTGTGGTTGGTGCCCGTTGTCTAAAAGAATTTTTGCAGTTGGAATTGTGCAACAAGAATATTGCTGGGACACTTTTCCTACAGGTTATTTGCCTCCCTCAAATCTGTGATTCCACTGACATTGTATTGAGTAATGCATCAATATGCTGCTATTAAAAGAATGGATGTGTTTGAATGTGCTGCATCAACAGGGGTCTTGGTGCTACAGATGGAGGAGGAAACTGTGCTTCAGTTGACTGGGGGGGAGTAAAGTGGGACCAAGGTGACAGTGAGGATAACCTCCCTTTGTTTCCCTGGATCAGTATGGGAACGGAACTTGCTGTGAGCTCTGCTTTCTGTTAGACAGTGCAAAAGATAAAGCAAAAGCTGAGATTCCTGCCTATTGCAGATTTATTTTCCCATAAGGAAGCCAAGCAAAGCTATCACATGCTACGAGAGCACTTGAATGACAGTCATTCTATATGGTATCTTAAAAAAATTTCCAGTACTTCCCCCCCACCCCCTCAGCCCAGCTCCAGTTGTTTATAAGAGTGCCAAGTGCCCTGGCTGCAATAAGCAAATGATGACTATTTTCCACAGTTTTGGAGAATACTGGTAAATTTTGGCCTCTGGATAGGAATTTTTAACTCTTCTTATCACTTTCTGTGTCTGATTGCTCTCTGAATATACTGAATTTGGAATACAGTTATCTGCAGATCACTTTTATGGCTTGATTCTTACATACTTGATGTGACTGTCACCCGTTTCAAACACTTGGTTTGTGAGGTGGCCCTGAAAAGTTGAGTTTAAAACTTAGGTAGTTAATAAGAATCCAAACTATCTAAGGTTCTTGGTTGTGTTGTGGTTCGTTTTGGATATTTTTCTTTTCTTTTTTTTTTTCTCCTGCATAACTATGAGACTAAGATCTTCTAAGTGAAAATGGAGCTTCTTCACATGATTGTAGAAGTCTGAGCTACTTGAATGGTCCTTGCTTTAATTCCAAGGCTGTGGCTTACTAAGGACCTAGTGACGGCATTGGGCTGGACATCAACCACCTACAAGTTAAGAGTCAGTTAAACCCGGCAGATCCAATGTAGGATCTGTATTTCTCATGTTCCTGTGCTCTTTGTGGGATTAAAGAAACATGGAAGATACAACTGAAAAATAAGTTAATTTAACCCTTTTATTTATCCTTCAGATTTCCTTGGTTCCTAAGAGTCTGGCACGAAAACGGATTTGGAACAAGAAATACCCTATTTGCATTGAACTTGCTAGACAGGATGACTTTATGGCTAAGGCCCAGACTGATAAAGAGAATGCAGAGGAGAAGTTACCTGCTGAAAAAGTGGACTTGAACAATGATGAATCCAAGAAACCTCAGGATGGAGCGAAGTACACTAGCCAAAAGGATCAAGTGCTTTATCTCTTTGGAAGGACGGGTAGGGAGAAGGAGGAATGGTTCAGAAGGTTCCTTCTTGCATCCAAGCTGAAGTCTGAAGCAAAGAAGCTATCCAGTTTATGTGGGAGCAAGCCAGGTATTCAAGTTTTGTATTCTAGTAAAAATGCCCGTTAAAAGAAAGAGACCAACATTGTTTTCACAGTGGTAGTTATAGCAACTGTGGAGCCACAGTGATCTTTACAGACAAATAACACCAGATTCTGCTCCTTATCTTGGCCTCTCATTCCCACCTTCCCACCCTGCTGTTTCCTCTTGTGGCTACATACTTGGCTATATGCCCTCAACTATTCTTATTTTTAGACTGCTTTATGTGAATACACCATTTTTCAGTGAGTGTAACAACTCCTGTAATTTTTCTTAGGATGAACTGTTCAATTTTTTTTTTCCTTCTCTGTGCTGTTGGAAGTGATGTCAACATTTGCAGTACTATATTAGACTCAGTCTTCTTTCCCATTCTCTCTTCTCCATCCTTCCTTCCCCTCCAGTCTCCTGTAAACAATAAAGAGCTTTCTTATGGGTTAATGTCACAAGAAAACACATTTTTCTGTTTAAATAAAATGCCCTCTGCTAATACATGTATCTGAACCAACAAACGTATTAGTCTACAGTGTTGGTCAAATGTTTGAAATATTAATTTCAAATCATCCTCTGATATAATTTTAAATCTGAATGACTCATGCTCTTCTGTCTTTATCTATTTTCTGAGCAGCTTTTTAAAAATTGGTTAACATCATTACTTCTGGCACATAACTTCTTGAAATGCAAATGCAAAATTAATGACTAATTAAAATTCTAATAGTTACATGGTTCTCACAGTCCTTTAATTGTAGCTGCCTATAATTAATTTTTTTTTTTTAAACAAGTTTAGTTATAGGTACCCATTAATCACCTCACTTTTTTATTTTAAGCATTCCTCAGCAGGGCTGTTGGGATTTCTGCCATACGTTCTATATATGTTGAGTGTCCACATATAAATACACTATTGATCAGCTGATGTTTCCAGTCCCACGTCCTGCTGAGTGCTGAATCATACCAAATACTGACTAATTAGGGTTTAGGACCACCTAAGCACAGAATACTGGTATTTACTTTTACCCTTCAAAATCTGGTCTTTTATCAGAATAAATCAAATCTGCAAGCTAATTTTGTTCCTTTAAGCATTCACTTGATCATACCCTCTTTGACTATTAGCTTCCTTTTCTGTTAAAACAGGTATTCTTCCTTTTGATTTAGGGCTCTTGCCAACACACAGTAAAACAGATAGCCAATCTGGAGTTCTCACACACAGTCGAAGCAGCAGCAAGGGAAGTGCAGAAGAAATTGCATCCCAGCCAAAGCACAAGGACCTGGCTGGCAACGTGCGGCAGAAAATGCTTCTGGACTACAACATTTACATGGCAAAGTGCATTCCACATGAAAAGAAAAGCCCTTCAGGTAGTCCAGTCCTCAGTGCAGATAGCAGCCCCACAGCTGTGAAAAAGGTAATACTTTTCTCCCAAAAGATACATCAAAGGTGGTAGTTTATTTGATTTTGTTTATGACTTTAAAAATAAGTTATATAGGAAGAAAATTAATTTCTGTAACTACAGGTTGGACCCAAACTTTTAAAGTCAGTGTGGGCTTTCATGCTTGCCAGTTCCCTGTTGACCAGATTCTTCTTAATGTAACATGCAAGATTTTTCATTGATTTAGTTATCTTTCAAGACCTTCTGTGTGTTTCTTTGGCTTCTGCAGTGTCTCGTGCCTAAAAAATTGTACAGCTGAAGGCAGTGTGGCTGTAGATTTTCTTCATTAGGAATGAATGTACAGGTGATGAACAATGTTTATAGTTTCAACTAATGCTTTGGTCTCTGGGTCTGCATTTGAATCACCTGTAATAAACAACCTTAATATTAAGTACAGCACTTAATAAATGGATCCTTAAGGTTAAGTTCAATCACCATTCATTTAACAAATGGAACTCATGCCATGCATCGTTGTTGCCAGACTTTCATACAATGTCCAGAAAGGAGTAGGAGGCAATGGCATAGCATATGAATAAACATACCTTGTGTTCCCCCAGGAAAATGATATTTTAGCTTCCAAGAATCCCTGAAGCAGCAATGAATTCACTGCTGAATCTGGCACGTGTCAGAAATCATTCTATAAATAGATCAACAGTGCTGGCAGGAAACCTGCGTCACAGGAGAAGCTACTAACCCAGCAATTCTGCCTGTGTGATGCTGCAGCCATTGGGAGCACTCACTGCCAAGAAATGATGTTCAGAACTGTAGCATCTACCTGACTCTTGAAAGCGCTGCTTTTATGCTGGCTTCAGGATGTCTGCCTGTCATAAGGAAAGGCAAATGTGTTTTCTTAGCAGGTAGAATCATAGAATTGTCAGGGTTGGAAGGGACCTTAAAGATCATCCAGTTCCAGCCCTCCTGCCATGGGCAGGGACACCTGCCACTAGATCAGGTTGCTCAGAGCCCCATCCAGCTTGGCCTTAAAAACTTCCAGGGATGGGGCTTCCACCACCTCTCTGGGCAACCTGTTCCAGTGTCTCACCACTCTCATGGTGAAGAACTTCTTCCTAATGTCTGATATGAATCTACCCACCTCTAATTTCGATCTATTCCCTCTACTCCTACCACTACCCAACATCCTAAAAAGTCCCTCCCTAGCTTTCTTGTAGGCACCCTTAAGATACTGGAAGACAACAATAAGGTCTTCTCAGAGCCTTTTCTTCTCCAGACTGAATAACCCCAACTCTCTCAGTCTGTCCTCATAGGAGAGGTGCTCCAGCCCTCTGATCACCCTCATGGCCCTTCTTTGGACATGTTCCAGCACGTCCATATCTTCCCTGTAATGGGGCTCCAGAACTGGACACAGTACTCCAGGTGGGGTCAGGAGAGTGGAGTAAAGGGGCATTACCTCTCTTGTCTTTCCTTCACAGAAACCTCCTGGTTTTAATAAAATACATGACAGCATGTATACACCTAAAAATATTTCAGCTGCCTTGGCTTTGTTGCAACATCTGAACATGTATGTCCATGTTTTGAGAGCTGGACGTAGTCCTCTTGAACTGCAAACAAAACCTTTAACACAGGAGAAGGAACATCATGATTTCCTAAATCCTATATGCAAACACTGGAAGGAAAAATTTGTTTTCTCTGTGCTGCGTTTGTGTATCATCTATTTGTGATGTTCCTGAGCTAGATTTAAGGATGCAAGATTGGGTATTTTTTGATTACATAAAAGAAGAGTAGAGTAGCTGTCCCTCTAGCTCCTCTTGGGAAGAGTGTCTCTACTACAGCCACATCTCCAAGTCTGCCCACTCTGGGATTATTTGCTTTTTTTTATGCCAGAGGTTAAATTACATGTAACTTTCTCATTTCATTGCCAGAGGTGAATTTATATCTGTGTGGTCTCATTTACTCTGTTGCATGTCAGGATGATGACAGGCAAGCTCATGTCAGGCCAGCTGACGTGCTTGTAAAGCTGCTGTTTGTGCTGAGATGTAGTGTTCTCAACCCGGGCTGTAACACCAAACTTCTGTGTGGACGAGGCCTTTTCTGACCTCAGCCTATAGAATTTATAATGCTAAATGACCTGCTCTGTGCTTTCAGTTACCCGATGCCAATGTGGAAGCTGAAGAGGAGGAGCAGGAGGCCTGGGTGAATGCTTTGCTTGGAAGAATATTTTGGGATTTTTTAGGGGAAAAGTATTGGTCTGATCTAGTGTCAAAGAAGATCCAGATGAAACTTAGCAAAATAAAGGTAACTAAAATCTGGAGCTTTGCACTACGTGTTCCGTATGGAAGGAAACAAACACACAGTCCTTAAGTTTGTTTTACAACAGTAGAAGAAACATTTGTTTCATGCTTGCATGTAAAAGTGCTGCAGAGTTCCAGTTCAGCTTGGGTGTCCCATTTTGCAGTAGGGTCTGAATGTGTTAACTTTGCTTCTTCAGTTTCAAGTGAACTACAGCTGCATTAACTATTTGTGAAGTTTTTATGTGAAAAGTAGAAGTATTGTTGTGTTTAGGGGTAAATAGAACTGCTTTACATTATGAAATCTGCTCTGGGAAACAGTAGATTGCCTTTAAGATGGAGGAGATCAGGAAACCACAATTCAGATGTGTTCCTATTAACTTCAGACGTACAATACTTGCAGGAGAGGTCAGTGGGAGTAATATTCAGGGAAAGAGCTGTCTGTGGGGTGATATGCAGTTGGTGCACAATTACATCCTAAGCTCAAAGGGTGAAGGGAGGAGTGGTGTTTTTGAATGACTTCTGGTTCTTCCCTTTGCATTCTGTAACTCTTCTGAATAGCAGCAGTTAATCACAGGCCTGGTTAGCTCCTGATGTTTGGGGAGGAGTTTGTCTGTTCCTAAAGGCAAAGGAAGATGTAATCTTGCTGACAAAAGCTCTGAAATTTAGCTGTCTGCACCAGCTGTGTGAGAGCGTTGCTTGTGCTTTGAGAAATAAACAGTAACCTAATTCTGCCCTGGCTCTTCCCACTATTGTGATAGCAGGGTATCCAAACATCTCATTGCAGTTTAAGTGGAAAGACTGGGAATGGGAATGGTTGCATTTTTGATAGGTTGAAGTACTGTCTGTTTGCAGGAGAGAGAATTTATATCAATTAGAAATACTTCCAGTAAACAGATACCCAAATCATTGTGGTTCCATGCCTCTTACACCAAAATTATCATAGAGATTTAAAAGCTAACTTGCTATGAAAGAATTTGCCAAAGACAAAAATAGCTGAGATGTTGATATAACTGCAACTATAAAATATGTGACTGAATTTTATATCCAAAGAAGTCTTTGATTTTTATTCACAGTAAAATAGGATTTATACTTCATTCTTGAGCTTTTTATGTGCTTTGACTAAAAAACACGCTGGAGGTTTAAGGTCAGCATCTGAACTTCAGCATAATTTTAGAAACATTCCAAATTCAGCTGCTCAGTCTCACCCTAAAGTGCTGCTTTGAAACTGATAACTGCAAAATCCTAGAACTGGAAGAAATATGTGTTCTTTCACTGGTGGGCTTTCAGCTCAATCTGTTCCTTAAGTTTAATGACCTTTATTCACTCAGGAAACAGTGATGTTTAGTTCCAGAACATGGATTTCATTTTTACATTCTTTTCTTTTAGCTTCCATACTTCATGAATGAGCTAACTCTAACCGAGCTTGACATGGGGATAGCAGTGCCGAAGATCCTTCAAGCCTTCAAACCTTCTGTTGATCACAGAGGTAAACTGCATGTTTCCCTTCCTGCTTTTGCCAGGCTCATGCCTTCATACCTGTGGAGGACAGAATTTGGATTGGTTTATTTTGTGGGCATTTTAATCAGAGGAAGGTACACTTAATGAGCTTATTCTGAGGAGACAGTGAGTGGTCCCTATCTCCAGGAGTAATAAGCATAATTCTATAGATATGGAAATCTGATCATGTCTTTCCAGTGTAAATAATTACTGAACCAGACTCAAATTTGCATGCAACAGATGCAGACCTGTGTGTGATAACTCTGTCACAGACTGCAGAGAGCAACACACATCTCCTCAAGACAGAGGTGATTCTGCACCACAGCAGAAAACAGATGTGGCTCTCTTCAAGAGAAGTTGCTCTGTTCTGAAAACAGTGATTCAGAAAATACAATTGTAGTAACTTGGAAAACAAGAATACAGTGTTGCTTTGAGAAGAAACTTCAATATACAGCATCATTTTATGGTCTTAATATTAAAGTTGGATTTTTTTTTTAAGCTGCATCACTTTATGAATCTGAACTGTTCTTTCTGGATTGCATGTGGTCACAGGAGTACATTTGAGGATGCTCTTGTCATTTAAGTAATTTCACAAAAAGAGAAACTTTGGTTAATGTTTTTTGCCTTCAAAGGTATTTCTTCTACATGCTGAGAAGAAGCAGGTAGATGCCATCTTTCTTCTAATACATGCAATCAGAGCAGTTTTTATTCTTTAATTGTTTCTGAGTTTATTAAGTGTTTCTTAACTTCTTTCCTCTCACTCCATTCACTCCTTTACCGTGGTGTTACACTGGGCTGGAGAAATGAAAAGCAATTACTGAACTCAAGGTGGAGGAGTTTCTAATTGGTCTGAAGGGGAATATTTCCTTGGAGAACATGTTATGGTGCAGCTATGGATTGTATGGCTAACAATTTATTTTTGTTTTAAACTGCTCTTTCAACTCTTAGATGAAGGCATCAACATAATTTCTGGATGGTACTAAACCAAATCAACTGGTAGGAGTTTAATGAGTTTACAATACTCATTAAGAGCCTCTGGAGAGGCTCTAAATTACAGGCCAGCAGTGAGCCAAACTTCAGCAAGTCTCGGTAGCATGTTTAGAACAATAACCAAAAATATGAACTGAATAAAGTTTGAACAGGTAACTAGCTGAAAATATAAAAGGAAAAAAAAAAAGTAAACTTTATCACTGATACTAAAAAATTTGTGCCACTCAAATCACTAACTAAAAGCATGAGAAGGTTTCTAAGCTCTAACCTTTCCCTCATAGAAGTGTGAACAAACTTTGGGGAATTACTAAAATCCTCTGGAACATAGGTAAGGTGAACTAATGCTGCCTGTTGTATCCAAATGCTATTGTTTGCCCTTATCTCACTTGAGACTCACAAATCTTTGGGGAAGAGCCTTATCTATAAAACACTGGGTACTTCCCTCTCAACTTCTTGAAAGTATATTTTCCCCTGAGCTTTCTAAACAAAGCATGTTTGAAAAGAGCAAATTGTTTTGTTGTCAGGAGGAACAAAAACTGTCTTAGGAGAAATAAAAATGGAATAAGCTCATGTGCAGTCAGTATTTGGGGAATGAAAAAATACTGCTGCTGCTTGTCATATGCTTCCTGTGTGGGACAGCAGGTTCTCCACACAACTTAGGACATCCTCCAGTGTTCCCAGTAGCAAAGTGGCTTTACCACTGGTAGAAAGTTTGAGTTACAGGAAACAAAGTGGAACCTTTTTAAAATTGTTACATGTATGATGCTTGAGTTTCATTGTTTCTTTTTAAACAAACTTGCTCTTAGGAGTTCTTGTCAGTGTTTCCCTTTGCCTAGATTTAACATTTTTTGAATTCCTTTCTCTGTTCTCATAACTTCAGTTGTAACCGAAGACTAGCTCTAAATCATGAGATGGGATTTAGAAGACTGCTGAACACTTGGCTTCAATTAATTGCCAACAACAGCAGTGAGAACAATTAACTCCTTCAGTTTCTTGTCCAGTTAAACTGACAAGCAGACGTTTCTGGTAGAATTTGTAATCCTTGGAACTTCTTTCATATTGTCAAATGATGTGTACTCTTAGTGTCTGAGTTTTAAATTGCTGAAATAACTTGTTTTGCTACTGTGCTTAAAAGGGCAAATAAAAAAGGGGATGATAATTGGTAATGCTTGCTTTCATAAATGTATTTATTTGCAAGTTGACCTATGAATAAACCACACATGTAAAAAACAAAACAAACAATCCCACCCTAAAACTAAAACTTCAGAACGTCTGGCCAGTATCCAAAATTAAAACTTTTTATTTAATCTGTACTTTTTTATAAGTGCTTGATTACAAGGAAATGATATTTTTAGTTAGATGGTATTTCTAAGTAACTAAATTTGTTAACAGATGACTGGGGGGGGAGTCAGTAAAAATAAATAAATCTTGTTTCTGTTAATACAGCCCTATTTGGGTGACAGCATATGCTGTAGTATTTACTGCTCTTCTGTCAAGGCTAAGGAACCAGATAACTGAATAAATTGTACCATCTGCCCAATTCTTCACCCCCTCTGCCTCCCTTGCTTCCCTTTTTCCCCTTGGGAAAATGCATGTGATCGTTTTCTGGCCAGAAGGAATTTTCCCTCTCAGTGATGGCATCCTTTGCTTAATTTGATCTACTGTTAAAACAACATTGACATTTGAAGCGTGCTGACTCATTGGGTATCCAAAAGGTCTGTTTAGTTGTTTCCTAGTTTCTGATGATCTTACTGCTACTTTGTTACTGTAAAGAGGAAATAATCTATGTACGTTTGTGTTGGAGTTGTTCTGTTTGTTTTGGAACAGCATTAGAAAAACTGTCTGATGGAATAGAATGATTTGGGTTAGTGAAGGAGCAGCTTTCTTTCAGTACTGCTTCCAGCATATGGTGTACCACTTTGGGAGCTGGTGTCTTGTTGTTAATATAAATGGGTGGATTTGGGGGCAATCCCATTCTTCTGATATATTCTTGCAGAAAAGAAAACAGTTGTTCTTTACCCAAAGAGTAGTTACCATTAATTGCTTCTGAATAAGTAAATGAAAGTAGAATGCTTTAGTGGTTATGTGCTGGGTAGTGGTAGGGCATATTGTGTGCAGCTGCAGTGTCTAGAAAAGGAAGATCCATAATCTATGCCCAGTGGCATCTGATTTCTAATCTCTGGATTGCAAATACCATACAGCTTTTTTTAATCGTTGGGGCTGCAGGGTGTCACTTAAGAGGCAGGACCTAATCTGCAGTTATTTCCAAGATAATTCTTCTGGTGATTGAAATAAGCAAATAATCTGCCCAGACAATAGGATTTAACTTAATACTACACATCTAGAATTATTTTAATAATGACCCTGTTTGCTGTGAGTCATAAGAAGAATGCCTGAAACAGTGTTACTGAGTGAACCTTCTCATTCTTCTTCAATCCACCGTTGTTGAAAGCAAGAGAGACTGTAGGCTGTGATTGGTGACAAGCAATACTGCTCGGGGATTTCAAGTTTTGCTTCATTTCAGCAGCATAAGAAACATAAAGGCGTGTCCCCAGTTCTGTTTGGCTCGGAGCAGTGCTGTAAATCGTTTTGAAGTGAATCCCTGATTGTATTCTATTTTCTTAATCTTGATTCAGATCTCTGAAGCAGTTTAGGTGTGTGTAAATCACAGTCCTTTTTTTTAGAGTGTTGGCTGTACTTAATGATCTGTCTTTCCGCATGGCTTTGATTTATATCTAAACATTCAGCTTTGTTCCATAAGCTTAATGTGAACAGAATACTTGCTGTGATAAGCTGTTAACTATTTCTGAATTAATGACATAATTGGTTGAGGGAAAAAAAAAGTGTGTTTCTCTTTGGAAATAGTATGATGTCTAGACCTTTTTTAAAATGAGGTTTGGGTTGACATTAGAATAAAGTGATTGTGACTGTTCTAGATGTGACATCTTGATATGGTTGTTAATTTTAGGACTCTGGATTGATTTGGAAATGTCCTACAATGGATCTTTTCTGATGACACTGGAGACCAAGATGAACTTGACCAAACTTGGGAAAGAGCCACTTGGTGAAGCACTTAAAGTCGGAGAGATCGGCAAAGAAGGGTAAGGTATTACAGTGGTAGAATCAAGTGAGAGCTTCCATAGTGAAAAGGTGAAATTTTCATTGCATGTAGGCAGCTCTAGCTCTCTGATTTCACCATTGATAATTATCTTAATAAAATATTTTTGTTGCACAATAATTTTTTCTTCTGTAGAATTTTAAAATGTGGTGTGACTATAATTTAGGTTGTTTTTTTTACACTTGATTTGGGGTCTTAGCCAGTGAGACTTGAATATTGGAGGGTACACACTTGCAGATACAGAGACAGACCTGTGTACTGTGCTACTACAGCGTGCTACAGCTACAGTTGTAAACCATGTAATAGTAAACTACTGTGGAAGTTAAATAGGCTGTAATTGTTATGTGAAGACTATTTCGGTAGCTTTTTTGCATCACAGGAATAGTTACACCTCTATTTTAGTCCTCAGTTTTCCTCATACCTCACTTCTGGTTACTGGCTATGTCTAAGTGAAATACTTTACAGATGAACAAATTAGAAAACACACACATGGTGTAACTTACCTCACTTGTATTTCTGCTTTCCCCTCTCATTCTTATGATGCTGTCCATTCATTTGTGTTAATGTGGTGAGTGACACCTGTCATATATCCCATCAGCTGTGGAGTGTTGATTCTCTTTGTGCTGTGTTCTCTTTGTGCTTAGGAAATCTGCAGTCCCTGAGCAGTAGCTGGTCTCTGATTTAGTGTATAACCACTGCCAACAAGTCAAGAAAAGATCCTCTAAATCTGGCCATTTGTTTAGATATGAATAAAATGTTGTGGTCTTTCAGAATCAAGATACTAGATGCTTTGTGTATTTGTGCCATAGCTCTGACCATTTATTCTGAGGTATCCTGAAGTAATACTTAGAGCAGCACTATGTTAGAGTGCAGTCGTGACAAGAAAATAAATGTGGAAAACTAATGGCTGAATGATCTCATGCTCTGGTAGAAATTCAGAGGATATAAAAACGACCTAGATTCTCATTGTCACTGCTTGAAATAAATATGTCTGAATTTACATCAGTATAACTGGTAGATGTGGTTTTTGAAAAATCCCTTTAATCTCATCCACCCAAAAAAAGGGAGGTGGAGAGGGAAATGTCTATACAATTGAATTCTTGCATTTCTTCCCCATCTTTTCTTTTTTCCTTTGTGTATTTTTATATCTGTCCAGCAGCTTCAGAAATAATTAGTGAAAGCATTGATTACATATTTAAAAATCATCTTGATTCTAGCTGAGAAATAGGCCCCCAGCAACACAAATGTAAATGTCTGTAGCTAAGCAACCAATTACTTGAAGGTATAACCATTAACTGTACTGCTCCCTGCACATGGCTGTGATGTTTGCCATGCTCAGGGCCGGGTACCATGCCAGCTTTACAGAAGGAGCAGTCTAAGTTATTCTATTTGGAATTAGTTTTTTTCATTGTTTGATTGTTGGGTTTTTGCCTTAAATACAATGGACATTATCAATAAACAAGTTAAAGACTGGGAGAAGCATAGAACAGTTTGATCTTCATCTCTGCTTTCCATTGTGTTAGTTAATCTTACTGGCTTTTCTAATTATCAGTTGACAATTGCTTTGACAAACCATTCAGCATGTGCTTGCATCCACAGCCCTATTGTCTGTAAGTGATGCATGTTTGTTGTTTCTGCTCATTTTTATCCCTCAAGAGCCTAGAACAAACTGCCTCTTGAGATGCTGTAACCACAAACTCTAAGAAAGGCTCCTACTCATCCAGAAAGAGGAGGATGGGGGAAACATCACTGAGTTTTAAGTGGCCTTGAGCATTGTCAGTGTAAAGCGAGACAAATGGTTCAGTGTTGCAGCCCATTCTGCCCCTGCTGTTTGAACCAGAAGTGAAGTGTGCTGTTACACAGTCTGGTAACGCTGGCTCGCGTGCGGTCTCGGGAAAAGGCAGCTCTCAAAAAGGGTGGAAAACTCACCTCCAAGTTCATGAAATGAACCAGGTAGCTTAATCCCTGCTATGGCAGAATCTACAAATGCAGGCAGGTTAACCAAAAGTTACTGTGGTTTCTTACCATCAGTCCTTCTTGCTATGCTGTATCATGTAACAACAAACTGACAAATGGCAATTTATAAAATATTGTGCAATCTGCTCAGGAACAATACTGTAGCTCCAAAGTGTTTTTCTGCCAATGTTTGTGTCATATAAATGGGTCCATTGTATGCAGAGATCCCCTGAAATCTCACTCAAGCTTATTTATTGTTGCTTTGTTTAATGCGAGCAAATCTTGTGATCTTAGCCAGTCGGTGAGTGCTTGTGGAGGCACTTCAGAGGGCCCTGTTACCTAGGCAAATAAAACACCCCCTTGTAAGAAGGTGACACTTTTTAGAGCCTTGAAAATGCACTGGGCGTGCTTTGAACTGCATGGTGTGACATGCACAGGAGAGTGATGTGAGGTCACACCCAGGTTTCTACCTGGGTGTGTAGCTAGAATTTTGACCTAAAAATGTGAACTTCTGTCTTGAGAAACTGCTCCAGCGTTGCTATTTGGGTCAGTGACACAAACCATCCATCACCCCCATAGTCCTCGGGGAGGTGGTTCAGTTTGATTTGCCATTTCACCCTTCTGCGGGTAAGAAGAGGAGGTTTATGATTCTGATTCCACAGCCCAGGCAGCAGCAAATGCTTCAGTGTAGAGAGGTCATGGGATTACTGCTCCCGTTCTTAAACAGGCAGTGAGGAAGGAGTGCTGCATGCTTGAGCTGTATGCAAACTGTATGCTGGGGCTCCGTGCAGCAACTAACAGTTTGTTCAGTGCACAGAACAGCAGACAGTAGCCTCAGTCCATGCCCTGTGTTGAGCTTATTAAATGCTTCAGAGAAATTTCCAAGAACACACGTGCACACAAAAGAAAGAAAACAAAGCAATGAACCATATTCTGAACAAGCTGGTAGAATATTTTAGTCCTGGGTATAGTTAGTCCCTACGGCTAAAACCGTGTGCTTTTGAAGCTTGTGTAACTATTTCAAGCTCTTGCATTTGGGAGACATCTATTAATACTGAAGTGTATTCACTGTGTCCTTCCCTATTTTGAATCCGTTGAAAAGATTTCAAAATTTTTCTATGGTTGTGTACATAAATTATTCCATAGTTGAAGTCTAGGAATTAGTTACTGCTGTGTAATATTTTGTACCAGGGAAGCAGCACTTGTTTGANTCAGTTAACATCTCTGAGGGATTCACTTGGTTTGCAATGTCATTTTAAGTTGCAGTCCTATGTTTGCTTTTAGAAGACAGAATCCTGTGTTCTCACCTTTCAGTTTAAAAATGTGTCTTTGTGAAGAGTTTTAAAAACAAACAAAACCTGGACAGCCTACATATTGCTCAACTTCCTTGGAAAGGAAGCAACAGAGATGCTTTCAAATACATCTTGAATGATCTCCATGTTTGATTTGAATATATAGAATAGCCATTGCCCTGCCATCCTCTTTCATGCAGGACTACCTGCATTCCACTGGAGAGAACAAATTTTCTCATTTGAAGCTTCTTCCAACAGACTGGCCTCAGAGTGGGTTGGGATTTGTTCTTTTGGATAGTTTATAAAAAAGAGGAGCAGACATTTCAGCCAAAGCTCTGCCTGATGAACAGCAATATAAGAATGTTACATTTGACCTGGAAACTTCATTGTTTCAGTTTCAGGCCAAGGGCCTACTGTCTTGCCGACAGCGATGAGGAATCCTCCAGCGCCGGGTCTTCAGAAGAGGATGATGCTCCTGAAGTGGCAGGAGAGAAGCAGGTGACTCCAGGAGCAGAAGGGTGAGCTGTCTGCAGTGTTTGTTAATCCTTTCCCTCCCCTCTTTCCTGACTCAGTATAATTGATATCTTGATCCAGTCCTGTAATGCTCGCTGTCACACAGGATGTCAGAGTGTGAGTCTGTCCAAGCAATTCAGCAAACACAGCTCGACCATTTCTAGAGCAAAGAGCAGCAATCAAGCCATGTACTACAAAGGGAAAGGAAGCTGCTCTGCTGAGTGTTTTACCGTGCTGGGAGCATTGTTCACACTACAGCACTTCTGCAGCGTGCAAAGTGACCTGTGCAGTGCTCCCTTTGACACCTCTGACTTCTTCCTGTTGGTTTTTTTTTTGTTTGGTTGGTTTGATTTGGTTTTGGTCTTTTGTTTGTTTGGGGTTTGGTTTGGTTTTGTTTTGTTTTGTTTTTTTCTTAATCTCCAATAACTTTGTGTTTGAGCTGTGCAATACTGCCCTCTGATGCTGTGCAAGTATTCTAAAGAAAAGTTCCTAACAAGTTTTGCCACATCATTCCTTGTTTTGGCTGCTGTTCTGGTTTTCTGTTGTTGGGGTGGGGTGTTTTGTGGTTTTTTTTTGTTTTGGTTTGGTTTGTTTTTGTTTGTTTGTTTGTTTGTTTGTTTGTTTTTTTCTTCTTACATCTGACTGAACTTATGCTGTGCAATGAGAAATCTGTAGTAACACTGACATACCTCAGATGATCACAATGTTTGCTATGTCTGAACCATCTCAGTGATTTTTACAGTGAATGTGCCAAAAGGCTTCATGACATATTCAAAGTGTTCAAGGGAGTTTCCCTGGAATTTTACTCCTTAAAACTTTTGAAAACTATGTGGTCAAATGTTGGAATTAATTCAATAGATATACTTCATATCTTAAAAAAAAAAAAAAAAAGAAAACATATAAAGACCTCAAAATGACCAAGAAGGAGAACAAAGAATTTTTTACTAAAACACTGACAGAATTACCTTACAGCTTTCAAAAATCTACATTATTATCACTTCAGAAACTGAGGAGAGAGTAACCACTTTATCTGGGTGAAGTTACAGATAGTGTAAAATCCAAAAGTTGAAATTAATTCACCCCTTTTATTTCAGCTGAGGACTTTCTAGTCTTATTTCATGCTAAAGAAAAAGTTCTGCAAGAGGCTGGATAAAACAAGAGTTTTATGCAGGATAGGGAAATGTTACTTCTTTATCAGGGCTATCTCTGCTATATAACATCAAGAGCCACAATT
The DNA here is from genome assembly GCA_013399075.1 of Chloroceryle aenea. NCBI lineage: Eukaryota > Metazoa > Chordata > Aves > Coraciiformes > Cerylidae > Chloroceryle > Chloroceryle aenea. The sequence continues at coordinate 160,945 of VWZY01003999.1, read as the reverse complement.
CCAGTTTTGGAATATCATTCCACCCACTTCCAAAATCACCTTCCTTTTCTTTTTCACCACCTTTATAATTGTAAATGCTACAGTACCTTAAAATTAAAACCTTTTGTTTGACAGACACCATTAAATAGATCATACGTGATGATTGGGCCTTCTCTGCTGATAAAAGCATGTGTCTTGGTGCATTGGTTTCTTGACAGTCTTGTTAGAACAGTAATAGACAGGTTGTCACTTCTCATGCCAGCTTCCTTGCATAAATGATGTAAGCAGTTAAAAAGTTGCACTGACAATGCCATCCAGGAAGGAGGAGTGTTCAGACTGGACAATTTCTGCCAGACACTTGTAGCTGACAGAGTATGGCTGCTGTGTGCAGGCTCTGGTAGGTAATTCTTGGACCTGTGAATATGCATCTGTTGTAAAATTGTATATAAAAACTCTAATGGATTGAATAGGAAATCAATCCATGGGTGTCTTAGCACACAATAGTTTTAAGAAAATTACCTTGATACACTCTTTCTGTTCTCTGCCTAAAGGTATGTTGGAGGACATCGGACAAGCAAGATCATGAGAATTGTGGACAAAATTACTAAGTCAAAATACTTTCAAAAAGCAACAGAGACTGAGTTTATTAAGAAGAAAATTGAAGAGGTCTCCAATACTCCTTTGCTGCTAACAGTTGAAGTACAAGAGTGCAGAGGAACGCTAGTAATTAACATTCCACCTCCACCTACTGACAGAATATGGTAAGAGGAATTTCCTGCAGAATGGGGCGATGTTTCGGGTGTGTGCTACCTAAGGGATTATAGCTAAGGAGAAAGGTAAAGTGTAGCTGAAATGGGTTCTGGAAGAGGTGCAAACCAAACTAGCTGTAAATGGGGTAGGGACTGCTGTTCAGAGAACACTGACAGTCAACATGTGTTGTATGTTATGCTGCTTCAGAGTGTTTCTAATGAAACCTGTTCTGTGTACTCTCCTAAGGTATGGCTTTCGAAGACCTCCCTACCTGGAGTTAAAAGCTCGGCCAAAACTTGGTGAGAGAGAAGTGACCCTGGTTCATGTAACTGACTGGATAGAGAGGAAACTAGAACAAGAGTTTCAGGTGTGATTCCTTTAAATTTTCAATAGTTTGGGTCTATTAGAGGGGTGGATTTTTAAATTTTTGCATGTTCCCTATTTCCTTCAAGGCCAGTCGGTATCCTCTGCTGCTTCTGTTCAGTGGGAACAATGTTAAGGACTCAGGTGAAACTAACTTCTGGGGTGGTCTCAAGACCTTGTGTAGAGCTGTATAGAAATCTGTTTTAGCACTTGTCAGAATGATTTTTAGAGCTGAAAATGCCATTTCTTTGAAATAGGTACCATGTCAGAATTTGCAGTACTTGAATAAAAACATGATCCTAGGTGTTCTTAGATGATGGAGGACCAAACTGTTCTCAAATTATGAACAGATAAGGCAGTAATGTGTCCTGTTACTGCATCCTTTAAAATAATAATCCCTCCAATTTTGCAAATACTTGCAGGAAAGGAAAACAGTTTACTGACCAGATTCATTCTGGATCTCAGCCTGTACAATCCACCAGAAATCAAACCCACTTATTTCATTAAAAGTACTGTTTGAAAGTACATGGGTAAGAGCTGCTAAAGCAGCAGAGTTAAGAGAAATCTTCATATTTCTGAGCTTCATCTACAACTGTAACACTACTAAAAGACTTGAGTTAATGGACACCACAGGGCTTCAGAATTGAGGGCATTGACTCAAATAATGCTGAACTCAAGAACCATTTACCTGGAAAAATGTTGCCTTTTCTAACTAAACAAATTGGAAAACTAAGGTTTGAATTGGCATATGAAATGTAACTTGATTTAATTGCCTCTTTTTCACAGAAAATCTTTGTCATGCCAAACATGGATGATGTTTATATTCCTTTAATGCACTCAGCCATGGATCCCCGCTCCTCTACATGCACTCCTAAAGATCTGATCACAGAGGCCCCTGATCAACCATGACATGTGAAGACTCTTGCAGTTTACAGTATTATAAAAGTTATTCACATGGTTTTATAAACTGTGCTGTAGTTCTCATCCTTAACTTGTGCCACTTGCCCCCTCCCAAAGACTGCCTATAACCATACCTTTGTGCTCACTTGCCTGGTTATTGTTCCTGTGTCCTTCAGCTACAGGAAGTTTCATTCCATTAAGCAGTTGATTTATTTTTGTACTGGTTGCCATCAGGATTTTAATTCCCAAGGCTAAGATGACCTGCTCTTTGGGGGAGGGAGGAGGAACCTAATTGTAATAGATCGAGGAGCTTGTTGACACACATTTTGTTCAGCTTATGTTTTCATGCTATGTTAATGTGCATTAAAACATTGAAAGGCTGTTTGGCAGCAAAGGAACTGCGTGCCAAATGGAAAAAATCCTAAGTAAGGAATGAATTTATAAAACTGGAAGAATATTTTTATTTCTCAGGCAGTTGGAGGTGTAGAATGAACTGTTTTATGTTCTTTCACTTCTGCAGTCAATAGCTTGTGTCAAGCAATCGAAATATGAAATGCTTTCAGGATAAAAGAATGTAAATTGGGTGTATAGGTGATATTGTGATTCAGTGTGGTATATACATATTACTTTTTTCATACAGAACTTGTGCTTTTTTTGGGAAGCAAGTAGCCATAAAACACACACAACTATCAGTGAAGGTGGGACTGTCTGATTTTCCTGAAGGAGGAGAAAAAATTTGGTAAAGCCATGAGACCAAACCATAGCAAGCCGCCTTATAGTGAGGTACAATCACCTTGGTTCATAATTAATTCTGAATGTTTCTAAAGACATGAGCACACACAAAATGTCAATACTGCACATTACCAGAAGTACTTAGTTACCTGCTGTGTATAGAGCCTCTTGCTACAGTGAAACACACCAAGTTTTTTCTTAGAGAAGAGTTTGTTGCTGTGAGTCTTTTCCATTGCACTGTGTTTACACCCAAAGCATGGGGCCAAATTCTCACCTGATAGCCTCCAGGTATCAGATCACCTGATGTTTGTGAAAACAGCTCTGACTGAAAGACTTTGAGCCCCATGCTTTGGATTTTGGACTTTGTGGAATAGGAATTAAAGCATTGCAGTTATTCAAGCCGATTGCCATGTAATTAAAGACTGTTTCTCCTAATTAATGGCCAAAACTTAAGGGGGGAGGGAAAACTGCCTTTCTATTTGGTATGATATGATTCAAGGCTAAAAGTATGCAGGAAATCAAATATTTGAACACTACATATCCACTATTTAACACGTAGTATTTTTCTGATACTCAAGTGTTGCCAACTGTTCATGGATGTCAGAAAATGTTTTAGTTTACAACAAAGGGGAGTTTTGGCTCTCCTTTTATAACATGATTTGCTTTTTTTTAGAAGTGATTTTTCAAGAACTTTTTTGTACGTTGTGTTGTCACATTTGATGTAAATCAAAATTTCCATGTGTAACTTGATGATTTACCATCTCTAAATGAAGCTATTATATTGAAGGTTTTTTAAACAGCACCTTGCCTGAAACATAAAAGAAAACTAGCATTTAATATATTTAAAATTAATTCTATATTTGAACACCTATTTTGGTTACCTTTAATTGAAATATTAGTAGGTTATATTTGTTACCTGAACTCCTCCTTGACCATTCCAGGCTGTGTATATTCTGGGGTTTGCTCTGATTACGTAGGCATTATTTGCCTTTCATGAAGTCTGCATGTCTTGTACGCAGGTCTTTTATATGATTTAATTTCTATGTGCAATAACTAAAGTCAAAGGACTAGATGCACTAATGTGTAAACAGATTTAGACTTATTACACAAGATTGTCATATTGCACTTCATAAACTGTGGGTAACTACAATCTGCTTGCTTTGTTTTATTAAATAAATTTATCCCATGTCAAACAATTACTCAGTTAAAATTTATTTCTACTCGGTATTACTGACATCTTCTGCAAATTGTTTCCAAAACTTCAGTAGCAAAGCAACTTGCTAAAGTCGCCAACCAGCTGCAACAAGCTTTCCATTTTTTTTTCTTATGTAACTGGAGTTGCACTTGGTGGTGATGCCAAATGGCTTCGGCTTTAACCAGGGCCGAGACTTTTCTAGCTCTAAAAGGAAAAGATTAACAGAATAAAATTCACCGCAGCAGTTACTATTCATGAGAAACATGCTTTCAAAATATTCTATTTTGTTTCGCCGTTTGTCTTGTGCATAAAGGACCCAGGACACTGGCTGCTGTTCTGCTCAAGAGCTAGCTCATCTTCACCTGCGTGCTGGGGCTTCTGCTCTGTTCCAGACCTCTACAACCTGACCCGGAGCAATGGCCGAGGCGGGGCCTAATTCGTGCTGAACCCCCCGACAAAGCCGGACTAACCCGATCCCCTCGCACCATGCTATCGCCCCCTCCCACAGCAGGCCGAGCACCGGAGCCGGGGGGCCCCCCTTCCCGTACAGCCAGCGCTGTGCACAGCACACCCCGGCCCTCCCCCCGAGCAGAGCACAGCGGCACC
>VWZY01003999.1:125823-153045 GCA_013399075.1 Chloroceryle aenea | reverse complement strand
ATAATCCTTGACATTAAGAATACGGTTTATTTTCTGTAAAGTCACTGATGGAGATTGGACAAAGAAACTTTTGGAAGCTGGAACTGTGTAGGTAGATAGAGGAAATAGTGAAACACGGTAGAAGATGCTTGCTCTGTCCCTTTAAAACCTCGTAGTTGGGGGAGCTTGTTTTCTTTCTGAAAAAAACCCCAAACCAATAAACAAACACAACCCAAACATTTTATATGTGTTGATACCCAGATAAAAATGACTAGATGCATGCCTGGTGTATTGTTTGATGGCATTTTGACCATTCTGTTTCCAGAGCAAAGATAGCGATGGACATTAGGTGTACATCCAGTCAGTTGGAGACTACAGTAAATTCGAAGTTGAAAAACTAAGTGCACAAGTCACTGCCCTACAAAACCTGTTACGAAATAACCAGGTCGGTTGTAAGGTATTGTGTGGAGCAATAAAAGCACAGGAAACAGTGAAACTGGTGCAAAGCAGGTGGAATGCTGAGCAGATTATTTGTACAGAGGTAATAATTTCAAACAATGTACTTTGAAATGGGTGCTGTCTCTTTGTGTGTGTACTGAGGTGGAAAACTGAGTCTTCAAAAATTCAGTTCAGAAAGGTGCTTGTCTTGGTAAATTCTCTGATTTGGGAGACAATGAGAAGTCCAGCTGGCATTTACTGTTTCCATTACCGTGAAGTGTAGCAGAGGAAAGTTTTAGATTATGTTCTTTGATGGATTGTTCATTGTTACCTGAAAATGCTGGGGTAGTAGGTGGGGTTATAGTTAGGGTAAGCAAAGCTGAAGGCTTTGGTTTTTTTTTGCCTGGGCTATAATAGGTCCACTCTGCTTCTTTAAAACTAAATACAGTTAGTAGTGAAGCCGTGTAACATATCTAGTGTTGTTACTTCATTGGGGAACAAGAAAAAGCTTAATGCAGGCTGTTAGCAAAAATTACTTTAAAAACATTTTTTGTACAGTGCTAACATCTGACAGGTTTGTGTTTCAGACTTTTCAAGTAAAGCACTGGTTTGCAATCCAAGTTTTAAAAGTAGTACTCCATAAGAATACTAAGAAATATTTTTAAGTACTAAAAATATTTTTAGAATCAACAGGTTAATACTAAATTCTGTGTAACATTACTTGCATAGTCACCAAAACTTAAAGTCAGACACTGGTAGAATTCAGACCCTTGTTTTCTCTAGATTTGTCTCTCTGGTCTCCCTGCTCTGCCATTTTACCTCAGATCGGTATCTGATGTCAGGTTCTCCATTTCTCTGTTTCTTTTCTCAGTCCTTACCCTGGTCGTTTTGCTCTGGCAGCTGGAGTCCTCACTGTGACTTCCAAGTTGAAAGCTATTCTGTACTTCAGTCCCTTTTCAGAACTAGTTTTAATTTCTTGATCTTAGTCCCAGTCATCTCACCTGTGATTAACCCATTTAACTGGGGAGGCTTATTTAGAACTATCAGTGTAACCTGAGTAATAAATTCCCATGAAAAAAGATTGGTGTGCAATTCTTGGTATTGAGGTAACTTGAAAAAACATAAGATTGCCTAAAGATTTTGCAGGTTGTGTTTTCTAAATGGTGACATCTCAGAGCAATGAGAAATGCACCAGAGCTGTCAGTAAATAAACTGTCACCATAAATACTGGACAGTAATGATTTACAGCTCTCTCTGGTTTGAAAAAAAAATCTGGTTTTGTGAGCCATGGACATTCCAAACGGTGTCTGTTTCTCTTTTAACATGAAGTCAGTGCAACTCAAAAATAACAACCTGTCTGGGATTAAACTGGTGTTTAGGATGTGGGTCTGTTCCCTCCCATAGCCTGTGGGACTGGTTTCAGTGCTCTGTTACACGGTGTGTGCAGGCAGCACATGTGGCCTGCACCTGACCTGGGTGGGAAAACCCCAGCCTTAGCCAGATGTCTTCTCTAATAATGTGTTCTTTATCTTGGCATGAGGTGTTTGGCCAGTTAACTGATAGGCACCAACATGAGAGGGCAGGAGGTTTTAAAAAGGATGTCTTCAATCCCTATGTTAACTAACATTTGTGTGCTTTATTTGAGTTGCAGACCTCCTTAGTTGCTCAAAAAAATATTGTATATTAAGGGTTAGGGCTTTTGGGGGGCGGAATGAAAATTTGTCCTGTGCCCCTAAGATTATCATGCACAGCGCAGCCCTGTAGTGTAAATTCATGTGTTTAGAACTGTCCTTCTACTCGTTTTGGTTGCTGGTGTTCTTGTGCATATTGGAAGTAAGTTTTAGTTTTGCAGAGAGAATCAAGTCTGAAAACTTAGCTGAGATTTTATGGTGTAGAGTGCCACACAAAGTTCACTCAAGTCAGTAGACAGTTGGGGTGAACCTCCCATAGTTATAAATTTTTCCTGTTGCAATACAAATGAGCATATGAATGAAAAGTCACTGGAACTGGGTGACAGTGTCAATGTGAAATAATGAAGACATGTTGGAATTTACTTCAAGATTAGAAGATCTACAGATTTGATTTCACTTTCTGAAGAACATAGACGTTATTTTTTGTCAGCTCTCTTTCATATATTAGATTTGCTATTGTTCTGAAAAACTCACCCCAGTAGTTTACTGAATTTTACGAAGAGTTTCTTCATGGTGTGGTTTTATTGTGCATTGTGAATTTTAGCCTCTAGACTGGCAATAAAATTAGAGAATTGCTGTCAAAACCAGGGGAGTGAATTATAGGCTCTGTCTGATGAATACGCCAAGTGCCTGCAGTGTGTGTTAATGTCTAAAAATATTTTGCTTTGCATCCTTATTGGTTTACCAGTTGCGGTTCCAGTACCATAAATTATGGTGTAGGCCTGTTCTTATTGTGAGGAACGTGTCTGGTGCTGTAATACTGAAGTTGGTTTTAAGTATTTTTTTTACCAAAATGCAATTGTTCAACCTGATATCTGTTAAGCTGATTATGGCATGAGAACACAGATTTTTTTGGTTTTGTTCCTGAGTGATTATATATCTTGACAGTGGTTTTGTTTGGTAAGACAGGTGTTACCAAAGAAACTACAGAGATGTAAATTAAAGTTAGCAAACCATCCAACCTTTATTATCCATCAGACTTTACAAATAAAGTTTGGTGCATATGCATTCCTGCTTAAATTATTACCTGGTAACTAACACACGGCACTGTGATTTATTTACTAGTGAGCACTCAAGTATTTCTGTGAAATCAGTAATGCTTCTCAGAGTCAGCAACACACCGTCACACAGCCAGTGTTGTTGTGAGGTGTCTTCCTTTGTTCCTGTTCTTTATTCATACTTGAAGAACCTTTTGTGGTATCGCCCCCAGAGGAAAATGTATTTCTAGGTAAACCTCAAGGAACTGAGTGGCCTGAGTTTCTTTTGCCTGCTGTTTCCACTGACTCCAGTGTAATTTGAGCATACTTGGTGACTTGCATTTAAAAAGTATTGGTTTTAAGCAGATAAAATAATGAAGAAATCATTCCTGTGGGGATTTGTTTTCTTCTATCACATTAAAACAAAACAGGACATTGCTCTGCTAACCTTTAAAAAATATAAAATAACTTTGACACTGAATTGTAGTGTGGTCATACACAAACACACCTGAAGTTTTTCTTAGAGCTTTCTCTGACCTTTGGTCGACTCCATGAGTCCTTCAGAATTGTTTTGAGTAATTTTCTTACTTTGATTTCTAGAACATTTTATCTAAAGATATGGTAGGTCTGGACTGAGGGGAGGATTCTTAGGTGAGGGTTAACTGGTGTTAATAAAGTGCATTTCTACTTCTAAAACGTTATTTCTGTTAGTGTATTTCTATTCTAGCTTAGAATGCTATTGCCAAATTAGCCCCAAATTTTAGGCTGTTATGGATTATTAACAGTCAGCACTTTAGACCATTGGTGAAAGTTGAACTCAGTGGAATCTGAAAACATGTATTTTGAATTAAACTATTTAAAAATTAATTCTAAAGGAGTCCCCAAGTAATTTCAAAATAGTGTAAATCCTTCACTTGACATCACTCACTGCTGATGTGGAAGATTATTCGAAGTACAGACTGTCCAGGCCCTAGAAGCTCTCACTGAATTCCAAAGAGGGGGTAGTTGTTAAAACAGACATTACTGCGGTTTCAGATAAAATAAAAGAAGACCCAAAGCAGGTTTTCTTTCTGTCTCATTTTATCTGTTCACTAAATCTTTTTGCTTATCTGTTTCACATCCTGACATGTTTTTCTTGTATTCATTTGTTGTATCTCCTCTGAAATAAAAGTCTCTTTCAAGGATTTGCATTGCACTGCAAGAGCTGAGCCCCCACCCCTGCAGAGAGCACAGTATCTGTATGCTGCTATTTGTGAGAGTCTATCTCGGGACTGAGATTATTGTGTGGTGATTTGTTTGTCTGTGGTGGAGAGTGTTCTTAGCACACAAAAATGAAAACAAGTTTGGTTTGTACATACAGGGGATTAAAATTTTCATAGCTTTTCATAACAGTGCTAACTCCAGGCTTTAATCACTTCATTAATCAATTAATTATAAAGCCTTGTGTTCAAAATAAAGTGTATTATTTCCAACCTTGATACTGCAGTCTCTAGCCACTGATAAAACTCACTAATAAAATCAAGAGAACGTTTTTTATTTGAGACAGATATTTATTGAAGTAATACATTCATTCTTATGTCTACTTTTTTTTAATGCAATTTGAAAGGATAAAACCTCATCTTCATACTATTATGCTACCTCCCTAGGCTTTTCTCCAAGTGGCTGCCTGCAATAAATATGCAATATTGCATTGCATCTGTTTTTCTTTTAATTTAGGTCATAAGCTTCAGCACTGTCAGTGTATTACTCAGCTAGTTAATCTCAACTGCATGATATCAAATGCTTTGAAAAGTATGAATGAATGGAAGATTTTTAGTATATGGTATTTTATGTGTTTTATCTGTGGCCAAATACAAGTGTAGAATGAAGAAATAGCTACTTAAATTTGCCTGATATTTAGTCTTTCACCCAGAGAAGATGGTATCATTGACACAGGTTTGCAATCACCACATCAATGTGACTTTGATGGTTGAATCTAAGAAAACCCTTCAAAAGCAATAAAACTTGGAACGCAGACTTGTGAGGGAGGTGAAGGAAAGCCTTAGAGAGAAGAAGAATTAAGACAAAGCCAGTTAGAGTGGTGAGTGTGAGCTTAGCAGGAGGAGTGACACTGCCCATCTGTATTTGGAAGGGAAAAGATGCATGCACGTGGCAGAATCCTTTTGTCGGCGAGGGCTCTGCGCCTCCACGCTGACTTTACTCCTAGTGAATCTCCTAGGGCTGTGAGCAGAACTGGGCCCAGACCCCTCTGAAGAGGTGGTGATTTCCCTGGCTCAGCAGACCTAAGCCTCTTCCAGAGCACCCTTCCCTTGGTGTGTGAGAACTCCATAAACATTTGTCATCCCAGGAGGAGTTCACCTGTCCCTGTAAACCACCAAGCAGAGGTGGGCACCATAAGAATGGTAGATGGGAGTAGCACTTTTCCCCCCATACCAAGGATTCCACACAAAAGCTTAAAAAAAGCTATTGTAATTTCACGATTTTAGTCATATCTGAGAAGTTCTAGGTCATTCTGCATGTGGGCAACCCTGAGGTGTTCATCTGGTTTTCCACTGAAACTTGTGTGAATAGCTTCTCCAGCTTTGGTTTTCTTTATTCATTGTTCATCTTGTAAGTGATCTGAAGGGTAGATATACAGACCTTTAGTACCTTCTGTTTGGTCCCAAGTACTGGTGACCTAAAATGTCAGTAATCTGAAAGACAACATTGGTTGCTGATGTTTTGATGAGAGTTTCAGAGCACACATTTCCTATCCTGATTTTATAGCCTTGATGCCAAAACAAATAGATATGCAAATGGTTTATATGCAAGTGTTGAATCTACAGATCTCTAAGTAGCATTGATATCTAGACTGCAACCCCAAGCTTCCCTTCTTTGTGTTTTTTGTCCAAGGGTAGTGTTACGCAGACAGCTAGGCAATGATGGATTTGAAAAATCCACCCTGGGGAGGCAGATGGAGCCTCACACTTGTATGGCTTTCAGCCCCAAATGGATGAGGTCATGGAGTGTGGGTTGTGTCTTTCCCTTCTGGTTGCAGAATCAGTGGAACTGGCTTGTTAAGTGCTTATTTAAGGAAGGTGGGAAGACTGGACTAGATGATTATAAATTAATGACATCATTCTGAGTTGTTTGTAGTTCTTTTTGTACATAAATTCCCCAGAGTAAAATTTCAATTAATTACTTTGATATAGTGGCTACAATAGTTTGCTTTAACAAAAGTAATAATACAAAAGAATGAGAACTCATAACTCTACAATACAGCTTCTCTTACATACAAATCAGGTCATTAGGCTAGAAAGATACTTTAAGTTCAGTTCTGATGAGTAACATTCTGAGCTGCATATGTCATAGGCCAGCATGACAGGAACTGTTATTGAATGTCCCTCTTTGAACAAACACTGCAAAGTTTGATTCCAGGTGCAGCTATAAATATTTTAAGTGCAGATGTCTGTGAGCCTACATAATTCAACCATTTTCAGATAATGAAATTTTTTGTGTGTGTTAAGATACATCTCCCTTTTTTCTGGATTTCCAGCAGTTATTTCTGATTTATAGTTTGTATACTGTTGATTTGTGCTTTAATTTTTGCTGCACTGTGTGTTTTGCAGTTGTCTGCTCCAGATTTTTTCATGACTGGAAAGAAGCCTGTAGGCTATTTGTAGGTGTGACCTGAAAGTTGACTATTATTTTATTATTCTTTTAGCTTCATGCTTTATCTGAAATTCTTAATGCTGTAGCTGAGTTGCACTAAAAAGGTATAGCTTTTCAAAGAAAGTTACTCCCATATCAATACATTAAAATTGGGCAGTTACGTGTTTTGCTTGCAGTAATTCTAACATGACTGACAATTGTTGCTTACAGTTTAACTCTTTGAAGACATTATTAATTATGTAAAATGCATACATTTTCATTTCATGAAGTGTGGTAGGTTAAGAATTATATTTAACTGTGAAACTTCCTGATAGTGGCAGGTGGCATGCAGAGGAGCAGTGCAGAGAGTCTACAAATGACAAGTTACTTGAGTGATAACCTGAGACTTGGTAAATGGAAATGGGTCAGTCTTAGGGTGTATGGGATCATCTTTAGGCAGAAAGAAGACACTGAATTAACATGTTGTTTTTCTGCTTCATGCAGTGAAACACCTTGGACTTAGCCTCACTGTTCCCATGATGGCTACATGATTCTGAGTCCTTGGTGCTTGCGTGATGCCCTTTTAATAAAATTCAATGCTCTGCAGTAGCCAGGCTCAAAAGCTGCTTGTGCTGTAGGAATGACAGCAGGCACTGAATAGCTTTATACTGATATGTGTAAATACAGAGTGATGTGTCCCCACTGGCACAGTGATTAGGATGTCAAACTGAGGTTCCAATCCTGCAGCTTACTGCTTTCGAGATGTGTTAATGGCCATGGACTTTCTTAATCAGTGTTGTTGATACATACTGCAGAGATAGACTATCGGGAGACATGAGGTATAAAACCACAATTAAGAGGCTTAACAGTATGGATCTGCTCCAGCCTTTAGGCTCTATCTATCCTAAATATTTTGCCCTTGCTCAGAGATGGCCTACATACTTGCAGCTCCAGCCTGTCTCAGCTGCAGACAGCCTCACAGAATATTGATCCCCTTTCAGTTTTATTCATCCATAATCCACCCAGACAATATTTTTCATCTCTGGAGGATTAAACCTTGTCAGAGGTATATTCTGTTTACTTGGTAGTAGCATGGTTTTGACATTAACACTCTGGTTTCTCCTAATTGTATACTAACTCCTAACAAATACAAGAAGACTTTGATATAAAATTGAAAATTGAGTTTGACTTAAAGCAGCTCCCAGTTTGTCTCTAGAGGAACAGAGTACAGTAAGCAGTTTGATAATGTTGACAGCAAATATGAAAACAAAACAAATAATAATTAAAAAATCACTACTTTCAAAGGGACAAGAAATCTGTCCAGTCTGTGTGTGTACACCACCAGAAGTGATGTACTATGCAACAGTTATGGGTAAACTCTGTGGTAAATACATTCAGCATATGGATTTTTCTTTTCCAGAGCACCAGCTCAGTCACTGTGCCAGAAACTCTGTTGTTTGTTTCAACCCTTGATGGAAGTTTGCATGCTGTCAGCAAGAGGACGGGAGCAATCAAATGGACTTTAAAAGAAGGTGAGCAGGAGGTGTTCTGATGCCCTCTACTCAGTACCAGTAATACCAGTCAGATCAATTGATAATTCCAACTGGTTTCGGGCCTGGTAAATACTTTCTTTTCTTTCTTAACTTTGCTCTTGCTTCAGAATTAAGCTACAGAGTTTCTGGAATCGTGTTCATTTTTCACTTGCAGATCTTTTCTAATGTATGGTTTAGGGTTTTGTTGGTTGATGGTTGTTATATTTTTTTCCCCCAGAATGTTTAAGCTGTTGTGGTATAATTGGTAGGTATCATGGTTTATGGGAATGAGTGTAAAATAATCAAGCCCAGAAAAGATGTCAAAATGAGAGTGTGAGCTGGTAGAACTGGTGGCAAAGGGCTTGCATGGTTCTGTCTCTGGAATACTCTCCATTCACTGGTGCAGTGGATATTGTGCAAACCTCTGGTCTTTTTTTCATAGTAGATGTTTAGGAACAGCATGTTTTTTTAAATAAAAGAACTGCACTTGTGTAAAGAAGTTTAACATTACTTGGTGGCTGGAAGTGATTTTGTAATTTTAATTACTGAGCAGAGAGCTCTTTCTGTCTTCATAAAAAATTCAACTTTTAATACAAGTTTGTTTTAGTGGGACTCTGGTTATGTATGGTAGAAGTGATGGTAGCACTTTCTCTTCACTTCTAGAAGTAAATTAGAAAGCAGGTCAAATGGAAAGGAGTCACAATGATTGCATCATTCTATCCTCTATTTTTATACCTGATGTCAACTGAGTAGGTGAGCTGAAATGGTAGGAGATGGACTGTGCATATCTGTCATTTGCAGTGCAAACCAGTTGTTCTTCATCTGGGAAGCCATTCATATTTGAATGCAAAAATGAGCAAAGACTGTTTTTTTCACTCTTGAAGTGAAAAAGGGTGAGCAAGTATTTTCATGAAGGATCTTGGTGTGATTACATTTTCTCCCTTGTCTCCTTTCTAAATTCAGACCTCTCCTGTCCCTGGACAGCTTGAATAAAAAGTTACCAGCCTCCTCCTTTATTGTTGCTATAGACTGCTGCTGTGTGAAGAGAAGCTTGCTGGTTTTTGCTCCTCTTTCAACTGATGTGAACATATACTACAGAGTCCTATCCTAGAAGGATGTCATAACTGCCATTTGTTTGCAGACAGTTTTAGTAAGAGGCAGGAGGTTTTCTGAGGAAGAAAGGAACGCAATTCAGTAACAAGAAGGTTCTTGATCAAAGTGCATTGCTCAACTTCCTTTATCTAAAAAAATAGTTTGCAACACTGTTGTTGATACAGTAGAACTGCCAGACTAGAAAATCTAGTTTTATAGGATTTCTTCTTTTCTCTCTGTTGCTAACTATGTTTAAGTCTGCATTTTATGTATCTGAGGTATGTTCACTTGCTTTTTGCAAAGCACTTATTGCCCATTAGTTTTATTTCTGTCTAATAGATCAGCACACAATGGTCAATTAAAAAAAAAATTAATTAGTGGTCATTTTCACGTTACAAGATGCTTCATGAGTTAACTTAGGTGTACATGGAACAAGGGCCTGTACATACAGATTGGTGAATTAATTTTTAATTGGAGGGGTTTTATTTATTTTTGCAAAACTGCATTTGTTTGCTCACATTGTGGGTGGAAAGCCTAACAGAGATGCAGCAGTGCTGGAAACTAATAACCCATGAAAGTCCTCACCATCATGCTGTGCTGAATCCCTTTGGAGGTTTAATAGTGCAGAACTCGTATTACTATGAGTGTGTAACAGCAGTTGTTGGGTGACCTCTCTCTGTCAACTACATGCTTGCATTGTTCCAGAGAATCATAAGCAGTGTTCTTGCAGGTGCCGTTTTACCCTGGTGATCAAACAATGAACCATGTGTTGTAGTTCATGTGCTTGAGAAGTTGTGAAGGTCACCTGAAGTGCTGCAGCAGTATTCATCAGGAAGGGAATGGCTTAGTACTGCACTTATGCAGCAAGGTATTTAACAAAGGACAATTCATATCCATTTCATTTTCATTGGGGAAAAAAAAACAAGGCAGTGTTCATTATCAAGCAGTACTTAAACAAACATGAAAATCTTGCCATTTGTGGTTTGTTTCAGTTCAGCACTGCAGCTTATCTTAGGTATGCAGGGTAAATGAGCCAGTGGTTATCACCACAATAATATGTTTGGGTTTCCTGCCTTCATGTAGTTCTGGCAAGAAGGGCAGTGTGACTACTTGTACTCCCCATAAAGCAGCCAAAAAAATGGGCCGTTAGTAATTGAACTCTACGGCAGTTCAGAAATAAAGCTGTGTTCACTCTAGTGATATGTAGTGAGATTGTGGACTCAATGTTGAAGGTGCTTAATACATTCATTTCCTGTTGGCTTCTATGGGTCCTGCTATCTGACAGCTCTCAGGATTTTTTAGTGGCCAGGTGATGCTGCTTGTTTCCTCAGCCCGGGGAAGCTGGAGTAAGGTTGGAAAACTTATAGAAAGAACCCAGACTTCTCCTCCCCCTGATTTCTGAACTGCACCTTTGCTCCTGCTGTGGCACCAGAAAAACACATTGTGTTGAAAGGCATTGGTTTGAAAGGGCGTTGAAAGGATGTGGCATGCATTGAAGATCAGAGATTAAATAAGGCTCTTAGTGCCATCTCTGATCAATAAAGGAGCTGGCAGCTCTAAGTGACACTGTGATAGGCTCCCCTGTTTTCTGTGCTTGCCACTAGCAAGATACATAGAGAGCAAGTTGAATTAGGATGAAATCTCTTCCCCCAGATTGCTAGAAATGAAACTGATGTCATTTCCTGTAGATCTCTGTGAAAGGTACAGGAGTGCAGCACTTCAAGTTTGCTTTTACACACAGGTAAGAAAGGAGACTGTGAGAGAAATGGTGACGAGGATAAATTCCGTTAGCAAGGCAGAACATGGAGAATGCTTTTATCTGTGTCAGAGTTCATATTCACCATTCTGATTTCAGTGTGAGCTTTAAGAACATGATTTTAAGACTGTCCTGTTTCCTCACATGTTTGTAAAAATCATCCTTTACACCTTTTTCAACTCAAGAGCTTAGGTTAATTAGCAGAACATTGAACCTTGAGGTGTTAAGAATGTAGAGTTTCAATGTGTACTCTTGGACAGAGTACTTCTTTGTTCTTCTGACAGTCACTTCTGTGTGTCCTTCTGTATGGTTCAGAGGAATCTCTTCCTTTTCACTCAACAGTTCCTTAAAAGCTTTTCCCCTAAGAACTAATGCAAAATAATTTTTCAGAAGAGCATATAATAAATACAGATTTGGATTTAGGTTTAGAACCTGCAGAAATTTTGTTATGATCTTCGGTTCTCTGTAGTAATCAAAAAAACAAGGGCCTGCAATCAGTTTAAAAGGTGTTGATTTCTGATACCTTACTCATAATCTGTGGAGTTCAGTGGGGTAGTCATGATAAGATAAAGGTGTGAAAACTGTTATCTATTAGTGGTATGCAGTTTGTTGATTTTTAAAGGGCAGATCTGAGATCTACAGGTTCTGGTCTGACAACTGTGGTTGTTCCCAGGCAAGAAGAAATCTCTTTGTGGATAGCTGTAAATTAATGAGGATTGCCAAAACAAAACAATTGTAGAGCACTATTCTTTTCAGCAAATTCCAGGGGCAGCTTGTCAGTAACTCTACCCTCATTTATGTAATTGCAACAGCAGGCAAGGATGGTTTTTAAAATGGCCCGTTAGCCCAAATCTTATGGTAGGGCCTCAGGTCAGGAAACAGTTTTTCCAGCCCCTTCCAGTGGGGCAGCGACTTACTCATTTGCTGTTTCAGAATCTCCCACTTCTCCTTTTCAGTCATTGGTTCTACTTAACGGCACGTTACAGTGATGACAATCTGCAGCTCTATCTTCTGCATTAAAAAAGACTTGGGTTTTGGTCAAAGGGCAAATTTTGTCTTGCGTTGTTTGTGAAACATGGAGAAAAGTCAAATGTGCACTATTTAGCATTAAGGTTATAGTTTCAAAAGTCATATATAGGCCATTTTTTCTGTATGTGTGTGCAAAACATGGGTTAGAATTATTTTAGAAACATCTGAAACACGTTGTATGCTTCTGCCCACTCACAAGGAAGTGATACAGGCATGTGCATTTTGTGGCCACAATGTGACCAAACTCCACTGGGACATCTGCTGCTGCCAGGTCCGTGTTAACTTCAGGGAAGCCTGACTGAGCCAGATAACTCACTACATGGCTGGGCAGTCGTTATTTTTAATGGCTGCACTTGTGAATAAACTTAGAATTCTAGAATTAATCTTAGGAATCAGTGTCCTTTTAATGTTGTGGTTTTTTCTTGACACAGTTATTTTGCAAATGGTTTTATTAACTTCCGTAGATGAAAGCTTTTTAATTCTTGGAGGGTAACATTTTTGAAGTCCCACAATGACAAGGAGAAGTATCAGCAGCCTTCTCAATGGCATTTCTGTTCTACAGAAGCCCTTAAACCCTGTGCTTGTGAGCATTAACATGCTTTGCTGAATTCATTTAATGAATTAAATTTGGTGGCAATAATTTTACTGATAGTGTGTGCATGTGCTTGTTTACACGTCGGTGTGTATTACCAGATCAGAAAGCTAAAGATAGTGTGCAGTGAGTTACAGGATTTTAATGTAGGAATTGTTAACGTACTCTGCCTTAGTGGAGCCTGCAGGGAAAACCAAATTGGAGCCTCATGGAAATATCTATAGAAAACTTGATCTTCCATCCAGCGCCGAGAGATTTCCAGAATGGTGTTCAGCTTCCTAACTCAGCCCCTCCAGCCCCCACTCCATAGTTATTTTCTTAGTCTAGAAAGTGGAAAACCTTTGGGTAGGATATCATGCCAAAAGCTTTATGTAGGACATTGCAAGAAATGGGCTTTTCCTTTGCTATAGGGAATGGAAGCTTAAGGGAGAAGCAGATGTATTTTTATCACACTTTCTGTGTAAAGTTTTTGTTCTGATACAGAATACTTACTGCTTTGTTCAGTGGTGGTTATCACTGTCGTTGGTATTGGAACAGATCAAGCCTGTTAACCAATTACAGGAAACTGCAGTTCAGGGAAGTTTTGAAAGCAGGATGATGTGATTCCAGTCTCAGCATGTTAACACTTGAGTGCTGAGCTGCTGAAGAGAAGGCTTCAGTTCCCTGACTTTTGCAAGAACTTTTTCCGTTTGACCCATCCTGGAGCAGAAAGTTTTAACATGACTCATTCTTTTACTAGTCTGTATCCAAGCATATGAAAACTACTGTAAGACCTGACAACAATAAATTAAACTCAAGATTCCCCTTTTATCTCAGAGTGAGTTCTTATTTCAAAACAGACTTTGAAATAAAGTTGGAATATGTCCCAAACCACATGAAAGCAAATGTGAAGAGTTCACTCTCTGTCTTCAAAGGATCTCTGCAGAGCTACAGCCTTAGTTCAAGATCATGAAAGTGTTAGGGAAATGAGAAAATCTGCATCACTTGAGTACCTAAAAATGTAGAGAACTGTCTCTTCCCCAGCCCATCTTTCCAGGTGGCTGGTGCTAGCAGTGAAGGGAGAATTCCTTTCAATTCAGAAAAGAAACTACTCCATCAGTTCGTGTTCACTCACTGTGAATAGCCTTGTGCATGGAAATGAATGAGGTATTGATACCAAGTATTTTCTAACAGTTCACATACAACACTGAAATGTTGCAGGAAGCCATCAGAATAATCAGTATTTTTGTTCATGTGCCAGTAAGTACCAAAAAAATAAATCCTGCTGCTTTGTAATAACATCTTAATCTATTCCACCTATCTCTTTTTTATCATTGTTTGTAAGTCAGATTTCAGATGCTGAGAAAACAAGTAAAAGCAGGTTTGGTTGTTTTTCACTCCCAAGGAAGCACTGCTTTTGATATTGAAGATATGATAGTAAATAAAAGTTTAAGGACTTTTCTCATGAGCATGATGCTTCTGTACAGCACACACTGAACAGCACAGAATCTGTCATATGGCTGTCGTTTGCATCCTCTCATCTGCAAGAGTGCTTTAGGAAAACCCACTGCAGAGGTTGAAGAGACGGTCGTTGGATTTCTGGCATTGTTTATTAAAGTGTAGGATACATTTGTTCATTAAATTGTTATAAGTGACATTTTTCCAACAGCTTTCAGAAATATAAGCTTGTGGGTAAAAGCTTAATGCAAATAAATACTGCACATGCATGTGTTCTTTCCCTATTCTGCTGCTGCGCTGTCGATACAAACACGCAACTCTTCTCAGAACTTGGAGGTAGCAGGAGCAGAGTGGAGCACCTTTTTTTTTTTCTTCCCCTTGGTAAAAGTAGATTGCCCAGTCTTAAAAAATTAAGTGGAATCAATTTATTAGTCAAAAAATGCTGTACTGTATTATTATGATGATTCACTGTGTTTTGGGGGCAGAGAGGGAGCTATAGGAAAACTTTACTAACCAGAGTCTCCTGCAGAGGTCACGTGCAAACCAGGATCAGAGGGTACAAAACAATCTACCTCTTGAAATTTCCTGGGATTGTTCAGGCTCTCCTGAGCATTCTTTGAAAAAAAAAACCCAGACATAGTGATCTGTCTGAGGAAATGGCATCGTGTGCTGTTCTGCTGCAGAGTGCACGGTGTGCTACCAGTAACAGGGCATTTAGAAAATCTGAATCATAGAATCTCTTGTGTCGGAAGGGACCTCTAAAGGTCATCCAGTCCAACCCCCTGCAATAAGCAAGGACATCTCCAGCAAGGTCAGGCTGCTCAGAGCCCCATCAAGCCTGGCCTTGAATGTCTCCAGGGATGGGGCCTCCGCCACCTCTCTGAGCAACCTGGCCAGTGATCTATCACCCTTAGATTAAAGAACTTTTTCCTAACATCTAACTTTTTTCAGCTATTACTAGTTTTATACTGTAATATCATGTAACAATGTCTCACCTCCATTTAATTCAGAGACTAACCAATCCTTTTGCTAAAATTAAATTCAGAAATGTCTATTAGTCTTTGCCAAGGCTGACTAGAAAGTGATTTTACAGGAAGTCTGCATAACGATACTTAAACAATGCATACACAGTTACCACAACAAACCAAGTTGGGCGGCTTTGTTATCACTAATGATCATTTGAGGAGATGTTTGCAGATAGGACAAAGTTGCTGAAGTGCTGCTGGTGAAGATTGCTGTTGTCTAACAATAGTCATCACCACCACAGGTGACAGTTTATTTGTTACCAGGTGAAACTGGCTCAGTGTAATCGCTTCATCAAGAGAGTTGCAAAATTTATTTGGCTTTTCCCTTTAGCAGTACTTGTAGCATTTGCATTAAATCTTATTTCAAATGAGACAGGCTCCAGTGTCTCCTGTTTTATGATGCTGGGAGAAAAACTGGGAGAGTTTCCTTTCCCATGGAGCATTTATGATTATAAAACTCCAACCTATGGTCTTGAATGTCCCTTTCTTTTAGTTCTTTTCACCTGGAGCTATGGATACGCTGAGTATATAAACTTGCTGTGTGTTCACTTTTAGTAGTTCAACCCAGCAGTTAAACTCCAGAGTTTAACCACTTTCTATAATGGTCATCTAGTGCTTTTTTCTTGCTTGCCTTCCTTAGTAATGGAGAGATGATGTTGTAAGCCACCTTGTGTTGCATTAGTTATAGTAAACTTAAAAGAATGCTTGAAGCAAACACAACTACAGTTTTAAGTCTGGAGTGTGACAGTCCCTCACAAAATATCCTGAAACCAGTTCCTTCACACAAGGGACAGAAATGAATTGTTAGATGCAGTTAATGGAGTAAAGGTCTGGCTAAGCAGTGTGGTCTGTAGAGACAGGTACAGAAGGATGAATCATTCAGCTCCTTTGAATGTTACTTATTCATAGGGCCTTTTGTCATGGGCTCTCAATAAATTAAATGCAGTTTATGATACCATATGGAGCTCCACACTTGCACAGCATTCCCAGCATACATCAGTGAACAGTGGTAATGGTGACCATTCATCATAAAGAGAAAAATTACTTTTGCTCTCTGTCTTCTAAGAGTATACATGCCAGTGCCTAGGACTGTTAGGAGTACCAGCTAAATTATCTCAGTTTTTGCTGCCCTATGGATGAGGTTCCAGGTATAAGGTAACATGGGCTGTGTCTGTGCTCTCCAGTGGGTTTCCTCCTAGAGCTGGCACCCAGCTCTGCAAGGTTCCTGCATTAGAAGGAATTTGTGGCAAAGTGGAGAGAGACTCTGGCACTGTTCTTGCCAAACAGGAGGTCGTGGAGGCTGCTGAGATGGCCCCTTTCAAACTTCATGCATCAGCCTTTCAAAAAAGAGCAAGTTGTTGCAGGCCTGACTTAATCCTGTATCTGGTGAGTTCAAGGAATTGAATTGCCAGTATTATGACATTTTCTTTCCTGTTTATGCAGATCCTGTACTCCAGGTGCCAATACATGTGGAAGAGTAAGTCTGTTTCCTTTATCTCATTTACCGTTTGATTGTCACTGACATCTTGAAATTTTGTTCAATTTGAACCAAAATGATCTGTTTTCTAGAAAAGCTGCATACCTTGCATAAGTCAATTGAAGGTGGGTTAGAGAGCAGGCACAGAAAGGAAATCATTGGCCTGTTTTAGCACTGAGAAGCAGCATCGTGTTGGCAAACTGTTCTCGCAAGCCCTTGCTCAGGTTTAGAGAGGAGTGTGCCAGCCGTGCCACACTTCTAACTGAACGGTGCCTGAAAGGGCACAAACAGCCAGGGAGTGATTGCTGGGGTTTGCACTTACTCTCTTCATAGAAAAGACTGAAAATAGTGGAGCATAGGAAACTGCAGTCACCACCACTACCAGAATTTTCAAACGAAACCCTCAGGCTGTTACTTCAGAGTAGTTCCTCCAGCTTAGCAGTCTCACCTTTAACTGGAAAATCTAGGACTTCAATTTTATGTCTCTAAAATCAGGGGTAACATCCTTTCTCTTTTGTGGTTTGTTTTTGATGTTGGGGTTTGGGTAAGGGGGTTGCCTTTACCTCTCAGATTTACTTAGTCCTGGCAACTCTTTTATTGTTCCTTCCTGACGCTCTCTGGCTTTTCTTTGGTTTGTTTTTAATTCTGTGGCATTTAAAAAACACATAGATCTCATGTTAAAGCTTTCACCAAGTCATTGCCTGCCACATTTGGATCTTTGAATTTTCAAATGTATTAGTAATCTTACATCTTTCATTGTCACAGTTAATAAATGCAACTTAAAAAAATAGACAATACAAGGTAAACCATAGTGTCAGATTAACTTCTCTGCAAAGCTGGTACTGGCCATTATCTCGGAAGCACAGTATGTTTTCTAAACATGTGTAATTGCTGCTTAAATCCTAGACCAGCATTTCTTCCAGACCCTAATGATGGCAGCTTGTATACACTTGGAGGCAAGAATAGTGAAGGCTTGACTGTAAGTACAGTTTTTAAATACTCTCCTCTGGTAATTTTTAGAAAAGCTCCCTAATCAGACTCACACAAAGAGTGAGTCCCCAAGGGCACTTTCTGCTTTCTTGACACACTGTGAAGTTTTGCAGAGTATTGTGCTGTTCAACAGAAGGGTACAAGTTCCTTGGAAAAGCTTGACCAGACTAACCAAAAACCAGCAAATGTTTTGTCCGCTTCTGCTATTTTTCTGTAACTTGCTAAAATAATGATAAGGACAAATGAAATTTATGTTGTAGTATCCAGATACTTAATAATCTCGTTACGACTTGATGTGAAGTGTGTACCCAGAATAATACAAATCAGATATGTCACTTTCACCCAAATGCTTCCATTTTCTAAAACCATCTGCCAAGATCAAATATTAGCAAGTGTTCTGTGCTAACACCTTGAGAAGATGGCTTTATAAGATTGAGTAAGCAGACAAAAATGCGGAGCCTTTTCAGAATAGTCACCAATCCCTGCAACCCATAGAGACTAGCCAACATTTGACTGGTGATAGCTAAAATGTTTGGCTTCCCTCAGGTTTCTTTTATCTGGTGGCTGCTACGATTTCACTTAAGATCTTTAATATTGTTAAATACTTTGGTATTTGCTCACCACTCTCTGCCCCCCAGTATGCCCAGTTTGTAACTTGCAAAATGATTCTGGATTCTTTTCCTGGGTGAATCCAGGCAGCAGCCATCTATTTTGATCTAGTCCTTTATTCTGCTAATTTCCTCTCTTTCTGCATTAATTTAATTTCTATTTAGAGTCATTATTGTAAGAGTTTTAAGCAAGAGTGGAGTAATTTTAGCTTATATAAGTAAACCTGGCAAGGGCCTGATCTTTGTTGGTGGTGCATCTTGTCTGTTACTGCAGTAACCTCATCCCAGTGAAAGTCTCTTAAAGCTTCATGAGGCTCATCCCCCGCTCTGCAAGTGCAGTGCAGGTGTGGCAGTATCTGGGGAACTGCCCAGTTGGAGACTCATGCCTCACCCTCTCAGCAGTTTTGTTTGTATGAGGATATCCAGCCTTTATAAATGTTACCATACCATCCTGTGGAGCAACATTTTATACTTGTTACCGGTGAGGCAGTTAAACCACGGCACGTTGAAGCCCAGACAGTTTATAAGGGATGATGGTAGTCCTTAAAACCACAGAGTCTTGGCATCCAGACCTCTCAGCTGCAAGCAGTTGTTCTATTCTGCAGACACTTCTCCTGTCACAAGCTCTGAGACAGACTGCTCTTGGTTCTAGCTTTGCAGAGCAGGGCCTTGACCTGAAATGTTGAGTTCTCTGGCACTGCAGTAATACAAACAAACAATAAAAACCTGTCATTTGAGATTTCTAAAGTTTTCTGACCACCCTTTTTTTATGAACAAATGTTAAGATTATCATCACTGTGGATAAGATTTTATTGTTTCTTTTTTTTTTTCCCTAGAAACTTCCATTTACTATCCCGGAGCTGGTGCAGGCGTCTCCCTGTCGCAGTTCGGATGGGATCCTGTACATGGGTGAGCTCAAATGTTCTCTTTTAGATTGTAAGATGTTTAGCAGCTACAAGATGTAGAGACTCCCTCCCGGACAGACTGCATGGAAATATGCCTTATTTTGGCTATTAACTATGGTTTTTCATTAAGCTTTCTGATGACAGAAAAATCTGATTACTATAGAATTCAATGACTGTTTGAAGATTAAGAACCAACTATTTTTCCTGAAGGAGAAGATAGCTTTTCTAAGCAGTGAAAAGCCTGTCTGGAGTTTTTTGTTTTCTTGAGATGGTATCTCTTGACAAAATGTGAATTCTACTTAAAGTCTTCTTACTCTTGTAGATGCCATTGACCACCTGACAATTATAATTAAAGTAGAAATCCCATTTCAATGTGATCAGACATCCTCTGTTATCTGAGAAACAGTCAGCTCATTTATCCTACAAACAATAACAAATTTATGGGTTACTGTCCTGACTCATTCTAATTGCAGATGGATTTGGGAGGAGAAGAGAAGAAAGGACAGTTATTACTTACCACAGCAGTAAAATTTGTGAAGGATCAGGGTGAATTCAGTATTGTTTCTTTAACCTGCTGAAGGGCCACTATCTACTTCTGCCTCACCACTTTGCCTCTCTCCAGTAGTGAAAAATATTTATCTGAAGCTTCAAAACGGAACACATTTGTGTCAACATCAAACAAATACTTAAGGTCATGGCTCACGTAGTCTTGAGTGAGATGTTGGGATTACAATCCTTAATCAATGTGAAATGTGTAGACCTTTGTAATTTTTTTTTCCACCAACTGTCCATCAACATTAGCACTTTGGGATCCTCTTCTGCTAGCTCACAGGATCTTCTACACTCAGAGCTCTGTTAGATTTTATCAATGTGAAAAATAATTCAGCCAATAGTGCTTACTGTTGTGAATATTGTGTTCAGTTGTTTGTGACAATGTTTGGGACTGGCTGGCGGTGCTAAATGATGAAACTAAGTCTGTGAGGAATTGTTTTATTAAAAATGCTTTATTCATACTAAGCTCTTGAGCCTACGAAAGAAAAAAGACGACTGAAAAGCTTGATTGAAATGCAGTTTTTCCAACTGTATGATAATGTGGCTTATGATTTCAGGTAAAAAGCAGGATATTTGGTATGTGGTTGACCTCATGACTGGGGAGAAGCAGCAAACCTTGACTTCCTCGTTTGCAGAAAGTCTTTGCCCATCAACATCCCTTCTGTATCTTGGGAGAACAGGTCATGTGCTTTTTTTTCTGCAGCTTAGAAGAAAATTTGTTACTGTTTTTAAAGCTTAGGCTCATAACAAATGACCTTGTGATCAGTTCAGGTGTTTGGGTTCATTTCTTAGAAAAACTTCTGTAAATTGTGATTTTAGACTGTACACAGAAAAAATATTAACACTTCATAGCAGCAGACAGATACTGCTGTTTTAAACTCTGGCAGTAGCATGGCCCATGATTCATTCTGTTGGCTAAGTGGAATTCGTAGTCTAGTTAACAGTGTGTTCCAGTAGCAGCTGGGAACCCACGTTTGCTCTGTAGCATACAGCTTTTATAAAAGCTGTTAAGAATATGGAGAGACAGCATACCCACTGAAATCACAAATGCAGTGTTCTGGAGAACTGTTAAAATTAGACCAACAGTGTAGACATGTTGATAGCAAGAAGGAGTAAGTGTTACAGACTTGTTCTTTAACCTCTATATGGATGTATTCTTTTGAGTGGGACAGTTCAGGTAGAGAACATGCTGTGCTGAATTGTAGGATGCAGGGTTTGAAGCTTGTAAGTAAAACAGAGTGCCTCAGAAGCAGCTGTGCAGAAAACCCAGGTGCTGGTGAGATGGGTGGCAGCTGCAGCACATGAGCTGATCGGGTATTGACAGCAGGAGGGCTGGGGAAAGCAAATGCAGAGAGCACCAAGTGGTATGTGTGGTGTTTTGAAGAGTGTCTCAGATGTGAGGTGATTGATTCTATTCTCTCATAGGTTTTTTTGCTTCACAGACTGTATATTTTTTAACAGAATACACGATCACAATGTATGACACCAAGAAGAAGGAGCTGCGATGGAATGCCACCTATTTTGATTATGCAGCTACTCTGCCTGATAAAGACATAAAATACAGTAAGAATTTGATCACTGTCGTCTTCTGTTAGGTTTTTTCCCACATGTATTGTCTGTTATTTTTTCCTACAGTCAAAAATAGATCTGGCTTGTTCTTTTTTTTCTATAATTAATAGGCCCAAGCTACATCTCTGAATTTTGTGCAGTTGTTGCACATCCACCAGTTTTTATCCTTTACACACTGCAATGTCTAGAAGCTCGGGTAAATTGAACCTAAGGAGGTGCAGCTCTTGGAGAGATGCCTCTGAAATTTAGTGAAAAATGGGAGGAGGGGAAGCAGCCCTAAACTGTGGTGCACACTCAGAAAAAGCGGCTGTAGCACTGTTGCATTGCAGCTGGACTTCATGAGCTGAATCCCGACAACCGATTCACCAAGCGGTTGCTCTTCTGCAGAGCAGGGTGTAACGGATTCCAGTTAACACAGGGCCTGAACTGTTGGTAGGTGTTATTAAAATTGCATGTCCGCAGCAATCCAAATAATCTCCTCTATCTTTGTATGCTGTAGAAATGTCCCACTTTGTGTCTAATGGAGATGGCCTGGTGGTGACCGTCGACAGCGAGTCCGGGGACGTACTGTGGATTCAGAATTACGCTTCTCCTGTGGTAGCTTTCTACATCTGGCAGCGTGAAGGATTGCGGAAGGTCATGCACACGAACGTGGGGATAGAAACCCTGCGATACTTGACGTTCATGTCTGGGGAGGTTGGACACATTACCAAGTGGAAATACCCTTTCCCAAAGGAAACGGAGACCAAGAGCAAACTGACGTGAGCATCAATACCCGTGTTTTTCTCGCTGTGTATTGGACAGACCTTTGTCACTGACACCTTACTTACATGCATTCGATAAAGGGTTGTTCTAAAAGTTTCAGGATGTTAGAAGGAATACATAGAAGTTGCTCCAGTTTGCCAGCTGTTATTTTGATCATATTTGATATCATATTTGACCTTTTAGTTTACCCAAAAAGAAACCCCTATCTATAAACTTAAGAAATGTCTATTCATAGCTTTTATCAGATGTTCTCTGTTGAGCAGGTTCTTACCATGAGGAATGGAATGGGGTTTTATAATGTCAAGCCTTTCACATTATAAAAAAGGGTGCATAGCATTTTGGCAGATACCAGTTATTGAATAATGCAGAAATTGGACATGAGTTATGTCCAATGAGTAATTGTGATGTGAATAATCAACTAATCATGCTTCTGTAATTAAGAATGGCTTCACAGTACAGCAGCACTTAAAACAGTTTGACAGATCTAGGCGTTTCAAGATAGAAATATTGATGATTTGAGAAACTCATGCATTGGTTCTGCAGGACAGTTACCAGGGTTTTAGCAAAGATGTTAAAACATCCGTTTGCCTGCTTGTTTCTAACACTTCTTTGTTTTTTTCCAGACCAACTTTGTATGTAGGGAAATACTCCACAAGTTTGTATGCATCCCCATCAATGGTGCATGAAGGAGTAACTGTCATGGTAAGTCGGGAGCTGAAAGAACTGAATGAAACCTGGTGAAAAGAGCCTTGAGAGAATTAGTACTGTTCTGAGTTTAGAAGAAGTCGTAATGGAAATGTACATAAAAATATATTAAAAAAGACAACTTGGCCATAGTAAAGTGGCAAAAAGGCTACAACAGAAAATAGAAGACTAAAGGCTGTACTTCTGCAGAAATTAGGGTTTAAATTGCAGATTGCCATTAAGAAATGCAGAGCAAATGAACTATTTTATGAAACAACAGTGAGCCTTAGAATGCATGACCGTGCTTCAGGAATCATTTCAATACTGCAGGGAAGTAACTGTAGCTCATCAGGACTTGTGCCAGGCACAGTGAGCAGGGGTGGACCAGAGGCTGCTGTGCAGTATTGTTGGTGCATTGCAGTTATTCTTAAAATTGCTGGTTTGTTCACCAAAGTAACTCCCTGTAGATAGGAAACTGCAATGTAGTTTTGTTTTGCTCACGCCATGGCTGTCCTGTCAGGAAATAAAGACCCTGTTTAACTTCTCTAAAAAAAAAGAGTAATCTCAACTCCCAGGCAACGCGTAGCTCAGCCAGTCTAATGTCCAAGGTTGTTGAAGCAAATACTGAGTGCATAATGGCAGTGTTTACTTATGGTGACCTTGCTGCCAGTAATTTTTGCTTGCCCACCAGTTTTGACCTTTACTGTTTTATTTAGTTGCCTATAAATATTTCAGGGTCAGAGCGTTTCCTTAATGGTAACAGTAATGTCTTTTTCTAGCCCCGTGGCAGTGCCATCCCCTTGCTAGAAGGCCCCAAAACAGAAGGAGTGACAATCGAGGACAATGGCGAGTGTGTTATCACCCCCAGCACGGATGTGAAGTTTTCAGGCAGACTGAAGGAAAAGCACAAACTCAACTATTGGAATGACTGGCTTCTCATAGGTACCTGCTGTGTGCCTGGCCCTGGCCGGTCGGTGGCTGTGCGCAGGGTCGTGTTGCCATCTGAAGGACACTTCTCATCCCAGCCTCAGAGGGCTCTACATCAGTCACCGTGACTTCCTAAACTTGGGCAGTAATTACTGAATCCTAGTAATTGCTGCTAATTCATCCTTGGCATGTGAATTAATGTCTTCAAGTGCATGACTGCGCACTGCTTTCCCAAGGCCTCTGCTTTATTCAGTGTGTAGGATGGAGAGTGCTTAGCTCAATATGTGGGAAGGAGTTTGTTACTTGCCACCTCCTTCAGAGAGTTTATTATTTACTGAAAATACTGTATTCTGGTTATTTGGGGGTATCTTTACTGTGTGTAATGTTCCTTTAATTCTCATCGTATGGATCAGAGGGTCGTGTTTTCCCCATTTTATAACTGGAGGATTAAGGCACAGAGGCTGCAGATAATAGTGTGTCATCCTGGCCTATGTGTTCCAGATCCCAGCGTTTTGGAATTGACTTCTCAGGGCATTTACATTTTCGCTTCAAAAATTAAGAACTGCCTGAGGTTGGGTTTAAGTGATGCAAGTTTAAAATTGACAAATGCCATGGGGTTTCTGTGGCAGGCTGTAACTTTCAGCTTCTTTAAGTGCTGCCATTCCCTTCCTGCCATCCCTTTTTTGTGGCACATCAAGCGGCTCCCTTTAAACGCTTCATATTTTATTTCAGCAAATGTGTTTTATTTAAAGGGCACCATGAAACACCATTATCTGCCCCTACAAAGATCCTGGAGGAATTCCCAAGCAACTTACCTAAGAGGCCTGAAAATGTGATTCCGGCTGACTCCGATAAAGCCACTTTTGAGGAGGTTTGTGATGAGAATAATGATCTTACCTGATGATAGCAGAATATAAAGGAGTTGAGGAGGAACTTGGAAGGCAAACTACATGGAATTACTCCATATTTTATGTGTCAGATTTTCATGTACGTCTCACACAGAATCCCTTAGTTTAGAATAAGGGCTTTCAGCTGTGGGGTTTTTTCACATGCAAAGTGTTTCTTGACTTGGTAGGGTTGGAAATTATTAGAAATGATACAGCAGAAAAGCTAGCGTATAAATGCGAAGATACTGAGCTAACAGAGCTTGCGTTGCCTCTTAGGTTATTGACATCGTTGAAGGTTCCTCAACAGAAGTGCCTCCGGATGTTCCAAAGGATATTGAGGAGAAACCCGCTCGGCCTGTCCCTCGGCCAGAGGCTCCTGTGGACTCCATGTTGAAAGACATGGCCACCATCATTCTCAGCACTTTCCTGCTTGTGGGCTGGGTGGCTTTTATCATCACCTATCCCATGGTAATGCTGACTTGGCTTGATGTGATTTTGAATTTTGGGAGAGTCGGTAACTTTCCACAGCCCGGGAAATGATACAGGAAGGAGTTAGGAAGTAACGCACTAGTGGGTTTTATCCCCTCCTCACAGATGTGCAGCGGGCAGCAAAGGCTACACATCTGTGTAACAGTGATGTCTCTGGGCATGTGCCAGCTCTGGAGGGTTTGGGTTTCTTTTACATCTCAACAATTCTGGTTTTTTATGTGTTACTCTTTTTTTCATGGACATGATCTTAACACCATTGGCTTTACTCCTCTCTTCCTCACCTGAGCCTCTGTCAGGCTTTCCAGCTTTTGGATCAAAGCCTTTATCCTTCTGTGGTTTGAAGACACCTAGTCCACCGAGTTATGGCTTTTGCTGTATCCACCGCCTCTGTGATTTCTCAGCTTTGCAGGGGAAGCTTAGAATGAAATCAAAAGCTGTGAATGAAAGTTCTCCAGCCTGTTTGGCTGGCAGTGTTTTAAGGGTTTTCCTCCCACCTTTTGGGTGTTGCTACCCTGGTATCTATAGGGATCCCTTTTGTGACGTGACTGTAAAACCTCCACTCCACTTACAGAACTGGGGTCCTTTCTCGCAGAGTGTGCATCAGCAGCAACAGAGGCAACATCAGCTGGAAGAGAAGATACAGCTCTTGCAGCAACAGAAGCTGCCCTTCCGTGCTCCCAGTGAGCTACACCCAGAGGCAGATTTCTTGGATACCTCCTATGGACGGACAGAGAGCTCAGCTACCAGCACACCAAATATGTCCCCCAGAGCATCAAACCATTCTGCATATTCCAGCATCTCCACCTCTGATGTTGGGAGCTGCCTCTCCACTGAGCAAGAAGAGGGAGGTAAAGTTGATCCAGCTTTACAGGAGTGTCTGTATTTCCCCAGTCTGTAGGGTGAGAGAGCCCAGCCATCCAAATCCCTGTTAATACTCTGGAGATAAGGAAGCTGAAAAGGACCATCAGCTGCATTTAGTCTGACCCTTTGCAGAGCACAGTGCAGGTGCGCCATGCCCTGACTTCGAGCAGGATTGATTGTTTAGAAAAACATCCGGTTCCAAACCACCATCAGAGGGAATATGTCACCCATGGTGGTATGTTCTTCTAACCTGCCAGCAGCCATTCTAGGGAGAGGTTTGTTTAAATAAAAATACATATGATGATGATGAACTGAAATCAAGACTTCAGGATGGTGCAGCATGGCCTGCCCGATCCAGTGCACGGTTCAGTCCCTTGAAAGGCTGTTCAGGGGAACTGCTATAAACCCTCTTCTGTAACTGTCAGTCAGCGTTGCCTAACTTCAGCAACAGCTGTGAAAACTTCTGGAGAGGCTGCTGAGACTCACCAGCCTCTTACGCTGTCTTGAGACATGGCCTCTCCAGGGCTGTCTTATGTCTTATGTCAGGGGCTGTCTGCAGAACGCGCATGTTGGTTCATTTGGTCACCAGGGAGTATTTGCTTTCTTGGTGTGAGCACTAAAACGAAGATGTTCATTTGTGCTGTCAATGATCTGTGGTGTTCATTTAAACGTGAGCAAAAAGCCTGTTATATACTGGCCTGGAAGGATGGGCTGTTCTAAAAGGCTGACCCGACCCATCCTAAACCTCTCCTTGTGTCCTGCTTTTTGTGTCCAGATGAAGATGCAAACAGAGTGGTGGTTGGCAAGATCACGTTTAACCCGAAAGATGTACTGGGACACGGAGCTGAAGGGACAATCGTTTACAGGTAGATGACAATGTGCATTCAGCATTCAACAGAGCAGTGAACCAGGGAATGTCTTATGTGTATCAGGTCATTTTTGTGCGATTTTTTTTTTTTTTTAATAAAACCCCATATCTGATATGAACGGAAATGAAACTTTTGAAAAATAATTTTCTGTGTTTGGAGTATTTTCATGGAGTGTTTCTTCACTAGCAAAAACTACTTCACTCCCCTTGGTTCTGTTTCCTGACCAAGCCTGTCTGTTTCCAGCATTGACCCTCCTTAATACGCTTCTGTAAAACACCCTCTGCTGTCACTCACGTTGTACGTGCTTTGTCTACAGAGCACTGAGAAGGGTGCCGTGACTTTCCTTCCTCTCTGCAGGGGGACATTTGATAACCGGGATGTTGCCGTGAAAAGAATTCTCCCCGAGTGCTTCAGCTTTGCAGACCGTGAAGTGCAGCTGCTGCGGGAGTCAGACGAGCACC
>VWZY01003999.1:87489-118736 GCA_013399075.1 Chloroceryle aenea | reverse complement strand
CCTTCAAGTTTCATTTTCTCCTGAAGTGCTAGCTGACGTCAGCTGGTGCAGCAAGCTGTCACCACAAGCCAAGTCATGGCTACAGGCACAGCCCTGGGACAGGGTAGGGTGGCTGAAGGCACTAAAGTCAGTTTTTCAGGGACAGTTTTAGTCCCACTGCTCAGCAGAGGCTGCACTGGAGGTCAGTGGGAATCAGTATCCAACTGCTTTTGCAACCAGCCTCTTTACATTTACTCCAGCAGTCTCTGCTTACACCTACCTTTGGCACATCAGAACAGTCCCCGACTTGTCTAAACCAAAGCTACAGGCCACGTTGGCACCTCAGGCAGCCCCCAAGCTTTCTACAGCGCTGACTGGGTGCTTAGCTGGCACATACACACTCGCTACAGTTATTTTCCTAGTCTCTCCATTCTCCTAAACCATCCAGGATTCTCCCCTGACCGCCACCTGCTGAACTCACCTCTTGCCAAGCCGTGGTCCTGGGGATGCTCCTTGCCTTCCCTCAGACCGGGGGGGAGCTTGCGCAGGCTCACACCTGCTTTTGGTGCTGGTTGTACTGGTGACTGCACCTTTACACTGGAATTCAAAAGCACCGAGTGTCACCATTGTACCACGAGCTGCAGGGCCGGAGCTGGCTGAGCTATAGACACCTGCTCAACCAGCAGAGTTGAGCTGTTGCACTACAACAAGGAAACCACCACCGCAGCCCCTCTGCTGTGAGCGCTGTTGAGTAGTAGGTCGTAGCTCAAGCTTGGTTGCTGTTCACTGTGTCCATCTATCAACATTCTCAGTGTCACGCTGTGCAAGATGCGCTTCCTCTTGCAGTACAGGCCGGACTATTCCTGCTTCTGTCCATCTCTGTACCCCTGGAAACAGCCTGAGCAAGGCACGGGATGTTGTGTATCAGGGCAGCCTACTAAAAAGATAATCTTCTGTTGGGTTGGGATAGTGAGTTGAACTGCTGCATGGGAAAAAGTAGAGGGAGAAAGTATCTGCAAAAATTGGGGAGAAAACAGGGTGTGAAAAAAAGACAGTGATAAAAAGCATGAGACACTGTGCACCCTGGGGGAGACAGTAGTGCTAGGCTACCTTTTCTTCAAGATCTACCAGTAGCAGCTGCTAGATGGGCACAGCTCTCAGGAGACACTCCTCCAGTAAAACCCCAACTCCCTCACACCCCTGTGTGTGTCAGAAGAAAGCATAACTGCCCTCACACAGTACAGGCGTACCAAGCAGGGGAGCTGCCAAGACCGTGCTTTTAGAGGACCTGGAACTAACTACCTTGGACCAAAAAGGGGGGGAAGTGGCTGGGAAAACAGAACAAATAACACTCCTGTGTTGAAGATGACAGAGCTGTAAATCTGAAGACTTATTTTTTCCTTTCTCTAGGGTTTTGTTCAGTAACAGCAGGATTTCCCTCATCAAAGGCAATGGGTATGTTGTCACCTTCACAATATCTGTATTTTATATTAGTGATTTGCTTTTCATACCTGCATTTTAAGGGTTCATCTCTAGAGGGGAACTAACTGGTACTCTTAACATCATCTTGCAGTTTGTATTGATGCGATCTTCATTTAGCAGAAAATAAACAATGAAGCAGGTTAAATTATCTACGCAGACCTCTCTGGGTTAGAGAGCTCAGCCCCTGTCACTTCCTGTAACCTTAGCACATTATTCCCTTCAAAAAAACCAACATCTTGGGTTATTCCCATGACTCCCTTTGCAGATCATTTCCAAACCTTCTTCATGGTTTCCAGAACAGGCTGCCCAGGGAGGTTGTGGAGTCTCCTTCTCTGGAGATGTTCAAAACCCACCTGGACATGTTCCTGTGTGGCCTAACCTAGGTGATCCTGCTCTGGCAGGGGCGTTGGACTTGATGATCTTTGGAGTCCCTTCCAACCCCCACCATTCTGTGATTGTGACACACCTGAAAAGTTAAACTTCTCACAGTGACTGGTAGAAAGCAAAGACTCCAGCACTGGGTGTGGCCAGGTCTGCAAGGATTATGTCTTGTCAAGCACAGTGACATTTCCAGTTTGTATTAGTAACACATGACTGTAACTTCTAGATTACAGAACATTACCTGTGAGTGAATGGGATGAGAACCATGTCCAACAATGGTTACAGTCTACTGGAATCAAGAAAGAGTATGTAGAAAAACTACATGCAGAAGAAGTGACAGGTCCAGTACTAATGGAACTGGATGAAGCTTTCCTCAAAGGCATAGGTATGAAGGGAGGACAGATCCACATACTCATCCGCAAGAGAAACCAACTTCGGCAGCTACAGGGAAACACACAGGAAGCCAAGCCTTCCACCAGCAAAACATCTGATGGAACTGATGCACAAACAGATCCAGTAAGACCCAGAAATGCCTCCACTCAAAAAACTTCAAGTGGAGACAGCTGTCGTCCAACAGGTAAAACCACCAGAGACAACACAGCTCCTCCTTCTGGTAGGAGGCAAAGTAACAACTCCCAACTTGGAAGCACTGATGAAACTTTACAGCTCAGCAACTGTCGACCATTTAGAAGTCAGAATGCAGATTTCAAATATGTGAAAAACAGAGTTCTTGCTCCAGAATCAGGAGTCAATGATTTAATCACTCCTTGTCATGAATACAAATCTTTTGCTATAGCTGCAGAACTGAACAGGAATCAATTACAATCGAAATTTGCCTGTGAAGTGATACGATTTGCATCGGCCTGCATGAACATTCGCACAAATGGCACCATACATTTTGGGGTCATGGACAATGTTGAGGATAAGGGTTGGAGACACGGACAGATCGTAGGCATAAAGATCAAAGAGCGAGAACACTACGTTGATGCATTAGATTATATCGAAAAGTGTTTTTGTGAAAGTTTACAAGAAACAGCAAGGAAATGCATACACCCACCTGTTTTTGTTGAAGTGATTTCAAAAGACTCTGAAGAACAAAGATTTGTGGTGGAGGTTGACATTGAACCAACATTCAGTTTAGTAAAGAACCAAGTTTTTGAAGTGTCATTGCCAAAATACAATACTGACAGCCAGAAGGTGATTGTGACAAAAAGCAGAGAGCTCTATCAGAGAGTAGGAGCCAAGTCTGAACCTGTAGAGCGCAACAAACTAGCTGCTTTCATTCAAAGTCTGAAAGACAGGGATACTCAAAGAGAACAAGCTGAGCTCTCCAGTGCAGAAGTACACACAGACATACCTCAAAATTTAGGAAGAAAGCTGTCAATTCTACTAAATGATGGCAAAAGCTACATGGACAATTCTCTACAGTACATCCTTGTCACAAACAGATGTGAAAAGGATAACCTGAACCACATCAACTTTTTAATGCACCTGAACATTTTCTGTGTCTTTGACTTTGATGAAGATTCTAATGTGTCAGGGCTGCATAAGAAGTACCAAGAACACCACACCACAAGGTCTTACCTGTTACAGAATTTTTCCAATGAAAGCAAGACTGGCAACCCTCCCTATCAGAAACATTTGTGCCTCTTTGATCAGACCAGCTGGATATTCTGCAATGGGCGCAGTGACTTCCTTGGGGATGAAAATCCTTGTGATGAAAATACATGGATTAGAACGAAAAAGAAATACCTTAAGAAAGCAATTACTCGTATCTGCGATGAGATCCTGCCGAAGGGGTCCTTCATTGTGCTTTTCCTACTGCTCTCGCCAGTGCAGAAACCACTTGTGGACACTTTTCAGGAATTCTATACAGAGATGAATGGCACAGAGTACATTGTTTGCATCGCAGAGTCCAGAGAAAATTATGAGAAGTGGGCTAATCTAGCTCAGACATCCTGCAGCATCGAGACACTAGAACAATGCAGTGTTGTGGGTATGAAACTAAGCCACGTAAATGCCACCATTCAACGAATGCTGCCTTCTACAGCACAGCCCAGACATCTGCCAGTCTCCACAAGAGGGCTGTGTACACTTCCCTTGCTGGAAGAAGAGAAACTGTTTTCCCTAGAAATCCTTTGCGTTGACCAATGTGATGATATCAAATTAGATTTTTTGACTGAAAAGGAGATACAAGAAATAGAACAAAATTTTTACCGAGGGAGAAAAATCATCTGGGAAAACTTCTGGCTTGCTGATAAAAGATGCTGTGGGGAAATCATTGAACGTGAAGCATGCAAAGACGTCAGCAAACTCCTAGATGACATTTTACGAGGAAGCGGACTCAACTATTCTGTGGCTAAACTAAAGATATTTCACCATCCTGGAAGTGGTGGAAGTACAATAGCACGGCAAGTTCTATGGAAAAGAAGAAAGGACTTAAGATGTGCTGTTGTCAAAGCCTCATACTCACCTGCAACTATTTGTGAGCATGCACTTGCCTTTAGAGATTATGAAGAAAAAGAAATCAGTCACTGTCTTCCTGTGCTGCTCCTGATCGAAGATTATGATGAAGACTTTCTAGAAGAACTAAGGACTGAGTTAATGGATGCTGTAACAAGTAGGAAGATCAATTCCCCCAGACCTTACTTCATCCTCATGTGCTGCAGACGATCCAATGACCCCGAGAGGCTTTGCAAGGCTTCTCCACTGGACACTGTTGCTGTCACTCACAAGCTGACGGACTCAGAGAAAAGTCTGTTCAAAACTAAATTAGAAAAACTGAGACAGAAGGATATCAAGCCAGAATTCATACTTACATTTGTCCTGATGTGTGAGGAGTTCAACGAGACCTACGTGAGTGATTTTGTAGGGCACATATTGCAAGACATAGACCGTTCTTCTCGTGATACACGCTTGATGCGTTACGTGGCTTTGCTTAATTTTTATGTTCCCAATTCATATGTTTCATTGTCACACTGTGAGGCTTTTCTGGGACTGGGGGTATATACAGAGAGGAAATCAAGAATGTATGATTTCAAAAGTCACTTGAGTGAACAAGCAAGAATGATTTTTATTGAGCTAAGGGAATGTACCACCTTTATTTCATCTGTTCGGATAATACACTGTCTGGTTGCAAAAGAAATTCTGCATCAGCTTTCAGGGAATGAACCTCAAAGTCAACTTGCAATGACACTTCTTCAGGAAAAGACACTCTTTGACAACAGATTTGGGCGAGAGGAATTCATAAAGTTCATCAGAGATCTGTTCATTCGACGTGACAAAAGAAGCAAGGGTGACAGTACTGACACTCTCTTCTCCCCCTTCATTGAACATGTCTGCAAAGCTGAGGGCTGTGAAAAAGCCATAGCTGTTTTAAAAGCTGCCTATGAACTCCTTGGGAAAGATCCTTTTTTTGCCCAGCAGCTTGCCAGACTGCATTACAACAATGAAAAGTTTAAAGATGCAGAATACTGGGCAGGGGTTGCAAAATTCCATTTGCCAAATGATTCTTATATTTTAGATACAGAAGGCCAAGTCTACAGGAAATGGTTTAGTTTCACTGTGGATAAATCGACACAGGAAGACACTCCTGAAAGCATCATTCAAAAGATTGAGATTGCTCTTAAAGCTATGAAATGCTTCAGGGCTGCACAACAGGCTGCCAAAGCAGAGCGGGAGGGCATGAACAACGCTGGCTATTTTGGAGAGGTAGAAGTTGGGTGTCGTCTTCTTAGATTTTTGTCCACAATCCACGTATTTCACAGAAGTCCAGAGGGGGAATACTCCGAGCTTGTGAAATACTTGATGACAGATTACATTCCTAAAGGCATTGAAGAAACATGGGGAAGGCTTCACTCTCGCTTAAAAGGCTTACGCCAGAACCTGTACAATGCTCTGGAATGGATTTCAGAAGACTTAAGTTATTTCCAAACAGACAAAACCCAAGAGAAGGAAGATGAAGATGATGAAAAAGATGAAAAGGAAGAACAAATTTATAATCCCAGAAAATGGCTAAGACGCCAGTCTGAGGTATATGCCAGATTTTTCATCTCAGCATCACTTATGGAGGACAGCAACGGTGGCCCTGAGAGCCAGCTGATGAGACGCATGACTATTTATAAGAGCGGTGGAGGTAGTGTCACTAATATCCTGTCATTCTTAACAGATAAGAAAGAGAGCAGGTCAGCTGAAAAGCTAGAAAAGATCATTAGTTTCTATAGAGAAAACCCACAAAGGGACAGGCTGGACGACAATGACCTGATCAATTATATTTTGTGCCACATCACACTAGCGTGCTTAGCACCAGGATCAGCCAAACTTCTTCCCCTGCAAACTCTCCGTGAACTCAGTGCAAGATTCTTTAAAGGAAAGAGACCGTTTCCAGCAAGCGCCCATTTTTTGCTCACCTTACTGTACTGGCCAGATGATGCGTTAGACAAAGAGCCCAATCCAGATAAAGATGAAATTCTAAACTCAGCCCTTCAAACCTTGAAACGTTTATATGACTTCAAGATGAAAGATGTTCCTACCAGAAAGAAAAGAATCTACACTCACTTTTTTCTGGGAAAGGGTTATGGCTTAGCCAAGATCGTGCAAAAAACTAAAATTGACAAATTAATTACTGGGTCCTTAGATGAGAGGAGAATGAAGTGGCTACATGGAACAGTATGGAATACTGCCAATATTCACAGAATTCTCAAAAGAGTTTCTGGTTGGACCAAGGACAGGAATGTATTTATACGTGGTCACATGAAAGAGCTTCCCATCTTGCCACTCCATCGGGATTCAGTGCCCCTTGGAAATGAAAATGTGACTTTTTATTTAGGCTTCTCATTTAATGGTCTTGTTGCTTTCAATATTGAGGTTGAAAACAATTCCCCTGTCGGCAAATTGCGAAGTGTTTAGTACATGGACTACTGTGCTCTTTGAAAATACAGCACTGAAATTGTCACATTTGGAGAAAAAAAAGTGGACTGCACAGGGATTTTAAGCTGAATTTACAAACATAAGGATAAAAAAATTATTTCAATTTTTACATGACTCTTACATTGCTTCTCCATGTAACTATTGCAATCCATGCTAGAGATGTCTGTACCTGGAGAAGGGTGCAGAGACATGTGAGCAATTCGGTATCGCTGACAGAAAAGATTACAAGAGCTGTTGTGACTGCATAGGCCAAAGAATTCCTGCACTTGGTGAAATGTCTTCTGCAGCATTACTCAAGAAATGTCCACACTGTACAAGACTCAAGTTTGTCTACTGTATATATCCATGCTTGAAAACATTCTTTGTCTAGCCTCATTTACTAGAAAAATGCAAATGAGTTTACTGTCAGCACACAGCCGTGTCACTTCAAGCTTCTAATAATAAAGCTGCCTTTTATTCTTGGAGTTACACATTGGTTGATACTATATTGACACTAAAAGTTACAGAAAGTTTGCTATACAGCTTAAGGTTTAAAGTAATACAACAACCTTTAGGGAGAATTACCATTTCTACATGAGCTTAATTACCCTACCTGAAGATGTAGTTCTAACAGTAGCAAGGTAGGATTTGCCTTTCCAACTTCAGATCTGGGCACAGCGAAAAAAAACTGTAAAAGGAATTGGAAGCCACGGTGAATTCAGAACAAACAGGGCGAAACCAAAGATTGCTATAATTAGTCTGAACCTTTGACTTCTGGCCTCAGGAAGCAGAAACAAAGTATGTGACTGCAGGCCAGGCAATACTTGCCTCTCCCCTGCCCTCAGCCTGGGAGACCAGAGTGGTACAGCCTACATGGGCCACACCTCAGCGTCAACTCCAGCCAGTATTGTGCTCTCTCGGCTACAAATGCAAGAGGGTCTATTCTGAATCTCCTGAGTCAGCTGGAGGGCCTCCCTTACCCCTTTCATTCCCAATCTGTGTGTAAAATCATTCTAAAACAACTGCAACTCCATTTCCCTTTGTGTGTTTCTTCCAAGTAGCAATAGTGACCTTGCTGTTGAACTGTTGCGGTCCCACTTTTACAAAATGCTATGAGAAGTCACTTTTGCTACTGTCAGAGATTGTGACCTAAATCTCTCCTCCGCACGTTGACAGGAGCTAAATCAGGATTTTGTGACAAGTGACTGACGAGATTTAAAACACTCATCTGCAACAGAGACAAACCAGCAAAGTAGACCAAGTAGGGGTCTATGCTTTTGATACCCATTTCTACCTTAGAAACTAAAGCCTTAGAGCCAAACTCTTTACCTCATCAGGGTATTATAAACACCATCTCCCTGCACCCTGCAAAACCCACAAGATTTAGAGAAGCAGCATAAACAGACTAGCACTTGGGGTCTGGTTCCAAAACAAGATCCTGAGGCTGCCAGGGCAGAAAGTATGGACCCATTCCTCTCATTCTTCACCCAGTCATATTCAAATTCCCCAACAGTCCAATAAATCAATCATGTGCTTTAACTGGCCAGGCGCTAGCCAGCTTTCAGGACAAAGGAGTTCCCCTGGTTTTCAAATGCCCCCCCCAGACATCCCCAAAGGGTCATCTACTTACTGTTAAGCTTCTCCTTATCAGATCCAAGACAAAATACAGTGAATTGTTCCAGGAAGTGTAGCATTAAAATCATGGATTTATCTTCCTTTTATCACCTCTTAGAAATGAATCTATGAGTAAGCAGTAGTGGTTAAGCGAGACCAACCTGCCTAGCAGAGTAATCTGTTCTCATCCTGCGGATGGGAGTTGCAAGGGCATGCATCTTCAAAGCTACCTCATCTCTTCAGCGTTTTGCTCTAAAAGGGTTTAGAACAGACCATTTAACAGCATGCCCTCTCTACCACATCTTATGAAAATGCTGTTAGATACTTTTCCTCCATGCTCCCCCTGCCCCAACTTTTCCTATGACAAAGCTCACGTGAATGATTTTTACAGTTCACAGACAATCAAGAGAGGTAGTACCAAGTTACTCAAACTGTAACAGAAGGGAAGGTGGATTTTATAGTTACACTTTGGAACAGCTAACAAAAATATGGCAATAATATTTTTAAAAGGTCCTCAAGAGGAGAAAAAAATACACAGAAACAGTGGTTCACTTCTGTTTAATCAGACTGTTACAAAGTGGTAGACACACATTACAGACGTACGTGTAATGATCCATTCCTGAAGTATACAGTTCATAAAAGGTTCCTAATAGATGCAAATGATGTTAGCTCCATATTTTCTTTGAATCTTCTTTGTAAGCTTGATGCTATAAAATTAAGCTAGTTACTGTTACTATTATTTGCATGCATTAAAGTGATGCACATACTTACCAGTCTCTCTTGAATTAAATTCAGCATCAGTGTTTTGCCACCTGTCTTTTGAAAAAGATCAATGATCCCATCCCTTTCATACCACCTACACAAAAGCAGTTACCACATTACAAAAAAAAAAAACCAAAACCAACCCCAAAACCAAACCCAAACCCTTCATAACAGACTGACTTCTGTGCATGTATAGCTACCGAGAGGGGATAATTCAATTACATGCTTTAAGGTACTTTAAGATGGTACCAAAACCAGCCTGGAGTCTGGGTTTGTTGCACAGTGACCAGAGTCTCTGAAGGGGTCATGTGGAGTCATTAAAGAGAAGTCTAAAGGAAATGACCCACTGTTCCATATACACCATATCAGAACCAGGAGGGAAGACTTCTGAACCACACTGACTGGAGAGCTGCTCTAACAGCGTATCAGAAGTTAAGCTACAACTTCAGACTGCTCAGATTCCTAGTATTGTTTTGGTCCCATCTCAAAAAAACCAAAACAAAAAAAAACCAAAAAAAAACCCAAAAAACCCAAACAAATCCAATTCTACCAAAACCTACTGTAATTAATTACCATAAAATCTTTCAGAGAGATGACATTCTACCAGAGTTTGTTATTAGGATCTTCCCTGGACAAGTATGCTTTTTGATAAGACACTAGAGAACACCACTCCCCTTTAGTTATCACCACTGATTGCCAAGCTGCAGGTCAGCAGCCAACCACTGTCAAAACTGAGATTTCACAAAGTAATTCAGCAACCAAAAGCAATCAGTTACTCATTCCAACTTATTACTGAGCATAGCATTAAGTATCAGCTAGGGTCAACCACAGAAGTTGAAAGTTGCATACGGTCTGTTGACTGGACCCTGGCCTCAGAGAGAGGTATCTATCCCTATTATTCATGCACATCTACCATTAAGATCTAGGAAATATAGACAAAGATAAGGTATAAATTTTATTAAACAACTTTCCTTTTTTTTTTCCTCTTTGTAGTTCTAGGGAGAAACACCTATGCAACATTATGCAAAAATTTGCAAGGAGCTAGTTTTGCAAGCAAAGCAATTTAGTGTAGAACTGATGTAGACAAGAAGCCAGGGCACAGGCTTCAAGTACAACTATTCTAAAACCTGGAAGATACAATCCTCTTGAAGCTTCGTTAGTATAATGAAATCTGCAGTGCTGCAGAAGATTTCAAAATTCTAAAATAAGCAATATTGCTGGAAGCATCAACTCACTTATGAAACTACTCTGAACCATTCAAATGAGCTGGTAAAACTAAAGGGTCTGTTAACTACTGTACTAGTTTATCATCTATATACCTAGTTTCTTAGAATTATCCACCAAAGATGTTAAAATCCCCTCAAATTCACTGTGTGAAAACATGCCCCTGAGAAGAGAATTGTGCAGAGTGTTACGCTCATCCAGCCATGAAACTATGCTAGTGCTACAGCACAGGAAGTTTCCATCTCCCATGTTGACATGGAGAGATGAGGAACACAAAGCTTAAAAATAAATGTATGCAGCTGTTTTGAAGAAGACTGCATCTTTTAGCCAATCACAAAGAATCTCTCCTAGTTTCTCTTAAGGTGAAAAATGTTCTATAAAATAAAAATAAAATGTGAAGATTCCCAGGAATATGGAAAGGGGGGGGAGGGAAGAAAGAAAAAAAAAAAGAAAAAAGAAGCAGAGCAGTAACTCAGGAGTAAGATAAAATAGCTGGGCAAAACCAGATTTGTACATAGCCTCTGAAGTGCTGAGATGGGCTAACAAAAAAAAAATAAATAAAATCAGAGATGAACAAGCTCCTGGCAACAGGCCTAACAAAGTAAGAATGTAGGTAGGAGACAGTAATCAGCAACAGCTAAAGAAAATTGGAAGAAAGATTACAATACTGCTGTGGATTCTTACAAACAGAAACGCTTATTCCCCAACACAACAAATACTGTATCCTGTAACTGGCTCACTGATAAAACAGCCTCTTCTATAACAGGCATGTTTCTGAAAGTGACTTCAACTTTAGACCTTCACACTTTTCAGTAACACCGATGGCTACTTGTTAAGATTCCACATTAAATTTTCCTTAAAGGTGCTTGCAGATTATTACCTACTGACCAGTGTAGTTAAAAGCATTACAGATCTTCCAAAAAATAAAATTCTAGATGTTCACTCACTACTGAAAGCAGTAGTAGGTAACAGATACATTCACATTTCAGAGACCAAAATTCCCCTCATGTATTTAAGTGGTATCATTTGAACAAATTATTTCAAATAGGAACAACAGGTACTTACAGATAAAACTAACCTGTACTGGCAGTGCTGTGGATTTTTTCTTCTCTACCAGTAAGTAGCAAATGCTGAAATTCTGCTGCTAGTTAACAGAAACACAAATTGTATTAAACCAAGGAGTTTAACCCATAATTTAGTTTTTCATTAAAAAAAGCTGCCAAACTTCAATTACTGCAATTTGTTGCTTAAGAAAAGTGTATGAAGTAAAGGCAACTACAAAACTATTTTCAATTTGCCCTTATTTTTCTGATATTTTTCATACATAAGCCAGAAGTTTAACAAAGTAATCCTGTTGCCTACCACAAACATAAAGGAAATTACAATACTTACATTGCCAGGTTCCTTCATTAAACAGTCTCAAAGTGTGTTTTCTTATTCTAGACTTTACAAATGAAAGAACAAAATGTATTTTCTTCCACAAGAAGTTATGGAAAAGAAGCTAAAGAATTCAGTGTAAGTAACAGGTATGCAAAGAACTCAAAGAAAAAAAAAAAGAAAAAAAAAAAGAAAAAAGCTCTGCATGGTATCTTTCTCTAAAAGCATGATGTAATTTCCAAAGTTGGGAGACAGCAAAACAGCTTCCTTTGATTTTATGGATTTAATTTCTGTTAATTCAAAATTGCTGTTAGCAAAACCATTTACACACACACTGGCTACTAAGGGCAGCGGAGACTGAAATTCTGCACACACATCCCTTTCTGAATAGCACCTGGGAACATGGGTAAGATTTTGACAAAAATTAAGAAATAAAATTTGAGATGTCAAAAGTTTGAGTCTGGTTTAAGGCAGTGAGCTAACAGAGATATGCTTTAGCTGCTAGGGAGTTTTTAAGAAAGCTCCCAAGGTGTCAAAGTTGTGTTTTGGTTTTAATTAAAATGATATTGGCATTAAAATTCTACTATTTTCTCAAAACTTTTTCAACTTCTTTAAATCCCCAAGAAAGAAAAACCTTAAGATATGCTACGGAAAAGGTAAATTCATTGTCCTAATTGCTGGTTGTTCCTACTGCAAGAAAGCCAGTAAGAACAAGATACTGTAAACAGGCTCAGAAGGTGCAAGCACCTCCCTACTTACCATGGTGATCAGGTGTATAAATACAACCCTCACCATGGACAAACAGCTGAGGGCAACACCCTGGATCCTGTGGTTCAAGACAGGATATGACTGGCTGCAAAAGCCACACTGAAGCACCT
This sequence comes from Chloroceryle aenea, assembly GCA_013399075.1. Taxonomy (NCBI): domain Eukaryota; kingdom Metazoa; phylum Chordata; class Aves; order Coraciiformes; family Cerylidae; genus Chloroceryle; species Chloroceryle aenea. Next base: position 106,131 of record VWZY01003999.1, on the reverse strand, counting down.
GGCTTCCTCAAACAGACCTTCACAGCACAAAAGCAAAAATGTATTCACCATACAGCAGGATCTACCAACACTTTTCTTCTAGTAGAGCCTCTATGAGAATCTGCACTCTGACAATCAAGAGACACATGAAGCTGCTGTTCACAGCATGCAAGAAAGCACAAGGTTTTTTCAGAACTTCCAAGACTGTTAATTATGTTACACTTCAGAATCCCTTCAGCTCTATCTTGATACCCTCAAATGCTGCCTCAAAACTTTTCTTACTCTCAATTACTATCTACCTACCCCAACTATTACAGGAAAATATGGTAGTCACTGACAGCTGCATTTTTATAGAACCCAGTCACTACCATTACTTCACTGGTCTGATTACTCCGACTGCAAGTATACGTACTACTTAAAAGTGGTCCTGGAAGTAGCTTATTCTTCATGTATGTGCTACAATCTTCATTGAGCAAGGCACAGAACACATTATGAGCTCATCACACGATTCTAAAGCAAGTTAAAACCTCATGCATGGTACGTAGTTTATCTGCTTTGTCTCCCACTCACTCCTCTTGTTAACAGCGGGTGTAAATTCACCCCATTTCAGGATATCAGTGCTTCTTCCCCTTTACCAAGAAAGTCACATACCTCTACTTAAAAGACCCCAATTCCTGAAGACCTACTTCTGCTACTGTCTATAAAAGTCAAGTCACATACTATGATTGTTAGAAAGGAAATTCCACAAACAGTGAGATGTACAACTTTGTGATACACAGACTGCTGCAATACTGAGAGCTGCAACTGTGGAGTGCCAGCTAAAACACACTACTGCCCTTCAAAACAAAGGCATCTCAGTTACAGGGTAAATTTTTGGGGTGTTTTTTCAACTGTCCCCCTTAGATCCACACAAGGAGGAAGGAAGGAAAGTGTCATTAACATACCTTCACAAAATTATGAACCAATTGCTCTAGATGAGAATCTGACAAGTTGTTTATAAAGAGATGACAGGCCAGCTGGGCTAATAGCTGAGGAGGTACTCCTGACAGAAGTCACAGAGTCCATATGGCATTCTTTGTGACTAAAAAACCAGCAGCACGTGCACATATATCTTTGAGGACAAAAAGCAAAAGAAAATTGCACATCGTTACCTGCTGCAAATATAAAGAACATCAGTGTGTGGTAAAAGATGAGAGTTACAGGAATGTAATCTGCTAATGCTACTAACTCCCAAAGAGGGAGCTAAAAGATCTGTCCTGTCCAGTTCTTTATAGAGACCTATGGAAAGGACAGGAATGTTAAGGGCAGAAGTGCAGGATGTGTGAAGTACGCAGCAGAAATTACAAGCTGTATTTGCAGTATAGCAGGAAAACCTGGAGTCAATCCCCTCTTTAATGCACACAGAAACACCTTAATGTGTTAAGGTTAATGTAGAATGCACCTTTCAGAAGTAGAGAGCGTGAAATCAGTCTCCTTAGAATTGTCTTAAAGCAGCTTCAAGAGGAAAAAAAATATATACAGCAATGTGGTGCTGAGAAAAGCTACGTTTTGCTCACAGAACAGGCCAAGCCACAAAGAAATGGTTCATTTGCTCTAAAATGTTAGTACACTGAGCTTAAATAAGGACACAGTTGAAAGAGGAACTGCATTTTGCAGACTTTTTTGCCTACAACATGTCAAACCTAATTATCTTCACCAGAAGTGATCAAAGCAACTTTTAGTTCTCACCAAGCTATCAATTTATGAGGTAGAACCCAAGTGTGGATCTAAGTAGGGTACCACAGAGCACATGACAGCACAATTTTAGCTTTTGGTGCCTGATGACAAGCTGAATACGAGTAGCTGGATAAAAACTACCTAGTGCTGCATCAGTCTGAAATGGAAACTGATAACAAAGTTCAGTATTGGGCATTTGAAATGTGCCTGGTTTTCATTTTAAATCCCTTTAAGATTCAGATACTTAAAGCAAGAAGTATGAGCCACACTGCATACTGGTTTTTCTTAAACCATTTCCTTAGACATTCTGCAAAAATAAGAACTAAGCCAAATACACGTTCCTGTGGACTAAACACATGGAACAAATATTACTTGCAGTAGTGTATGGTGGTGTTCTCATCTTCACTGTTATCAATGGTAGTACCAAAATGAGAATAAGAAAAGCAATGCCATGCTCAATAATAATTTTGAAACAATTAACAGAGGACATGTCAATTTTCCAGTCATCCTGGACAACTGGGGGCAGGAGGGGCTTCTACAGGAAAAATGCAAAGGGTAGAGTACAAACAAAACAACAACAACAAAAAAAAAAGTGTACAACAGGAATGTGAAATCCACTTTTAAGAAACACAGCTCTATCCTTCAATTAAGATTACTGGAAATCACATTGGGGGTCATTATTTAGCAAACTCTTGAAGAAATGAAACAAGGCTATGCTCATCACAAATGTTAAAAATATCTCCAAAATGTTTAAAAAAACCCCTGACTTCCAACATTTCTTACTTTTCTATTTCTCCGTTGACAGATCTCCGTGGACAAAAGCTGTTCTTCTAAAGCTGAAGTTGACTTTAACCAACCTCAAGCATTTGAAGTCAGTGTATCTAAAACACAGTGAGCAGCAACACACTGAAGCTCATTTTTCTCCACAAAGGGTAAGATTTTTTGCTAGTCTCTGTGAGGAAGAAGGAACTACAGATAAGCATATACCCAAGCAAACTCTGGATATTCAACAGAATTCCACAAAGCTTCAAAAAGTGCTATGACTTTCAGTGTTGTTGCAATAGACAAAAACCTGAGAAGTTTGGTGTATTTGAATGACTGAGGAAAAGATTTCCCTGAAACTGACAAACTGAAAAATCTGCAGCTTCCATTTCTTATTCTTCTAGTCTACTTTACCAGCTTGAATCTTTTATTTCTTCACAGGGCTCTACATTAATATTTGTTGTGGTACAGCTCACATATGCAGCAGCATTAACATCTTCAACTCCTTTGGAAACAACTGTATTCTGTAATGTAGGCTACACAATTTTGTGACTGTAAATGTCACTTGTTAAAACCTAAATATTTTAAGCACTTGGATAAGATACATCTCCCCTGAAGAGGAAACATTAGTAATTGATATATACATGCCACTAGTTCAGAGACTACACACAGTCACATTACCAAATCCAAAACCAAATACAGCACAAATGCAATGCAGGGGAAGAGGGGGAGAGAGTGTGTGTGGGGAGTGTGGCTGAAGGACGACCTGAGCAGCCTTGAAGGAAATGTGTTCCATTAAAAGAAAAGGTACCCAACCATCTTAAAACATGTTCCCTCCCCCTAAGACTCTTAAAAACACAATGATAATAAAAGGATAAATATTAATATAGAGCCCATCTACCAAAAGAGAATAAAAAACCTAAATTAAAATAAATTTAGGGGCCTTCACCAAACTTGCTGCAAGTTTGGGGACATAAATATCCAACAGCCATAAAGCTGTGAAAGCCCCCAGAATGAATAAAATAAATCCCACTTGCCTCAGACTGAACAGGGCAACACTGAGACTCTGCCTCAGCCTGTCCTATGGCAGGGCTATAGGAAGAAGAAAAATTTAAATTTTAGAAAAAACATGACCCAATTAAGTGAAAGACATGCATTCAAGTTAACAAAATTCCAGTGATCAAGCAAACAAAAGAAAATGACTGCTATAGCACCTCTTTTGTTAGGCCCAAACAGATCTTTTCACAGTTGGTAGCTATTTCTGAATTGGATGGTTTGTTTTGCTTTGTATCTTGATCAATGGAACATAAGTCAGTCGTCTTGGGGCATTTTTCCCATAACTGATAGTATTTACTGTACTAGTTTACAAAAGCTGAAGATTCCATCAGCCACCAAAAACGTTCACCCTCACCTTAGTATTCATGTAGAGGCTAGACCAGTACAATTATTAAGACATCTACTATTATTTTTAGGTATCGTTAGTTACCGTTTGAAATTGCAGCCCCAGCTCACAGACTGGTATAGCAGTCTCAATTTAACTGAAGAGTCATAATGCCCTTCTTGCTGTTTATGAAACTGAAGTAATCTTGATTTTTGGTTGGTTTCTTTGTTTGGTTTTTTTAATCTTGTATGCAAATTCTTTGTTTCCTCTAAAATAACTGGTTACACATTCCATTTAATTTTATCCACATTTTAAGTTATACAGTTCTATGTAACTACTGCTCAAGAGCTCCACAGACTAAAAGAACTGCAGAAACCACAGAAGGCAGATTCAGCCAAATTTGTTTCTAGAAGCTTGTTTATATTCTTCCATGCATGCACAGAGCGAGGAGCAGTTATCCACTGAAATGATCAGATATACATCCCAGCCTCAAATTTGTTAGCAGCACCTGAAAATCTCATCTGTGTAAAGAAAAAAAAAAATCCAAGAGTTCCAAAAGAAGAAATTTTTAGTCCACATAAGCCAGCTAAATTCCAAGACTTTATTTAAAGTAACCTTTGCCAAAGGCAGAAAGACATTCTAAAGGCACTATGAAAGCTCTAACAAGACTTCTGGAAAACTAGCCTGGGTATTTCAAAGGTTCTTTCATGCCAGTTCCATCCCTTTTGCTCTAAAAAAAAAAATCAGCAGATACGAGATCAGCTTCTCATAAGAATACTGAGAGCCCATGCATAAAATAATTAAGGACTTTTTAACAAGTCACAGAAGCTATAAATTCTAAGTATTTTGCTGTGCCTGAACACGTCCTTAGAGCCTGTTTGGTTTTGTGGGGGTGTTGTTTTTGTTTGTTTGTTTTTTGTTTGTTTTTAGTTCAGCATTTCCATTACATTCCAATTTAACTAATCAAAATTCACTTGCAGGTTTTAATTTTACTCTAAGATCTGCCATGGCAAATTTAGGCAACAACTGAAAAACAAAGCTCCTTCTTACACAATTGTATCTCTAGGGTCCTGCAGCAGATATAAGAGAGATATGCTGGTCATAATCATAAAAGCTTCTGCAATCTCTGTCCAGGGAGAGATTAATTAAAGAAAAAAAACCCTGTCTGCTTGGCTGCACTACATCAGGAGTTATGCTGGCCCAACTATGTTGATTAAGTTTGTACTGTATGCCAAGCCTTAGCCTTCGTACAAGCAATTGCCACATTCAAAGTAGTTTTCCTCTTTTTGGGAAGTGCACCATAAATCCAACTCTCTGAACATTAAGAAGCAGTATCCAAAGAAATGAAGACAGGGACCAACAGACAACAATGCACTGAAATACGTGACCACTGACAGAAGAGTACACACACAGAGACACAAGAGTAACTAAAGGTAGCCACATCACAGCTCTTACAGCACAGAATGACAGGAGTAGCAAGAGTAAGGGTCCACGTGAAAAATCATGGAAAAATTATTCACCTGCTTGCTGGAGATTATTAGAATACCATCTGAATAATATGTAGCAGTACTTAGTTGAGGGATTATCATAACATTACTACTAAGTCAAGTTCAATCTTAAAATGCATTCAAATTATAAGTCTGTATAGCATTAGCTACAAAAAGGTACTATTATCAGAACAGTTAAGACAGTCGCTGTAATGAAGAGGGAAACTCTTAATTAATACAACTTGCAGAATATGCTGAGTTAACAGTACATGCGGTAAGGTTTTCAAGTATTCATCCCAGGAAAAGTAGGGGTCTGAAAACAACATACCAATGGATTACAGAAAGACACCAAGGGAGAAGGCATTTACTTCACTAGGGGCAGAAGGACAAAGCATCCTCACAGCAGCAATATGATGTTCGGAAAAAAACAAGAAGTTCTGTAGTTTGAAAAGCAGAAGATAAATTTATAATGCATGAATCTTATGTGTAGTATTACAAAGAGGATGAATATAAGACACTGTAAAAATCCTCCAGTGTGTAATTTTTTAATTATCCTTATTAGTTAAATAAAACCAGAAGAAAACCAGAGTCTAAAAGCATTGCCTAAGCAAACCAGTTTTATCTGTTAGACTTGTGTATAAAGCAAGATGAAGAGCTAACAAAAGATCTGACGTCAAGGCCCACTCAGCACATTGGCAAGCCAAAAACTGCACATCTGACAGGTGATCAGCAGAAACCAGTGAGAGAACTGCTTCTCAACAGAGGCTTGGAGTTATGGTCTTAAAACCGCTAAACACTTCAGAAAGAGTCCCTGATAATTCTTAATGGTTGAACTAAGGTCATTCAGCTGCAATTAGAGGGTACTGGATGCTCTAATGCTTTTATGAGCCATTCCATGACCCCAGGTTTGAAGCTGAGAGACAATGTTGTATCTTAGCTGTACTGTGTTTCTGGACTGTTAAGAGACAGTACAGAATAAAGCCATGTGAAGTACTTAAGAGAAGCTAAAAAAACCAAGACTTTCAAGAAAAAAAGCCAAAACACTCTATATCATTAAGTTGAAAAAAAACCCACCACCAACAAAAACATCTATGGAACATAAACACTAATAAAATTTCTAACCTACCCGAAAAGAAGGGATATCCCCATTAAATTGCACAGATAAGGCTTGAGGCTGGAACATGTATTTAAAGTTGACCTGCAAATGAAAAATTCACCACTCCTTTTTCCTCTGTTGTGAAGAGACTAGGGAAGTTCTCGCTTCCCTTCCCTCCAAAAAAGTTTCCCTTTATATTTTCATTCTCATCGGAAATATTGCACACTAACAGTCGTGTCAGACATTCAGAGGATTACAACCTTGACAGCAGTTTATCACTTTTACAAGCAGGTAAATGACTAATTCATATGGGGAAGACCTCTCTCTGAAAACTGCAGCTAGAACTCATAAAAAGGGTTTCTGACTCTAGACACTTCCACTGAACGGCTCAAGAAACTCTGATAACATCTGATCATAGTACACAACGGATGGTTCATCTTTTAGACACTGCTGAGATCTGAAATTCTGAATATTTAAAGTAAAAATATAGCACATAACATACTGCTCTTGCCTCTTGTCTCTTTTATACACTGAGAAGGTGGTCAAGCTACTTTTTCTCTTTTGCAGGTCAACTTCAATACAACGACTGGATGTCACTCACCCATGTGACATGCACCTAAGCTTCTAGAAATCTTCATCTAAAAGGTTCCTGTAATTCATATGCATTTGCACATTAAAAACAGTCAAAGAGTGAACTAACAGGACACATCTGGCACTAGGATGCATCTTAGAGCAATGACTTTTACATCCTACGAGTGCCAGGGCTAGAAATCATTAAAATTTATTGAGGACAAGAAAGCACAAATGAACAAACATAATGCATTAAGAGAAGTTACAACCAAGAGTTAAGGTGTGCCTCCTGCAGCCTCATTTTTGAGGAGTCAGTTAATAAGTGTACAGGTCTTTGTCTACTCAGACGTGCAGCTAAGGAGTGATTTAATTTTAGAACAAGGAGTTCAGATTTTATCAAAACAGCACCAATAACTGCGTTCATTACACCAATAGCTACCATGGCATGCATCTGTACAAACCTTTCAGGCAGTTGTCCACAGCTGGTCATGAATAAAAAGGCATATAAATTTTTCTCTTCTTTTATTACAATGAAGTTTATAACAGTACAGAAAAGTCACACGACCTTAGTGGGTCAGTTTACTTAAACCCTGAAACAGGAGGAACTCTAAATACATTAAATATTGTTACAAGTTCAGACTTAAATGTACAAGTAGTTGGGAACAGTTACAGCCCTCACCAAACTATGTTGGGGACATGAAGTCCAACAGCACTTGAAGTGCTGTGAAGGCAACATTTCACAAATAGCAACATAATGTTACAGAACTTGCCTTTAAGGTGGTATGTTCATGTAATTCCAGCGCCTTCACAATTTAACGAACCATATTTACTATACTTCACTTCTAAAAACCTAGATGAAACATGAAAAAGAAGCCATACAGTATAAATTGCAACATCAGGAAAAGTTCCTGTTATTATTCCAAATAATTTTTCCCATGTAAAATAAGAATGTCCAATAGCTCCTTGCATGTGGGAAGATACTTATTTTTTAAAGTCACAATGAAGCCTTAATTGACGGAAGCTCGGCTATATTAACAGCACAAGATGAGAAAAGGTTTAATCTCCAAACCTATTATAGCGTGTGTAGTAGCATCAGTAGCGGCCACCTTGCGACATTACAGGAGGTCTCATTCCCATTGGAGGTCGAGGAGGTCCACTTTGGTAAGGGGGCACCATTGGAGGTCCCTGACCGTATGGAGGCATCGCTCCAGGAAGATATCCTGGCATGCCCTGGTGATGAGCACCATACTGACCTATAAACAGAACAGTTAAGATGCAAAGAAGTTTGGTTGGTTGGTTTTTAACTAATGGGCAGAAGCTGCATTTTGTAGAAAGCTTCACTCTGCCCTCCCCCAGTATATGCCCCTTCAAAGTTTTAAAAAAGCTTACATCAAAGACAAATCTTCTCAAGAAAACAAAGCTAGGAAACTTAGGATTACCATGAGGTGGCATAGGAGGTCTCATTCCTTGTTGTTGGGGAGGAATTCCTGGCTGTGGTGGCATCATACCTCCAATTGGTCCAACTGGTGGATTACCCAGGGAAGCTTGTCCTGGTCGAGGAAGATTCCGCTGATATTTAGGCAACTGCGCCCTCCTCTCTTCCTAAAACCAGGAACACATAACCGTAATAACACTGTAAGACTAAACCTCTCCAAGTGAAGTAAATAAGAGTGTTAACAAAGTAGATTACAGACACTAAAACTATTTCAAGTACTTTATAAGTTCAAAAATTGCTACTAGTAACCTTAGACAGTAGAATCTGGCTTTTTCCCACTGCCTTCAACATTACTGTTAATGCTGGCCAATCCAGCATTTTGCATGAAATGAACTCTCATCCTCCCTCAGCTGAAGAAAGCTTTCTCCTTGTGAAGAGTTGAGACAAAAAAAAAACTCCAAACACAAATCTGAAGATATCTGAACTGAAATTAAGATTAATTTGTTTTAGCCATAAATTCCCCATTTCTGACTGCTCTAACAGCACCAAGACAACTTCAAACTGTCCTACACTGGTTAGCTATGCCTATTTTAAACTGCAAGCCTAAAAAATATCCAAATTATATTTTAGGTTGAGTAATTTCCTATCACCAACAAAATAAGGCCTATATCTGCAGCAAGATCATTGCAATAAGCCAGTCATCACTTTACAACTGAAGAAGTTCTATCAATGCATGGTTCTGTTGCATGAATTCTGCACTGTCTCCACTCTCACTTGTACTCAAATACACAGAATGCAAAGCACAGAACAAATTCTACTTAATCAGCCATATCAGCATAAATTGCATTTTTCAGTAAGACAATGAAAATATTTTAACTTACCAGTGATATATCCTCATCTGGGTGGATCAACTTACTGGTTGCACTGGTTGTTGTGAGGGTAGCAGGCTTACTTGTTATAGATGTAGCTGGTTTAGCTGCAGTACTGTTTGTCGTGCTAGTGGTTGAGGCTGTAGACTGCGTGTAAGCAGGGAATGTAGGTTTTGGGGGTTCTGTTGTTGTTGCAGGTGTAGAATTCAAAGGTTTGAAATCAGTACCAACCGGACCTGGAACAGCTGCTGCAGCCTGCGGAACACAGAGATGGATCAATATTTATTTCTCAAAGCATAAGAAAACTTAAATGATGTCTGTTAGACCTCTGAAACCTTTCAGTGAGATATATAATTATAACAAGCTTGACAAAAGTAAAGTTCAGCCTTACTGCATACTAGAGCAACTGAACACAAGGCAAAATAAAACCCAGTATATACACACATACACACACACTGGAAGGTCTAAAATTTGCAGGTCAAAAGCCACAACTAGAAAAAAGGAACAACAACATAGCCCCCCACCCTTCACAATTTTTTATCTCAAATACTGAGTTTAGTAAATTCTTAAAATCTTTCCTGAGTCACTACTTTATTAAGAGCCTGTAAGTATAAATTCACTGTTCTCAAATTATTAGCATTCTTTAGCAACTATTAGTTTACAGTACAGCTCAAAGTGTTAGGGTTTATTAAAGTCAGGTATTTAAAATACTTTAAACTTTTAAGAAAGCTCTATTGTGTCAGGGTTTTTGTTTTAAGAGTTCTCTCTATAAAAACACTGCAGTATTTTCACAAAGTATCATATCCCTCTATAAATCTTTAATCTTGCCTGTGAAGAATCAACCTAAGGTAGATATGAGGTCCACTACAGATTCCAGCACCTTATCTTTCCTACTTTTTTTTTTTAAATTAACTGTTACACAAGAAAAAACTTGCTTTACCAGGCTTTCTCTGAAGACACAGCAATCTCCAAAGCAAACTTTAGTTATGAGAGAATGCTTGTTTCTGTTCACTGTACATTTACAATTATCTGAACTTTGCAGTCAAAACATAATTCAAATTACAAAATTCCCTACGTTATGATGCATCATATTAAACAACAAACTAAAAAGCCTTCACCATGCATCAAGCTAACCACTGCCCACTAAAATGCATTTATCTGCTTTCATGCTTTTTTAACCCTTTAGAACCAGGATGTAACATTTCAATCTTTCATGCTAAGAAAAATTGGGCGCTTTGAGATGCTCATTTCCAGTAAGATGCAACTCACAATCAAGGACTCTGCAGTTTTACCAGCTAAACATAATCAGCAATAGAATAGAAATTATCTGAAGATGTTTAGTCAATTTTAGATTTTACAGAACGGTCCAAAGGGTTAAGTTGCAAAGCAATTTGTTTTTAACTGTGACTTCCTGCGTACTTGTGCTGTGCTAGGAAACAGAGCGTTAGAAGATGCTGACAGACTTTCTGAATTGGAGGAAGCTGCACTTGAGCTTGTGACAGGTGTCCCCATCTGTAGCATAAAAGAAAGGAAACAGTGAAAAGTCTCCAAAGAAATGGGTGGAAAGTATCCAGATGAAAGGATTTCTTATGCTAAGTCCTTTCTTATGAAAATACTATGTCTTTCTAAACAAGTATCTTCTCTGCAGAAGTCCAAAATGCAAATAGTACACTATGAAGGTTTCTGCAACATACTGGAAAACACGTAAAAACTTCAGGGCTTATACACAAAGTGCAATCAAAGCGTAGAGGTCACAAGCCACTATCAATTTCCCACTTCCCTCCCCAAAACATTTAAATGAATGTTTACTACCCTAACTTACTCCTACACTTCTCAGAAAAGAACTCCTCATTCAGGCAATGTTTAACCAGTTCAGCAAAACTACAGAATAAATTAGTCCATCTATTGGTAGAGAGCCCATTATCAAAAGAACAGGAGAGAGAACAAGTCACGTCAAGATTTATACTTGGGAAATTTTCAGTAAAGTTCTATGCAATAAAGAATGTTGTTGATGACTAACGACTCCCTTCGCCCACCCAAAGCATCCTTATAAATGTCAAATTAACGGGATTAAAGAAGTGTTTTGCCTACTCCTTTCTTCCCCACGTGCTTACAGAACTTCTGTCTGTTTTCATGGCTGTTTTAAGACAAACAAAAGAATCTTTTAAAATTCATTCAAGCACTACATTGAATTAAACTTAAGAATCAACACAAGCAAGAAACTTAACCGGTCATTTCCTAGGCCTCCTCAATAATAAACAGACACTGTGATCCAGCAGCAATGTGAAGAATACAACAGATTCCAGGCTCTGAGATACCTTACCTGTCCCGCACTTGGAAAGAGTGGTTTAGTAACTGGAGGCTGGGGGGTAGGTGCTGTTGCAGCGGGAGCTGGTGGTCTGTTAAGAATGCCCGGGGCTGTAACAGGCTGTGCTTGTGTCATTGGAGGCATCCCAGGACGAGGACCAACAGGTGGTGGCATACCTACAAACCACACAGAATTGGCAACAGATCAAGCTGAAGGAAGGATATTCCTGTTCAGTGTGTTCCTCAGAACAAAGTCTCCCCCCAAAAAGATGTTATTTTAAGGCAACAGCAAAACAAAACACGATAAAGGGTCACACCATCAGTCACCAATACACGTCCATGCATAGGCAGTAACCTTCAGAGAAATACTGTGAATTGGGTTTTCTACTAGACCTTCAATGATGAAGTTTACACTCTTAATAAATCAATGCAATTAATACAGTAGCTGTTCCCAACAACTGTGTCAGTGCTGCCACGCGTGTGGATAAGACTGTTACAAAACCCGAAAAACACAGCCATTATTAACGGTATCAGAACCTTGACCAAAGCGCCAGTCAGCTCTGCTGTGACCAAAACACAGATCAGCTCTGCCACGGGTCTTTAGCACAGCAGAGCAGTGACACAAGGCTATTTTTATGGAGCCTATCATCGCAATAAATGCGCTTCCTAAGTGCAAGGATCTAGAAGAGGTTCAGAGACAGGAAGCCAACAGTTCACATGGGTTCCAGCATGTTACTGTGCAGGGTAACCAGACCTAATGGCTTGCTCCCACTCCAGCGAGAAATATGGGCAAACCAACAAATCTCAAGCCATCCCAGAATAGCTGCTGGTCATGTAGAACACCCTGAGAACTGAAAGCTGCTTAAAAGCTGCACAACTTTAAGAAACATCCCTTCTAGCTATGGTAAAGACTACAAACTTCCAGTTTCTTTACACAGTAATTTCGCTACTTGGGTGTATCACCAACATTTTCACCATTAAGATTTTCCAGGTGCAGCCATAGACATTAAAAAAGAGACAAGGCAACACAGAAGCCAGAGAAAGTGCACTCAGAAAACTATATTCTGGTTTTAACCTTTACAATGGTGTCAAACAAATAATTATTTATAAACAAAAGCCATAAATCATCCCCTTTAGCTGTGCACAAGAGTGGCTTCTGTGGCAGTCAATGCACACTAAAGTGGTGGCATAAGTCTGTATAGTCTTTATCTATATTCTAAATCTCAGTGGAAATAAAGAAATATAATTTAGCTCTCACCATAGTACGAGTTCGACAACCCTGACCTACCTGGTGGCATACCAGGCATAAGAGGTGGTATTCCTGGCCCAGGAGGCATCATTCCACCCATTGGCATCATCCTATCAAACAAAAATGAGCACTGTCATGAATACTCACGATAAACTGTTAAAACAACTGGCAGATATCTGTACTGGATAAAGAACTATGGTAAATAACTTCAAGAAGCTCTCAACAGTTAGAAATGTTTATTGACAAGAAAAAGCAAAACAAGCCCAAGAGAAAACAAGAAAGCCCCCAAAGACTTATATGAGCTTTAATACCTCAAGCTTTCCCTTCCACTATTATCAGATTCCCCAACAGGTGTCTGCTGAAATCTATTTGAGGCTATTAGCTTCAGCAGTGTTCCAAGAACCTCATCTTCATATACTCAGAAAATTCTGAAGTAGGAAAATCAGCTAACTGCAATCACACTAAACTGGCTGTACACCTGCGATCAGTCCTTTCTGACACCACAAGCCTACTTGTGCTTATAGCACCCTCAAGGTATTTTTAAACATTCTCCTTCCTTTAGTGAATGACAGACAACTCAAATCTGTGAAACTATCCACAAAAAAATGATAAAAAGCAGAGCAGAGATGACAGGGTAAGAAAGCTTCTGGAGTTTCAATTATAGTATATGTTCCCTACACTACAAACAGAAAGGTGCAAACTGTTTTTCTTTTTTAAAGAAGTAGTCCCTATCAAGACATTTTTCCTTCATATTAAAACCAGGTTTGGTGTTCAGGTTTTTTTTTCCCCTCACTAGTGATACATGGGGGGAGGAAGTCTTGTATTTCCTAACAGAAAGGTGGCAACTAAATGACTCTTTTTATCCTTACCTACTGCACCATACTACAATTTAATATATTCCCCAACTAAACCCTGTATTAGGGAAACAAAATAAAGGAATGCTTACTGCTATAGTCAGCAAGACAAGCAGATGCGTAGCACCCAAGAGCACACCGAAACCCTGCTAAGCAGCAGTCTCTATTGTCAAGACAGCTTCGCCACTGCTGTTCCCAAACCAAAACAAATCATCGGAACCAGGCAAGCACTCACTCTGCAAAGCAAACTCTACCCAGCTATATTTTTGCTCTCAACTTGTCTACCAAAGGGAACCACCAGTGCAGCAGCAATAGTGACTGGCACCACAGCAGCATCACCCCTTTTCTGGGTTAATGCTTGGCAAAGGCAAAATCAGTCCTGCCACCATTTCTGACAGCTATATTGTAGACTGTCCGCTGCCACCGGAAAGACAGTTTTCTGAGAAACTGCAGAAAAATAGTAACACACTAAAAACAAAGCTGCCTCCTAGATCCTAAATCTTCTATGCTAATTTTCAAACAAAGGCTCATCAGATTAAGTAAGCAAAATTTAAGATTAATTACGTATGAGCATAATAGCAAAGAGTTTAAGGAGGACCAAAAGATTTAAGAGTTTAAGCACAAGCAAGCCTGATAAAATGCTGTTCTGTTTCCACCCCAAAAAACTAGTCATGATGTCCATCCACAAGATGTTTAACTAGGAGATGACTTTTAAATTCACAGACTGTTAAAACATATACGTCTCAGAAGAGAACAATTTTTCTCCTCAGTGGACTTTAAGACTTAGAAACAAGGTTCCTGCAGTTACATCCCACACTGTAAAGAATCCAGCACATGGAGCTGTACGTGTTCAAGAGAAGTTGTAAGCCCCGAAGGGTCTATTTTGTTACTATTTTGTAGAATGCACTTCTCATAACACAGTTTTGCAATATTAATTTAGGTAAAGCATAAAAACTTCAGATATTATACAGTAACAAAACCTAGCTAGACATTTCCCCCAAGTTCTTAAGCAATATTCAGAGGTTTTCAGTAAGACAATTTCAAGCTTATCAAGAACATGACATAAAATGGCATAATGAATGTACCTAGAATTACATTAATGAGATGCTTACATGTTTCCACCACAAAATGACTGCATGTATTTTCTCTGTTGATGTAATCTGTGAAAATTTATGACAAAATCAAAAATCTACCTGTGACTTTCCGAACACATTGTGATAGGGTACGGTGTCAACCCCATAAAACAAACATAAAAACCAACATCTTACTTTTGCTCAAAATACAAGAAAAATTTAAACGATCCAGTATTTTTTTTTCCCTGTTAGGCTGATGACTGATAACAAGATGTACAACATATGTGCAATACATAAAGGAACTTTGGCTCACAGAAGGCTCTAAACCAACACAACAAAACTTTAATCATACTACTACTCAAAATTAGAGAAAGAAAACATTCTTTACACATAAACTCAGTTTGGCCATATTTTTAACGTTGGTTTACAGCCATCCAGTTCTTAATATTAACATTACAGAATTTGCAGGTTCCTACATACATTTTTCTGATTAGCTTTACTTTTTCCTGTGACAGCTTAGAATGCACAACATGAACATGTATTACTAAGTATTTCTTGCTACTCACCCAGGTGGCATTCCAGGCATAACTGGAGGCATTCCAGGCATCATAGGTGGAACACCTGCCATTAATGGTGGTATACCTTAAAACAAAAATAAATTTTAAGCAACTCTGACACCAGACATTTGTTAATGCATCAAATATAACAAATTTAGACTGGACAAGTGCTTTACAGGAAGCTCTAAAAGATTGGGTTTTGAAATAATACTGCTTACAAACAAGGCAATGTAAAAGATTATCTGCAAATCTGATTTATTGTTCCCGATCCAGCAAGACTGTATAAATTTTCTTAAATGTCTCCAACCAACATGCCTTAGCATTACAGAACCTGAGATGCAGTTTTTTTGGTCATTGATCAAAATTATTTTCTCAATGTATATGTAGCTTGGGCATAAGCTTCCTGGTTTATGTTATTTTGTAAACAGGCCCTTCTGCCCCATTCACAAAATGCCACAAACATAACTGGTAGATTAATGTTTAAAGTACTGATCTGCCTCACTACCATACTACTTCAATCTAGGCAGCAAACATGCAGTACCTTAACCTACTTCACGAAAGAAAATGTGTGCGCACACAGAGCGGGGAAGAAAAGATGAAACTGCTTATGTGCCCCTCACAAAAACTCTTCTGATCTCTAACACGCAGCATTAGAAAGGGCAGGTAATTATTCCAGCATTCAAGCAGCAATTTGTGTTTCTCCTCAGCTTTTTGGTAACTAGCTTAAAACACCAGCTCACCTGGAGGCATCCCCGGCGCACCTGGCACAGGAGGCAAACCTGGTTGTGCCATCGGGGGAATGTAACCCTGCTGTGGCTGAACTTGCTGGGGTTGAAATGAAGTTGAAGCTGCAGATTCATCATCTTCATACTCATCAGAATCATCCTGTTGTTTCTTTTTCTGGCTCTCTGCTGAGAGGTAGAATGTGTATGATCAAACTGAAGACAAATAATATTCTAAGAGATTAATTTGATCTGTAATGACTGTCAACAAAAATGGGGGTCTTCCTTCACGTTAGTCTCACACTCTCCAGAGTAAACCAAAGCAGCTCAAACAAAAGTATACTTTCAACAGCAAAGTAGTCTAAGTATTTGGGCATTATCAAGGTTGTATCACCCCTGGCCTTTCCTACACTCACTCTCAAAAATAAAACCCCCATCCCCATACTGATGAGGTAGTTGTTATAGCTGCACTAGCATGCCGCTATTTCTCAACAGGAAAAATAACTCTCAAAAATAAAACCCCCATCCCCATACTGATGAGGTAGTTGTTATAGCTGCACTAGCATGCCGCTATTTCTCAACAGGAAAAATAACTCTCAAAAATAAAACCCCCATCCCCATACTGATGAGGTAGTTGTTATAGCTGCACTAGCATGCCACTATTTCTCAACAGGAAAAATATCTCTTAACCTTCTACACAACTGCAGAGAGAATTCATAAGCCCAACCCCTTCTCTTCTGAGAAGCAAGACCACAGTGTAGTATCAGCAAGAAACAGCCCATGGAAATAAAAGATAACTAGTTAGATCACACTTTACCCTGAGTTTTTTGTTCAAGTAACCTCCTCCGTTCCTCCATATCTTTTTCTGGAATGCCCTCCATGCCATAGATTTCCAGTTCAATGTCTGTTCTTCCAGGAATAGCATTTGGAACAGCATCTATTGTTTCTTTATGTACCTAAAAAAAAATAAAAAAATCATCCTGACCTCAGATGACATTCCACAGGCTCTTCAGCCAGTTTCAAGATAGAAAAGGAACATCCTTAATTAAAAGAATCTCTCTGGCCAAACATTTTCTTGCTCTGTTCTCCCTAATCAACGTTAGCTACTATTAGCTTCTATAGCCAGTTGATATAAGCTTGTCTTATGAACACCAAGACAATACAATTTCTTCAATCCTTCTACATCCCAGGAATGATGGCAGAGATGTCTACTGCATCCTCTCCACCTGACTGCTGACACAGCAGGACTCCTGCTCTAGAAAAAAAATGATTGCCTTTTTTTTTTTTCCTCATTTTTGAAGACACTGGTAGCCCCCAACCCCCCACCACTTTAAGTTCAGTCAATTCCAATTTTAGACACTGTTAAGAAAAGCTTAATTTACAAGTCTAAAACTCACCTGCATGCAATGTATAGCTAAACCAGGTCCTGTATACAGTTTCTTATGACATATATGGCATTTAAAGTGCTTGGCTTTTTGATGCTGTATAAGGATTTTTTCATCATCAAAATCCCTGTTACAATACCTATTGAAGACTGTTAAGGAAACATTTAGTCCTGAAAGTGACCTGTGTAAGACTAAGCTAATTTGCATTATTGTGATGTGCCCTACAGAAAACAAACAAAACAGCACTGGAAGCATCTCTGAGCATTCAAATCATAGGCATCCGTGAAATATTTACTGAAACCAAACTTCCCCCTCACGCCACCCAGAATTTCCCTCTTCAGCTGGGTTCAAAACTGGCAAGATGCATGCAGATAATCAGAATCATCCTTTGATTCCATATTCTTTGATGCATGCTTTTCAAATCCTGGTTATTTCTAAGCAAGTTCACTCCTGCTCCCCATAGCTGTAGATGAAAATAAAGTTACTAAAGCATCAAAACAGAAATAGACTTGAAATCCACAAAAGAGAAGTGATGCTATATACTTAGAAGACCTGTTTATCAAGTATTAAGTAGCTAACATTTATAAGAAATCACAGGTTTTAGTTAAAAATTCCTCCCCTTTTTCAGTTATCCAGCTATCAATTCTTGTAAGACTGCATAATTCACTGCAGTCATTAAAGAAATGGTTTTAGACAGAAAGATTTTAAGTGAAGACCTTTCCAGACACTTATGCGTCAGAAGAAGCAAAAAGCAATTGCCCATCTGCAGGTCAGTATTAATATTTCAGAAAACACTCCACACACATCTTCCTGGGCAAGACAAATGCACATTTGTTATTTATTAACTGCTTCTTCTTAAGGCGTCCTTCACTTCCACCGAAACTTGAAATATATTAATACGCACAATAGAAGAGCAGATGCCTTCCAACACAGAACTGTAAAAATCTCCAAGTAGCTTATACATAAAACAATTTTAGGTATGGGCAGAAACTCTTCAGAGAGAAAAAAGGTAAATCTGTAATCCCTGCCCAACAAAAAGCAGAGTGTGAAGGAGCAATCTAAGAAAACCCACCACTATTTCTACATACTGAGAAATTACAGCGGATTTGATTGAACAACAGTTACAAATTTGAAAGTCCCCTCCAGCTTTCAAAAAATCTCTTTAAAATACATCTGCTCCACTTCTTCTTGAGTAACTGT
>VWZY01003999.1:12223-85579 GCA_013399075.1 Chloroceryle aenea | reverse complement strand
TACGGCTACCGGAGCTGCAGGTGAGGGGCCGCCGCCAAGGCCTGCCGGAGCCTGGCCAAGCGGCTGGGTCCACCCCGCGGGGAGGCCGTTTCCAGGCCTTGTCTCCCCGAAGAATTTTTTCACCCCTCACATAACGTTCCGATTCTCTACCCAGCTTTAAAACACCCTCAGGCCGTACCTTTACCCGCTGCAGTCCCTTTTCCCAGTTCTGTGTCTTAAGACTGTAAAATCAGTCCCAAGAATGCCTTTATTTTCAGATCCTGCCAGCAGGGAGCAGACAGTGGGGATGGCAGTCCCGGTAGCGCGGCGGCAGAGACACCCTCCAGCGAAGACTTCAGGTAAAGCTGATCTGCAGGACAAGATTGTTGCCTGTGACATCCCATTTTGAAATCTTTGCCGTATTGCTGTTAAAAGCATAGTAAGCAAGTACACTGAAATCCCTTCAAAGCAGAAACCCCTGTGAAAGCGTACTGAAATTCCTTGGGTGCATTTTCTGGAATATCTAAGGCATGGACACAACTGCAGAGCTCAAATAATGTATTGAACATAAGCTGTCATCTCTGAGTTTGAATTGTGTTTTCTTTGCTACTAATACTTGACATTTCTGTTTTGACTTAGGTCTTCATGTAGGTGATAATCAAAATTTATTGAACAATTTAAAATGCACATTTTGTCTTTCCACAAGCTCTGTAATGAAGTTGTTGCTCTGCATTACAACTAGGGAAACGTAGCAACCAAGGCCAGGCGGTGAGTTCTTCATAGCTGCTGAGGAGTTCAGCATCAGCTGACACCACAGCTCCAGACTTGTGATCTAGCTGGCAAACCACTGAATGCATTTCTGGTGGGGCAGAAGCCACAGAGTGAGTTAGCAGTAGGCCAGAGAGAGATCTTAGTGGTCCCTCTTTTAGAAGCAGGTTGTTCTGCACTTTCTCAGAGAAACAAATCAATAACACTTGTTTTTTTTTCTAATAACACTTGGGTTTTTTTCTAATGTTTTCTTCTTGTTTTTTAAAGCCTCTCCTTGCTGGACACTAACTTACCAGCTGAAGCAGAGACTGAATTGCGCAGTTTTATCGCTAAGCGTCTGACTAAAGGAGCCCTGTTTGAAGGAATGGGGAACGTAGCATCAGTGGGGCTGAGGTAAATGGAAAAAATATTTGTGAATGAGAATCTGTAAAAAACATTGGCAGCATAGCACATCGTCCCATCTGCTGCTGCACTGGAGTTTAATCCTGATTCCACATTCTGCTGCTGTTGGTAACAGCTTTAGCTTTACAAAATGGCACATTCCTCTTTTTCTAGATAGCTTTCTGAAAAAAAAAAAAGTAGTAAATAATTTACTGTTTGAATACTTAAAAAATACTCTATGTTTATGGCTTTAAACTTTTAAACTACTCTGATCATACCACAGAGGAAGAAGAGGTCTAAGAGTTCTGTATATGAACATAGGAGCCACCAGTGTTAGCGGGTGAAAATGCTCTATGGAAATCATGTATGTCTGCTTTTTCCACCATTGTGATCTACCTGTAACAAAATGATGATTTATTTTCTGCCTAGTGTACCAGAATATAAAGTTGGTTGTTATTACTGCCGTTTCCAACAAGAAAATCTTCTAGACATGGCAACACTGGAATCGGACATCAATGCTCCAGAATATGTGGTTTGTTTCTTAGGTGGCTCAGAGAAAGGTCTGGAACTATATCCTTACTTAAATTTCTTTATCTGTGTGGAGAGGCAGATGATGTAAAAATTGTAGTCCATTTCCTACTTGAGATCAACTCGTTTTTGCATACCCAGTAACCAAAAATGTCAGTAACAGCCATGCTGAAAGGGAAAGATGCACCTTACTTTCCTTAAGAAGATACTTTCAGACTTGAGCTGGACAAATACATTCAAAGTCTGAAGACA
Source organism: Chloroceryle aenea (assembly GCA_013399075.1). NCBI lineage: Eukaryota > Metazoa > Chordata > Aves > Coraciiformes > Cerylidae > Chloroceryle > Chloroceryle aenea. The sequence goes on along the minus strand of VWZY01003999.1, from coordinate 83,671 downwards.
AACCTTGCTTTGGAGGTAAGGCCTATTTTTTAAGTGGGGAAAATTACTATTTATGCAAATTACTTACTAGGGCAATCTGGAAGATTTAGTCTATAGAGACAAAGGTTTTTAAGTACCAGTACAGAAACTGTGGGAGATACTTGCTTGACTGTAGTGACAATGAGCGTGTAAAGAGACTTCTTTGTGCCAGCCATAAATCTCTTAAAGGTCGTTTGCAGTTAGATTCACACAGAAGAATGACTAATAAAAGGTAATGGTCTCTAGGAAAGCTATCAATGCCCACCTGGATTCTTAGCACTTCTGAATATTAAAGAAGGACCTTTAGTGTGGTTTCTTTGTCATGGTTTTTCTAACAAAAAAATGCATTTTGAGGCTCTGTCTGCTCCTGTCTGCTGTCGCATGGTCTTTGCTCTGTGTATACCATAATATTACAGTTCTCTTTCTTAAGATGCATAAACCCTTCACTGCTGTACTCCATGTAAGTGTAGCTTTAAATGACAAACTCATTATTTTAGTTTACTGTGGCTTCAAATGAAGAAAGGTCTGACATCCAGATATCTTAAATTGAATAGATTATTGTCACGGGGATGTGAGATACCCATTGAATTTATTAATAGACTTCTATTTCTGTAGAAATGTATTTTGTAGTTAAAGTTTTAATGTTTCAACTTCTTACAGCAGAAAACGCTGGAGACCTGTGTTAAGCCCTACTTGAGGAGCTGGTTTGAGAATGCCATATGCCCTATTCAGAGAGTAGTACAGCTCTTCCAGGAGAAACTTGCCTTTTTGTTACATGCTGTAAGTGTATTTCAAACTGGATAACAAAAAAGGTTCAGAAGGAACCTCAGTAAGTCCAATTGCTAAGGAAGCACAAAGCAATTTCTTTTCTCAGTTTTTTATAGTTAACCCGTTTTAAATTACATAGTAGTGTCCAAGCTGAAATAAAAATGAGAAAATTAGAAACAGCATGAGAAAGCTGTCCCTGCTATAAAGTCCTCTGAACCAAAAGAAATGTTGTATTGTGTATATGCCTCACTGGAAATAGAAAAGAAATTAACTCCCTTAGCCTGTAATCTTTCTCTGAAAAGAACAATTTTTAAAGGCCCACATCATGTATTTGTTGCTAGTAACTATGAAATCGCCATAGAAGTAAGATCAAAGTTGCATTTTTTCATTTTCTTTTCTTTGTTTTAAGGCTTTGAGTTACACTCCTGTGGAAGTAAAAAATGCAGATGAAAGAACGGAAAAAGACATCAGCAGGTAAAGATACTTTGAGAGAAGGAACACCTGAGTAACTTGGCTGTTGTGTACGACAGCCTCCTGTTCTTGCTGTTCAGGAGTTGTAAAGCAGCAAGCAGTTCATGAGAGCTTTTTGTGTCAGGTTTCTGGCAGCTGCCAGCCTCCAAGGACTTGTTCAGGAAGGCACTATGACTTCCTTGTGTATTGTCATGACTGAGGAACAGCACAAGTCAATGATTGTAGACTGCAGTGGACCTCAGCCTCAGCTGCATAATGCAGGTGAGATGACAGCTGTGAATACTTCCCCTTACTCCCTTGTATCCCTCAGCTGTTGAGAGTTATGGACATGAGAGGTAGTTGAGGATATTCAGAAGTTCACAGGTTCATGCCTAGGTTTGGATTTTGTCTGGAAACAGAACACCTGTTTTCCTGTGAGGCAGCAGAGTAGTTTGTTTTACCAGACTCACCAGAAACTGGGTTTGAAAATGCTTGGTAAGAAAGTCCATGGTGCATTTAGTTTGTGGACCACAAAACTACAACTTGTATGCTTCAGGGAAGCTGCAAAACTTATTTTTCTCCATTTTATTTTTGACAGATGTTGTGAAAAGGGATTCAACAATCAGAATATTCCATGTAATCACTGTAGCTATGTTTGCTTTTCTTTTCCATGTTTTTCTTAAGTCTTATTTTCTGGCCCAGGCATACTATTACCAGCTTTCTGAGAGTGATTAAACCAGGTGAATGCAGCTATATATTTATGTTGAGATCATTTACTTTTACTCATTTCTTCTCTGTGTTCCTGAACATGTAACAGGAAGCAACAGATTCTGTGAGGACTGGATGCACGCTTTCATGAATGGTGCTGAAGGTGGAAATCCATTTCTCTTCCGGCAGATTTTGGAAAACTTCAAATTGAAGGTACCTGTTCACGTATGTTACAGATTGGAGAAGGCATCAGGAGTGCTGAGGGAGGAAATACTCTTTTTGCACAAAGAAAATTTTTGAGTTATGATGTCTGTATGTCATTAACTAACTAACTCTGAAGTTTAGGTTGAGGACTGGTTTACTGTAGTTGACAAGACCAGAATATAAAGTAGTGTGAAAGTTTCTTCAGTGAGTAGTCCAAAGGCATTGTCTCATATTTAAAATAAACCCCATGTTTTGTTTTGTTTTGTTCTTAAAATGCTATTAATTGGAGCTGTGCACACACAATATTGGTAACATGGATTCAGTAGTTAAAACTTTTTAGGTGATTGTCATAACAGAGGAGAACTCTTGCTACAAGTTTGGACATAGGCAGTTGTGGTGTCCACACATTTTGCATCACTACAGTGACAGTGGTAATATGCATCAAGGGCAGTAACTCAATTCTTATGACTCTTGAGTAGTAATATAAAATTCTATGGGAAATGCTTTTGCTTCTTCTGCTCTTCCTCCTCCACTTTTCCACACAACACTTTTCTTCCCATGTAGAAGGATAAGAAAATCCTCTGTTACTCTTTCCCAGGCTATTCAAGACATTAACAACCTGAAGAGGTTTATCCGCCAGGCTGAGATGAACCACTACGCCCTGTTCAAATGTTACATGTTTCTAAAGAACTGTGGCAGCGGAGACATCCTCCTGAAGATTGTTAAAGTAGAACATGCAGAAATGCCAGAAGCCAGAAATGTAGTGACTGTCCTTGAGGAATTCATGAGAGAAACATCAGTTGCTTAAAATTATCTTAATTATTCTGTACTCATTTGAGGGCATTGTGTAAGTCATCCATTTCTTCTGTGCAGTTTAGTTTTGCTATTGCAGGACTTTTAATGTATATTTAAAACTATTACTTAAGTCAAACCTAAGTTGCAGTTTCATAGCCTTTTTTAGAGAAAGCAGTAGGAGTTTTTTTTTTAGTATGTAAATATCAGATCATATAAACTCCTGCATAGTTTTCAGTGCCTACCAGACTATTCAAATGACTACTTGCTCCTTTTTGGAGGAAGTAAATATTTGGTGTTTGTGGTCATTGCATAAAAAAACCCACCCCAACAAACCCACATCAAAAACCAAATCCCTTACTTGGCAAGCACTTCAGTGTTTTAAATATTTTAAGGATGTTTAAAATGATCATGTCTAATCATTAAGATCTGGTTACATTTTTTTTAATATATAAAGAAGTACAAACATGGGTACGTGATAGTAAATGAATTAATGGTATTTGTTTATATAAGAGAACAAGTCTGTAGCTAGCTTCCACATTCTGCTTTCAAACTGGCAGTTTGTTCTGCTGTTTTTAGGTAAACAACTTGTTAGTTGGTATGAGACAGAACTGCCTTAAGACAGAACAGAGTCTAGGAATCGTTTTGTATGTGCTTGGACAGACATATTTGATTCCTGGGCTATTTGATGAATTTTATTCTTTGTTAGTGTTGTGATTAAGACCTTTGTATGTTCTTATTACCCATTTTGCGTAACTAAATGGTTTTTTGAGTGGAGAATTAAACCTGAATATTTTACAGATTAAATGTTAGCTTTAAATTAATAGAAACCTGATCAGAAATTGAAGTAAACTTAAGTTTCCAAGTTAATTATTCAGACTTTAAAACTTTTTTAGCAATGAACTCTTAGCCCATCATAGGACATTTAGACAGCAGAATACTTGAAAATCTTTGGCTACAGCTGGAGTCAAACCTCACAAGGCCTCTGAGTGACCAAGTGAACAAGGACCATTTCTGCAAACCTGATAAAAGCAGAACTCCCTGTTCCTGTCCTTTGCAGCAGAGGCTGCTTGGATGCCTAACTGAGGGCGTTTAACAGCTCTCCCCGAACCAGTAACTGTCACAGTCTTACTAATGCAGTACAGTTGACTCTTTGATCTGCTAGTTCTGCATCCTGTGATGAAGTAAGTTGAGCATTTTCTTGTGACACTACTGTGTTGAATCTATAATAAAGTTTACAATAAACCACATTCAAATGCTTAATAGTTTGCCTACATTGAGCGACGGAGGAGTGTTGTCCTTGGCATCTGTCTTTATTCACACAGTGTAGAGGAGCTGTCACTTTCCTGTGCAGGAGTCTGCAAGTGTCATACTGACAGCTGAGGTGACACACAGCGTATGTGGGCAGGTCAGAGAAGGAAAAAAAAAGTTTGAAAGAAAACAAACCCCTTATTCTCTCATTTGCAGGAGCTCTGAGAAATAATGTTTTTTTTTTTCAGAATATTTAATTCATGAGGGAATTAAATCACTACTCAGTAAAACCTGATTTGCCCAGTCTTTATCCCTGAAAGCTTTCAAGAATAAACTGGGGGAAGTGCTGAACAACCTGCACTACCTCTCAGCTGACTCTGCCTTATGCAGGAGGTAGGAATAGAGATCTGAGGTCTCTTATAACCTGAATTATCCTATGACCTGTACTACACTCATTTAAATAAGATTTTTGTTTTGCTTGCTAGGTAAATTACCACAAATCACTCTTTCAGAGCCAGATATTTTTAACCTTAACTATAAAACTTTGCTCAGTCTTGCTGGGGGCTCTCCTCTCCAAGGTAATGCATTGTTCAGCATTGGTGCCACTGAATTTGTACTGGTACGTGTGGACAGCTGCAGTCACAGCCTTTTCTGTTGCTCAGTTTTCCCAGCACTGAAGGTGGCTGGAATTATGGAAAACCTAACTTGTTCCTTTCTGCAGCCTTCAGTTTAACATCATCTTGCTTCTGCCAGCTTTGCAGTGACTTTGCCATCCAGTTACCCAACTACTAAACTTAAGATGCTCACCAGTACACACAGGCAGAAATACGCCCCGGTAGCTCGTGAAGTTACAGGTTTTACTGGTGTCTCCCTGTTATCAATGCTATTAAAAAAACCCAAAAAAAACAGCTAAAAGGAAATTTAACAAAAGCATAATAAATAATGCAGAAGCAGCTGGTTTAGCTGCATGAATGCCTGGAGAGTATTACACACAACTTCCCCCAGAAATCATCTATTCAAAGCACAGGATAAAGCACAGAAAAGGTCAGAAGATGCTGAGATGTGCATTTAATTTGCAAACCTGGAAGATTTTTACTGTAGTTTTAAGGGTCTGATTTAAAGCCCTTCAGAAAAGAAGAAAAAGTGAAAAAAAAACCAAACCAACCAACCAAACTAAAGCAACAACCCAAAACAACAAACAAGTGAGTCAACAAACAAGTGAGCCAACAAACAAAACCACCCAGAACTCCCAAACCCAAAATCCCCCAGGTCAATTGCTAATGCCAGTTTAGATTTAACTGCTCTTGCAGTTTGAAAGGTCAAGGTCTTGTTTGATTTTTTGGGCTTCCCCGCCTCTTTACTCCCAAGAGAAGTAGCATATAAACCAATTAGTATTTCTCTTTCCAACACTAATGAGCAACACTGACTGTACAGAATATGATTTGAGCTATGGGAATAAAATGATAATGAGTTTTATGAGTTTGTATAATCAAGGCTGAATATCAAAGCTGTCAGCTTTTGCCTCCTCTGCGACAGATACTGGCATTGGCAATATGTCTGTCCTGCAGTTTTCCTTTTTAAAATTACTTTAGACAGAAAAAAAAAAGTACAGTGCTAGCAGACAGTAACATTTCCTGTATTAACTGCCAAAACCCACCTTCCCTTCTTGCTGAAAGCCCTCAGCTAATGCATGCAGCGATTTAAGTGTCTTGGAAAGCTCAGTTAAGTGCAGAAAACTAACAGCAAGAGCTGAATCTCGCATATGGTAGCCATGATCTGCCTCCTCTTAAGAGTAACAAATCTGACAGGAACTGCTGCTACTTACATCTTCATTTCTTCAAGTTACACTTCAATCCAGTGTTTCCCAACAAAACCACAAAATATGCTTCAAAATAAGCCTTCCCCTTCCAAATCAGTGGAAGGATTTTTATTTTAGTGATCTCAAAATAACTAAATCAGTTGGAGGTTTGCTGCAGGACTTCCTGGGGATGTTTTTCCCGCTATGGATTCAAGAGACAACAATGCTGAGCTCTGAGATTTTTGAGACATTCATCAGAGACTGATGTTAAAAGAGAACAAACACTTCAAGAAAAAAATTTACACAGTCTAACGTACTTGGTCATCAGATTCCCTGCAGTTCTCAGGTCACTACTGCACTAAAGTGTCAGATGTCAGATGGTGGGACAAGATCTGAATTTCAATACAAGACCCAAGCTAGTTCTGCATCCTTATTATATCTCATGGAGAAATAAAGTAGCAGTTCACTCTTTGCATTATCTTTCAGAGAGACATAAAAATGAGCTATCAATGTCATTATTAAAAGATTACACTGCAGAGCTCAAAACCAATTGCTCTTTTGTTAAATACAGTGTTAACTGCAGGCAAACTAACAAAACTGGAAGGTTTTTTCTTAGTTGTTTTTTGGCATGTGATGTAGAACAGCTCAATTTTATTAAAAAAAAAAAAACAAAAAAGAAAACAAAAAACCCACCAACAAAAAAAAATTTAATGGATTCTGTGTTCAAATAATATTGTTACAACAAAAATATACAGAATGTACACAATACAAAAATATTTGGAAATGTACCATAGCATCTTACCTTGCAAATATATAATTGCCCTTAACGGGAAAGTCTCATTTGTTCAGTATTTTAAGGCAGCAAATTACATTGTTTAGTGCTTTGTGTTTAACACCTGGATGTGCTGTTAACATCAGTAGTGTGAGCAAAAGAATAGCTGCATAAATCCAGCTTTATTTGCAAACTGAACAGACAGTGGAGGGGAGTCAGAAGACAGGCAGTGCTAACGTGTCTTTTAAGCTCACTGGGAATTAAGGTACTTTTGCTACTTAAATCAGGCCTAGGGAATGTTTTGTGCTCTGGGGAACAAAAATTTTCTGTACCACTACTGGCATTTCAGAAACACCTCGTTAGAAAGCTTTGCCCAATTAAGAGCCAATGATGAATGGTGACATTAAAAATGCATTTACCTTTAAACAAGCTTGTTTTCTGTCTTATGTGCAATTCTTTCTTTACAGAGCTGCAAAACACACAGGTTTCCTTTATAACCAGCTCTCAGCATTGGTGGGTGACTGCAGAAGGAATTTTTCAGTCATATCACAGAGCACTGAAGAGCAGCCACTACTGTAAAAGAAACAGAACAGCAGCAATATTCAAAGAAGCTAAAACCCCAGAGGTGTTTGCCTTTGTGCTCTAGATCCCAGTTTGCCTCCAGAGGTTGCTGGTGTTGAACTGCATTCATGTTCTCCAGTTCCACTTTGAATAAAGCCAGTGGATGGGGTTTCCAAAGCAATTGAGCTGAGCTTGGATCTATGTAAACAGATAGACTTAGAGCTCTCTACTCACCGAGTATGTGTGAAAGTCCTACCCACGATCCTGTGAGACTAAATATTGGCACCAAACAGCTACTATTTTGTGAGGTCAGGAGATAACTGTTATTTTAGTACCAGCTCTAAATGTGTCAGGTTCCATTCTTAATACCCCAGTCCAAATTGAAACTATCTGATTTAAAACATTCCATCAGATGGAGCAGGGTCTTGGGATACAGAATCCCTGAGCTTTATTTCTAGTCCAGCAACCTCAGGCAATGACATTTTCTCTGGCCTCCCCCACTGATAAAATACTTCCTGCTGCTAAAGGAGCAAATAGCAAAGAATCACAATATGCCACATAAGTGCTAAAATTCCTCACTGACTGGCAGGGAAAAAGTGATATGAGATGTTGTCTTAAGAACTTGGCAAAAATAAACTGATCAGCATTTTTACAACTTCTCTACACCTTGCTCAGAGATTATTTCTGGAAACCTCCTCTCACACCACTCCATTAAAACCCTCCCTCTCCTCCTTCCTGCATTACTATTGATGTGTGCAAAATGAATGTCTACCTGTCTCCAAGCATCTAGGAATAAAAGGTGCAATTTGTGAGCCACATGGACTTCGATCTGCCTTGTTCTCCTCCTCCTTCTTCCTCCCCATGGCTGTCCAAGCCACCACTCCGGTCTCTCCTCTGGGATGAGGGATCAGCAAGAGGCTGGGGCTGGACCCATGGGTGCTGTCACTGTGCTGCCGGCAGGTGTCCCTGAAGGAGCTCTACAGCCAGCACCCGAGGCTCTCCCAGTTTGCATCACTACTCTCCACACACATCCTCCCTGGACCAGTGCTGAAATATACTTACTAAATGGCAAGTCCAGCACAGAAACAGCTTGCTCACTTGCTCTCTTTTTTTTTTTTGTCCTCCAGGTGCTGTGTCCTCACTCAAGGATGCAAACATAAAATAACTTCCTGTAACGTGCACTGTTCAGATCTGCACGTTGGGAACAGTCCTTGCCTTTTGCTCTAGCACTGCACATCTGCACAGTTCAACAGATTCACATTTTATCTGGGTGATGTAAAATCCTGACAGCAGCTGAAATAAAACCAAAATAATTAGCAAAACCAGTTCCTCAGTGGACAGCTCCTTCAGGAACATGTTGCAGACTGTGACAAGCTGGAACCACAAATGAGCAGAATGGAGAGTATTTCATCTCCCACATAAGGCAGCAGCTTCAAGGACATCTAGAGGTAAAAGAAAAGTCTGGTTGCTACTAGCTCTCTGGTGCTGCAGCACTGTGGCACTCCTGGGTGCATTAGGAAATAACACAACTAGATTTCCTGATACTCTGTAAAAACAAGTTTTCACAGTGCAATTGTAGTGATTAAAAAAAGATAAAAAATTATAAAAGCTGAAGTACTTTGCACTGTTCCTGACTCCAGGAGGTGATAATTCATAGGAGACAACAGGCTCTGTGTACAACCTGCTCCAAGTATGGGGGAGAGATTTCAGCTCTGAGGAGCAGGAATGCAGAGGGCTTCATTTCTTCATCCACAATAAATTTAGTACTGCTTTAAAGTCTGGCCTTTCAGATCCCTAGGATGGCTTGTAGACTTGCTCAGATAGGGACACAGAATAGAAGTCAAAAAGATGAAAAAGTTTAAAAGAACAAGTCCTAACCTCAACCTCAGAGCTGTTTTCAACCAGTCCATGTAAGCTATGTTCACCTATGGGTAAAGGACCAAAGAAAGGTGCCTCGATTACTCCATTCAGGTCCCTCCTGCTCCTGAGAGGAGGCAAAAAGGTGTTGGTTAGGGTCAGGATGATGAAGAAACTGGTGACCCTTGAACTTGTATCTTGCTGCTTCACCCCAGAGCACATCACTGTCAGGCATAGAAACCTTTCCTGGGGAGAAACCAATGAGCATTAAGTAGCTTTAATTTGAGAAACCAAAACCAAAAGTCAATCAGTTCACAGTGTACTCTACTAATTTACAGGCAAAATAAACTGGGGCTTGTTGCAAATGAAATTTTCTACCAATATTTTCAAAGTTTTCCTAAAACTTACAGAGGAACTCCCATTTCTGCTCACCTCTGTTTTAAAGGCATTTGTAATCAGAAAGGCTTAGCAATAGGTGAGAAAAGAAATGTCCTCCTTCCATGTTAACCATGCTGCTGTCAGTATTCTCCCAGCTCCCTGTCTCCTGCTTGCCTGCTGCTCCCCAGCAAGATGCTCTCCACCAGTATGAAGTTCACTGGGCCAGCACCTGAAATGATGCAAGTAAACTCTCACAACTACTTTGATCTGGACCCGAAGTGCAGAGGTAAAAGGGCATGGGGAACAAATCCCCTTCTCCAAAATGAACACAGATCTGACCCTTATCCTTTCCTCTTGTTCCTTATCTGAGAGCCCATGAGCAACGTACCAGCCATGCAGAATAACAAAGGTGCAGTTGCCATCAGAGATCCCATCCCTGTGCACAAAGGTGGCAAAAATTGTTTCTTTTGCAGGTAAGGCTTATTCTAGGCTGTAGAAAGACTTATTTTCTCCCCCTTCCCCGAGGCAACAGAAGCTTTATTAGTCCATACTGTGGGAGCAGAACTTCACCCTTCCAAACCAGAGAGATTTTTCCCTATAAGAAGCGAAGGCAGCAGCTGATAAGCACTTGTGAATGTTGCCTCCAGAAAGACAGGTCCTACCAGCATCAGTTACACAGCTGAGACATTAAAACCTACAATACAGAGACGTTTTGCTGCAGAGCAAACCCAACTGCTACAGTGCCTGTGAGACATGCTGTGGAAGGCTCTGGTGGCTGGTGCTTTGGCACCAGTATGCAAAGAGAAAAAAAGAGAAGAAAGGAGCTAGTGTAGAGACTCCTATGGCTGCTTTGTCCAGGCCATCAAACTAGGTGGGTAAAGGGGAGAGAAAAGGAGGGCATCCACATTCCTGGACTGCAGTTTGGCAGCTCTCTGAAGAGAGATGCAGAATAACATAAGCACCTTACAGAAAATGTACCCATAAGCACTGCTTGTGCTACAGATGTTCCAGTCTGGTCCCCAGGTCCATGCAGGCAACTGCCTGGACTGTGCTACAGACCAGTTACAGACTGTTAACATTGGTCAAGCCTGGGTTTTACAGAAAAAGGCATCATAGCAACTGTTGCTTGGCACCCCTGGACATCCATTGCCTCAAGAAGAGGCATCCTCCAAATTTAGCAGCCACTTTAAAACCAGCTTTATCAGTTTCACAATGACCACTGTAACATGGGAACACCCTTTCAAGTGCAGTGGGACAGCAGTGCTACATACAATCTGATTTAACTCCACTGTCTTCAGTGGACAGATTTGGCCCCAGTTGGACTATATGGCTGTAAAGGTTACAGTTTCCACTCTGCACTGCTCTAGGTGATCCTGATTCCTCTTTTCCAGTAAGAACTGTCTGGAAGAGTTGTGATCCTTGCTAGGAGCTCACTGTGGGCCAGGTGTCAGATCAGCGTGGCCACAAATAGAAAAGAGAACCTGATTGTCAGCTGATAAAAACACAATTGAACATTTGCCCCCCTTTTCTCCAACCCTGAAAAAAGAAACCTCAGTCACACCCTCTAGCCACAGCAGGCTGGGAGGGAAAATATAATTAATTAAAACCAAGCAAAACATGCACAGTAAAAGTCACTTCTGTCTGGGTGCCCACAACACTCTATGAGTTCCTAAGTTTTATAGTGCAATTTCATTTGACCTGTAGCTGAAGACCAGTCTCCATCACTTTGGGTGATCAAGTTCTGCTGATTCCTTTGAAAGGTGCATAAGACAGGTTTCACCGTAGGCTAAAATATCTTAGGAACCATTCAAGTAATTAGACAGTGGCACTGGTATGGCTGAACAGTCAGATGTGTTCATAGAAACCAAACCCAAGCTGCCTTGTGAGTACCATGCCAGTCTCTAATGAGTGTCTGCTCTTTTTCCCTTTTAGTGTTCAGTAACACTGAGGAGATTCATTCAACGACTGGCCATAATTCCAGCACTGACCTGGAAAGTACAAATACCTCATACAAAATATTGATGTGTGCTAACAAACAGAGTGGTAAGTGCAATGGGAGTCCTGGCAGTGGAGAAACTGCAGGGTCCAGGCCAGCCACTAGTACAGTACCTGCTAGATTTGTGAACAAACTGAGCAGCCCATTCTTTCATGAGATCTTTAAACATCTCCTCCAGCACAAATTTGTGTTCAAAAGAATCATCCTCCCTTAAGTTAAATATAAAAATAGATCCTCCATCTTCATTCATTTAGCACAGCTGACAGATGACTTCCACTCTTGAGTTTTCTGTCCCATGTTTTCAAGGAGGGGGAGGTAGCTTTAGATCCAACAGGCTGTAGGCAAAAATGTTCCAGAAGATGGCAAACAAGACAAAAATGACATAAATAGAAAGGAAGATCCACCATAAAGTCTGATCTTGGAGTCTCTGCTCATAGTTCCTCAGGATGATGACACCAAGGGTGATTCCAACCATCACTCCTCCCAGGTGAGCCATGAAGCTGGGGTGTGGGCATGGTGGGTAAACAGAGGGGTGAAAGCGCAGCCACACAGCTCTTCCAAATTCAAAGCTCACTGGAACAAAGGAGGAAAAATAAATTCATTTTCTGGGTCTATCCCTTCCTAAGGTCATCTTGCAGGTAACTGCATCCCTGAAGAGATGAAGAGGGAGAAATTGCCTGTACAGTGAGCACTGGAAAGCTATGGACAGGTCTGTAACACGGACATGAGGGTCTCCCCTGTGGTTAGTAAGCATTCTGGGTTCATAAGAGTAGAGATAGGTGGGGGAATATTCACCTTCCAAAATTTATACCAAAGCCATTAAAAAAAAAAGTTAGACTTTGAAGACAACTGTCTGTGAGGAATACATGTCCTAGTTTCCCTTATCATGCCACCGCAGGGATACAGCTGGAAGATAATTCATTAATATGTTGCCACTCCAGATAGGAAGTGCTCTAGGAAACCTAAGTATTACCTCTGTGAAAGCACTGCTTGTTTCCCAGTTCAAAACTGAGATGTTTAAGTCCCAGATCTTCACAAATGCCACAAGCTACAGATGCTGGCTAACAACAAATCCTCATTTATAAATGTTTGTGTTGAAAGCCAAACTCTGCATTTGAGCTCAATGTGGTTTCTGCCACCAGAAGGTCCAGCTTCAAGTTCCTACCAAAACTGCTGTAAAGTTAGAACTCTCTGAATCAGCATCAACTCTTATGACAAGGACAAACAAACCAGGATTGCATGTCTGCCAAGATACTTACTACAGATCAAGGCAACAGCCATCCGCAGCAGTTTGAATTGGCACTTCATTCCTGACCAGTTCTGGAAAAGACACAAGGAAAACAAAGTGATGCTGTGTGCAAACCTGGAGAGATTTTACATTCAGTACTACACTGGAAGAGCATCAAGGATGACCACCCCTTGAAATAAGCCTTTGCCATCTGTCTGTGAACTTTCCACTCACCACAGCAGACCTGTCAATCCCAGAGGGCAGAACAATAAAGGATCTAACACAGACATGTCCAAGTTATGGACAAGCTATATGTTCCTTGCCTGGCAGTCTTGCTGACTTTCCTTGCTTGAGATCCAGCTGATGTGGTGTGGCCCTGGTGTGGCATTGTCATTCTCTGTTCTTCAGGCAGACTAAACTTTAACATGTGAGTATGATGTTTCACCTTAAATTCTGACTTTTGAAAATATTTAACCCTGCAACACACTGTTGTATTAACCACATCAAATTAAATTATGTTAAGAAGTACCTAGCATTCAACACCAGCATCATTCCAGTTAACTTCATACAGCTCATCATGATTCACTGGGAGGCCCAACAGTGTCACCTGTCAGGCCATTTCTCAGTGTGCTTGAGCCCTACTGCACTCCTCCCATGCTACTGCCCACACCTCAGGCTCCCTGAAATTCTGCAACTCAGATCTTCAGCAGTGTACACACAAATACAGACCTCAATAAAAGCATAACAAGGAAACAGTGATGTAAGAAATCCTCCTCTGCCTTCAGGCTTGGTCATTAATCAATATAGTGCAGTAAGAATTGCTGAATGGTAGAAATGCCTGGAGAAATGTTTAAATTCCTCCATTTCCACTGGCATGAAATTTCCAAGCAGAAAAAGACATCATGTTCTGGAGAACTCAGATGTATGACAACACTATTATTCTTATTGACTAAATAACATTTTGCCTGTTGAAAGCAGTATGAGACAACACGTTAGGCAGGTTTCTTGTGAAAAACTCCCTGATCATCACACTGAAGGAATTAAAAAATAAAAAGTTTGTAAACTCTTCAGCCTAACTTTAATGGCACCCAGTGCATTTTCAGTCTGCTGAAGAAATACTCTGCAGTACATATTACAAATATTCAAGTTTTATGTGGGATCTGTCTGTAAATCACTTCTGTGACTGCAACAATGCAATCTCTACAAAATAAGTAACTCATTTTGTCTCTCCACAGAGACACCTAACCCAGTCAGAAGCTCTGAACCCATGCTGATTAATACTGCGCAGCTTCCTTCAGTTTTCATTTCCATGTAGCTGTTTTGAATTCCATCCCTCACTCTTTTCCTTAGGGTGACATACTTTATTGCTTCCCCCTGTTGGTTATTTTATGTATTTATTTCCAAGAATATTTATCTTTACAAGAAGAAATGTTTTAATTTCCTTTGGTTACCAGGAGGTGCAAGGGAACAGAAGATTCAAGAGATCCTGCCTTCAACAGTCTCTCCTCTTCCCAGCACACTCCCAGCACCTGTACAGGACTCTCTGCTCTGGCAGCAAATGCCTGGCACATCTTTCAGCATGTGAGAGCATCACATCCAGGTAATAAGTGAGCAGAGAGAGAGAAGAGGGGGAAATAAAAGCATAAATCCTCCACTGGAATGGAAAAGGCAGAAAAAGTAATTTCAGATGAGAAAAGAGGCAATGGATAATGGAGAAATATGGTTGCTAAGGTAGCAATTGCTACATAGACTTGGAGGAGGAACATTGAGTAGTGAATGGACAGGCCACTCTGCAATGGTTTAAGAAGTCTGGGAAGGTAACTGGTGAAGACTCTCTGTGCACCTCTGGCAGAGCCTATTCCTCTAAAGCAACCCAAAATCTCCTCCACTAGCCCCCGCTGTGCGCTGCAGCTGCTGCCTGCTGACTTCAGTACGTACAAACAGTAAAGACAAGGTTTTCCTTTTATGCTTGGTACAAGTACAAGTACCACCACACACGTTTTCCAGCACCCACATAACAGACCTTCTGTCTCTGCTGCAGTGGACTGGCATCATCTTCCCACTCAGACCCAGCAGAGGACACATTACCATCATTTTTATGGTTATGCTGCCCTGACATTGCCAGTACTGGACAGACACACAACCCTGCAGCACCACACACAAACCCTCTCAGCAAAGCCATTTTTGCCAAGACTACACCTTAGGAGTCACATGGGCAGATATGCTGGGCTTTGCCACCACCTAGCTGAGGACCTTGGAGGAGCTCCTGTTTCCAGGTCTTGGAAGAATGATGACACTGGTATTTACTGACCTTTGTAAGTTATTTCATTAGATGAAACAGCAAAAAGATGCATTGGTACTGCACCCAGGGTTCAGCTTCAGTCTGGGCTTTACAAATGGAAATAAGGGATATTCTGCACACAAACCCACCAAATTTCCTTAGGTACCCACTAGCATAACATGGCACATGCAGACAGAAACAGGTCTGCAGCTTCTGCAGAGCCAGTCAGCTCCTTCTTTTCCAAACATTTGTCAGCCCTCCCAAGGAAAGCTGATAGCCTGGAGTATGCTGATAAGTCTTGGATTACCAGCATCTTCAGTTTCTCCTGGCAAGGTGCCATGCATCAGGGTAACCAAGCCACCAACTGCAGTGCAACGTTTCCATTCCAGGACCACAACGCTGAGACAAGACTCTTAACTGGGGCAAGCTCTGAATGACCAACAGCTGGGGCAGTCCTTACTTCCAATCCCTTTAGGCCACCAGACCTGGCTCACTTCCAAAGAGGTTGGACAGTCATTCTGGTACTCACCATGACTATATTGGCCAAGTGAGCTGAGACAAGAGCGTACACCCCTCCAGAGGAGCCCACCACGGGCGCAGTCATATCAGCTACTGACACTGCCAGGGACCCTGGGAGAAAGAACAAGGGTTTGTGACAATTGCCAGCCAAATAAACACACTCACTCCTGCCCTACATCCCTGCTACTGCCTGTTTTGTGCTAATTACTGCAGGTCGGTAATATACAGATAAAGAGAAAGGTGGGGGGGGAATCAATAGATTTGTGAAGCCAACTCAGTCCTGTAGTACTGCCAAGACAGCGACTGATCAATTCTTCTGCACCTACTTTAAAAGCAGCCAAGCAAGGCAGTAACATATCTTCAAACCTATGCTGCAAAAAGGCACTTAGATCTTGATTAAAATAACAAGGAAGCAGGAGACAGAAAAATGTCTGTGTCCTGTTCCTTACCTGAAGATAAAACAGAAGCAGCTCCCACGCTGGCAAGACACATACTTGCACAGCAAGAAGGAAATATGGACTTGTAACTTAGCACAGGTCTCTGATAACAGCACAAAGTTAGGTACCTAACAACTTCAGAGGAAAACTGGCTAAAAATAACATGGATGGAGGTAGTAAATACAAGATAGCAAAATGACAGGTCAGTCCCATAAAGGCACCACTAATAACAAGACATCTGTAGACACTGCTTCTCCTTATCCCAGTTGGAGGCTTGGATCTGCCCAAAGTTCTTTTCATTGCAAACTCTGAGAGTAATTTAAAAGATAGAGAGATAAAGGCAGACTTGGCATCACAAGGCAGGGATAATGAAGATCTTTGTGACAAGCAGGAACGGGAAAAAGACTCAATAGCAAATCTTGAGAGAGTCCTTGGCAGCACAGAATCTAACAAACTTCTCTGCTAATTGCTCAGCTGCTTCTGGGTCAAGAAAATGCTGAGGTTCCACCAGCCAACTGCTGACAGCTCCCTCCTTCACTCTATGGCCCTGAGACTTCTCAGCTCTTAAACACGGCCATTAAAGATAAAGTTAATGAGAAGTTGAAAAAGGAATAATGAGAACTTGCAGTCAAGTCCCTGGACATTGCACTGAGCATATACCTTCAGTCTCTCGATCTCAGTCTCAACATGTCTTCTTAGTAAAGCCAGACAAATGAGAAAAAAAAACCCACACAGAAGTAGGGGGTGGCCATTGTGGCCCATGCCTTTATTTTACTGTTTATTCCTGATTGTTTAGGAGCTGTGTTACCTTTCTGTTGCCAGACCCTCAGCATAAGCACGAATCTTTCTTCTGGCACATGTCTAAGAACAAAAATGGTTAATAATTGGCTAAGAACTCAAACAGGTAAGGACATCATGGGATGATTTTCTGTGTGGGACTGTCTGGTCACATGATCTTGGAGGTCTTTTCCACCCCAATCTATTCTATGATTCTATGATTTGTAGTTGCACCCTGCATAAAAAGGGAAGTTTTCCCTTTCCATTTGGTACTTTCTTCCACAACTTATAAGTCATAAAGTGTGAAAGGCAAGTCTATGAGGATGTGGCAGCAAGGAGGAAAGTCCTATTGGAAATAAAATAAATAAATTAAATAAAATTAAATAAAGGTATCATTTGTGTTGCAGAACTGAACTAATAATGCCAGGTGGGCTTAGGCACTGGCTATAGGCCTCCCGAGCTCTGGGCACTCAGCCCAGCCCAGTGCCCAGTAAAAGCTGCCTCTGGCCCCCTGAATGCTCCCAGCAAGTCCATGGCCACAGGACCCCGAGATGCAGCTGGCAACTCACAGGGCTTGCCTGGGCTCAACTGCAGCAGATTCAATGCCTGTTTGCTCCGCTTACCTGGCGCAGATGTGAGGTGGGTATTTACATGCATATAAATGAAGCCCCAGGGTTTGGTAGATGGATCTGTGCAGAAAAGCTTATGTCTAGGAAGCTGCAGGTTGGGGACCACTTTAGTGCTCATTAAAATAACAGGCAAGGGATGGTGCAGCTGGTCTGCTAACTCCTTCTGCTGCACTAAATAGCGTGGTGTTTGTACCATGCCTAGTCTTGTGTCCTAGTCCAATTATTCTTTCCACAGTCTCTTTACTGGAATGTAAGATTTATAGCACCCACTGCAGCCCATTTTACAAAGCCTTTATCTGCTCATTATGGAAAAAAAAATTAACTTATGTAGCTGGGAAAAAATTTCACCATAAATCTTGAACTAAGGCAGTCAATCTTTGTCCAGGTTCCACTGTGAAGCCCCTGGTTATTCTCACACTCTCCCCCTGTTTTAATTAGATGTTGATCTATTGCCAGCTAACCTTCATCACCTCCAAAGTGCTGGAAATGTCAAACATAAATAAAAGCAATACTGCACAAACTAAAAATCAATCAAACCCCATGGCTTCATGATTACAGGAGTTTCCAGATCGCTGTGTACTGCTCACAATCTACAGCCAAATACTTGTTGCTTATTCAGGCTGTAGAAGGCAGACAGCACAGGACAAATGGAGGAAGAACTGGCACAGGATCTGGAAAAAAAAGAGACTCTTCATGCAGGGATGCCTGTGATGCCACCTTTCTTCTAGGCCTGTATGACACACAGGAGGAAAGGAACAGCATGACCTCCACATTCAGGAAGACCATCTAAAGCAAGGCTATTCTAAAATAACAAGTTGCTGGTGCTTTTTTTAGCAGGTCTCCTAAAAAAACAGAACCCATGGCTAATTAGAAACAGATGTCAGGTTGTAGCAAATTTCCCACTTCCAACCGCTGAAAGTATCTAAATGCACAGAAAATCAGTGACCGCTCTTCTCCTACACCCAAATGTCACAAAATATTTCTCCTACACAACAGTCAGCACAGACCATTTTCAGAGGCTCTCCATCTGAGGCATCCAGAGGTGTCACCTACCTGCCACAACTCCAGCAACGTACACAAAACTGATCCTTGCAGCTCCATGCACCATTTCCAGGGGAACCCCAACCAAGAGCTGAAGGACAACATTGAGTCCAAGGTGTTCTATCCTGCAGTAGGGAAAAACAACAATTGTCCTCTTTTCTAACTCTTTGTCTCCCTTCTCTACCCTTGAGTCAGAGATATCTTGGAAAGGAAATCAAAAAGCACCTGCTTCATGAAAGTAGATTGTAACAGTGGGAAACACAATGGGTCCTGAAAAAAAATAAATCAGACAGAGCTGCAATGATTCTTCCCTCCTTGATGCTCATTAATTTTTTCATATCCATCCAGGTCCCTTCAGCCAAAGACCTCACAGCATGTTCAGTTCTTAGTGAGACTTTTTTTTTCCCCCATTTTTTTATTCTTTTTGTTTAAAGTTAAATGACTTGTCAAAAAAAGCAGCAAGATGGCAGCAGAGCGTGGAACAGAAGACAGAAGCTTGACCTGCTCATCTCCTCTCTCCCCCTAATGATACAGCTTTTCCCTGCACATACCACACTGCTGTGATGGGGAGCAGGTATTAAGTCAAGGGCCAGGTAAGCCTGGCAGTCCCAAGACAGTTGTCTTTTCCTTGTGACACATAATGCTGCTTTACTCTTTGGGCTGATCTGCCCCTCACCTCTTTCTGCTGTGCCTCTCTCAGTGTGGTCATGGTCAGAATGGGAAGCAAAGGGCATTTTTATCTCTGGACAGGTTCTTGGTGAGACACAAGGTGAGTTCACCAAAGCTCTCTGTTCACCTCCCCTTGTTCCTACTACAGTCAGTAACAAAACTCCTGCTAGACACAATGGGAAAACCTGGGCTGAGAGCAGCCTTATAGCAACTCCCACTGTGCACACCATGTGGGACCTCCTGCAGCCTAGAGGTAGAGAGGCACAGCTAAGATATGTGCATTTGGTAAAGACTCCAGTGCAGCAGTTCTCTCCTGTGCAGAATCAATAGTTTCAAAGCAAGTTCCTTGTTGCTGTAATCAATACTACTTAACAAAACTGTCTTGCTGCTTCTCAAAGCTCTCTACAAATATTTACCTGTGCTTTTGCCATCTGCAGGATCTTTCAGTGAGGTAACAACAGCACCAGGCCCCTGAACAGGGTCCTCTCAATACTGAGCTGGTGTTTGAGATTGACCCTGGGCTCCCAGGGCTGTGACCCTGCTGAATGGCCACATCACACTGGGCCCAGGGTGCAGCTTTCTGTATGAAGGGGGCCTGAGTCCCCTTACAAAGCAAGTGGACCAAAATGACCCAGCAGTTCCCTTAACGCAGAAGGCTATCATGTTTTGGGGGAAGGAGTGTGAGGTAGCTACTGAACTGAAAATCTACATCCTATTTTATACAGGAAAAGGCTTCCTCACAGACAGCCACTAGCAATCTTTGGTTTCAGTTACATGCATTTGCACTGTTTTGGGTTTTCATGTTACCATAGCAATTTCCCATATACATCAGAGAAGAATGCTGATGGTGAGATGCAGTAATAACAGAACAGTCTTAAAAATGAGAATTTAAAGTTCTACCAGAAAAAAACTGCCAGAAATGATACTGTAGGAAACAGTCCTTTCCAGATCTCTTAATAGGTTTGTTTCCACAATTACTCTCCAAGGATAGATTTCTCTCTTGCACGAGATACTCAGGACTACAATTTGTCATCATGGGAAACTGCTGCATGTAACTGAATTTTTTTTATTGCCTCACTCAAGACTCTTGAAGCCATTGGTCATGGGCAGAATTTGGCACTCATTCTGATCTTGCATGTTCACAGGACTTAGGAACTAAATCAGGAACAACCAGCCAAGGTCAAACTAAGATCATAGAAGAGTCAAAGTATCCAAGTGCCCTTTTACAGAGGGAAGGGAAGAAGCTTTGGCTGGCACAGTCAATGCCATGAGGTGGCACTTGACATTTCCACATGAAGCACTGAGTCTTATTTTCCAAAGGAAGCTTTTGTAAGAGCTCAGCAAAGTTTATCAAGGCTCTAAAGTGACTGCTCTGATTCACAGCTGTTCTTAAAAGACTTTTCAGGAGCAAACCCATTCACTTCTCCTCCCCATCATGCTAAGAGCTTTGAAGGCTCCACACTCAATAAGCACCCACAAAATATAATTAGCTTTTGCCAGTGCTGAATGCATCATTCTTGAAATGACAATTTCATTGATTTATTAATGACTTTCTCCTTCCCCAGGACCAAACAAATGGGACTGAGCATCAATGCAACTCATTAGTTATGGCAGTGTTACAAATGCGTGGGCCCCGGATAATCAACGTCTGCTTGCCATGAAAAGCAGAAGGACAAAATTTACAACTTTGCCTGCCTTTTCAGCCCTTGACAAAGCTCCCTCCATCAGGATCAACATACAAGCCCTACATTTTTGGAATCTTTCTAGAGGCACAGACAGCCAAGCTTTAGCAACTGCTGTCTTCTTGGACACCTTCTGGCTGTCACTCGCTCTTGGAAAAAACCCCACCAGCCCGAGTACACTCCATTAGGGAGCAGTTCCCATTACCATTTCAAAGACTCAGCTGGAAGCAGGATAACAATAGATCCCACGGCATTGTGTTAGCCTCTCATTTGGAAATGAGAGAATGATGGCCTTCCACTAAGAAATGTTATTACCTTTCCAAGATTTATCTGTTCTCCTGATATGAAAGGAGCTTAACACAGAGAAGTTAGCAATAAATGAGCATTTAGCCTAACTGCAGATACTGCAGATAAATCAGAGGGTTTATTGTTCCAGCAGGACTCTCCATTGTTTAGAAGGGTACATAGCTAAAGAATTTGGAATCCATCACAAAAACAATGAGTGTCCTGCACACCATCTTCCCCACAGTTCATCTGAGCCAGCCACAGATGTGAAATAAACCTGAGAGATTTTTCAGGCAGTAAGTGTGAGGAATGCCAGAGCACTGCTTGCTACTGGAACAGGTGACCTGGCTCAGGTTAGGCACGCATGCCACAACTGATACAGGAAGACATTTAAATGCTGCAAAACTTGTCCTTCTGCAGGTGCTTCTCTTCAAAAGTATCCCAAAGCAACCTGCAGTTACATAAGTGATACAGGAGAACACCAACACCACCAGGAGCAAACCCAGATACAAATCAGCTAACATTAGTTCAACTCAAATTTTCCTCCTTTCACAAGCCCAGTTTTCTCCACAACCCCAGTGACAGAAATTTCCAATTCTCATTTTACATATCTGGCCTCATGTCCAAGCCAAATAGGCTCTGCTTGCAGACTGAAATCTACATACAGTGGACTTCTGGGAGGGATTTAGCGTGTGGATACAGATGTTACCACGTTCAGAAGTTTCATCTATAATTTTTTCCCTACTCTCCCCTTGGGTGAAGTCTGTTCTGTCCTGTGATTTTTATCCAGAGATCTGGGAAACATCTTGTGCTCAAGGGCAATTCCACACCAAGGCAGTTATTCCATGGCAGAGAAAAGACATCAGCATGTCTTCCATCCAAAAGGAAAAGAGCAGCTTGATCTTTCTGGCCTTTTATAGGAGGACATTGACAGACAGAAATATAGGCTTTCTATTTAAGAACAAAGGGTCTTTATCCAGTTTCAAACTATAAACTACTGCTAAAAAGCTTGTTGCTGTGATTTTTCAATGACAGCATTACAGAAAATTGCAATTATCTGCCAGGAATGTGTGAAGATAATGATCTGAGAAACTACTCAGAGGGGGTAGAGTGTTTTGTACAAGGATGAACTTTCCTGTGACACTTGCTCATCACCATGGCATCAAAAACGTCACACAATTAAGTCTCTTTGAATCTTGGGAGGACTAAAACAGTTGAGAAGTACAGAGTTAGAATCCCCACACCTTCTCTTCTCTTCCCAAGTCTGCTACATACCTCCTATGGAATGAAGGAGGATTCATTTTAGTGTGCACCTTCTTTTTGGACTTTGCATTAGATGGAACATGCTCTGTCCATCTGGTCAGTCGAGACTGTCAGCTCTTCAGGAACACTGGCACAAAATAGGAGTTCAATCTTGACTCAGCCTTCTAGGCATTATCTCAGTCCCTACAGAAGGGACAATGTTACTAAGAGATGACATACCATAGGCACAGGGAATTTAATTGACTTTTCCAACCTCAACTAGGAAGTCTAGTAAGAATACACCATGTAGTTTTTAAATACTGGTCCAGCATCTTTGCAGACTTGTTCTACCACTTTCACAGCTCCTTTAGAGGGACACTGGTGAATTTGAGGATGGACACACTGGGAAATGCACAATACAAGGAAGGTGTGGTCATGACACTGCTGGGGAGAAGAGCAGTGTATCTGTTAAGTTACTTATGTTGCCTCTTCCCTTCCCAGAGATGTGAAGGTTTGTTCCTCATTACCCAACACTCCACAACAGCTTCAGGTTTTTATATGCAAATTAGAATTGACTTTAAAAAATTGATTTGCGAGCTTATTCTGTCACTTTCTGCTCCTCCCTCTCTCTGGGGAACCTGAACTGTGGGGAAACTCCACAACTTCTAAGTACTCACCCTGCATGCATGAATATGTAGGTTAGGTACCTCCAAGCCTGAGCACGGAGCTGAGGATGGTAAAGTAACGCATTCTTCAGGTATAAGGGGTGGCTGACTTGCAGCACAAATCTGTCTAATACCACTCCATTGTAAAGAAAAAAGGCAACCTAGAAGAGCAGGAAGATTCCTTGGTTAGCAAATGGCTTCTCTCAAAATCATGGAGGAAAAAAAAAAGTCAAATGTACAATAATTTTTCTCCCATTTGGCAGCTTCACGCAGCATGAAAGTTCCCTGTTTTGAGGAACCTACAACTCATGGGTCTGGCTCTGTATGCAACTTTGTGTAATGTACCAAATAGTCAGAGGAACTCAGCACCCTGCTGATCAGTGCCATATTGTAGCCTTCTCTGTGCTTATCCAAGTGCATTACTCAGCAACTGTGCAGAGATCTCATCAGGGCGACAGATGAGCAAGTCAGAATATTTAGCCCAGTTTCTCTTCCTTTTTCTCTCCATTCAGAGATAACCATACAGGAATTTCTCCTCCAATTCCACTATTTGAATTACCAGTTTCCCTGGAACTTTCCAGATTTTCACTCCTCAAAAATGTTAGCTATAGTTTCCCAAATTTTGTATGTGCACATACAAGTTATTTCAATGATTAGTAACCACACATGGAGACAGGACCACAGTCCCTACTTACACACACAGAGGTAAGCCAAAATATCTCAGCTTTGTGTTTCTCCTTGTCTGGGTCTAAAGAGGTTCCACTCTAGCCCTTGTCCATGTCCTGACAAAGCCTCTGGCAGTGTGGGGTGGGTTCCCAAAGAGAAGCCATTGAGGTACTTGCCTCTACAATAGTGATGGTAATCATGAACCACGGTGGAGGGCAGCAGGTGTAGCTGTCGTAGTACCACTTGCGGTCTATCTCTCGTGGCAGGGTTTCATAGGCAACGTGCCGGATCAGCCTCTGGGAAAGGCTCAGCCCCGTCTCCTCCAGCAGTGCCTTGCTGCACAGCCTCCTGTTCCCCTGAAGGATGGCTTGGCGGAAACTGTTTGACCTTTTGTTGCTCATCTGTGTGAAAAGAAAAGGAAGAAACCATGAGGACAAAGCAAGGCCTGGCACAAGCATCTGGGGACATTTGGTGCCGGTTTGGCAGCACCAGATCCAGGCAGGCAGGAGGTCCACTGGCAGGCTGGATCTTTAGGAACCAAGTCTCAGGATGATCACAAGGTGACCTAAATGGGGCACAAGGAAAACCAGTACCAGGGTCTGCTGTTGTGATGCCAGTAAATGAGGTCAGGGCAGAACACTGGTGAGACAGAGCAGAGGCTGCTGATATAAATGGCTAAGCTCTCTGAACTAGTCTCCAGCCTTCCATCCACTGACTTCACCACTGGTTATCATGATCCATACTCTTGTGTCCTCCTTCCCTTAGCTCCTCTGGCTCTATCATACTTCCCTGTACTTACCACCTCTTGAGGCAGAACACTTGAATGTAGCAGCAGACACATTCACAGCATCTAACCCTTGTGTTACCAACTGTGTTACCTCTGGGCAAAGAAAACTACCCCTTTGGGTAAAACAAAACTGTATGAGCAACAGCAACAGAACAACAACTAAACTGGTGTGCAGGATATCTTAGGTGCTACAAACTTGCAAGACAAAAGGATTCCTTCATTTAAAAGTTATCTTCAGAGGGGTCTTGTGATGGTGCAGCCTTTGGAGGACACAGGTAATTTGCATATGCATTATGATCTTAAATGCATAGAATTAGCTGTCTATCTTTTGAGCATACACTTTCCCAATTTGGATGCATAATTAAAGCAATTACATTTGCAAATTAGGCAAATGGAATTTTAGGCCTAGCCTGCTTGGGGTTGGAGGGGGGAACAGAAAAAAACCAAACAGGTCTGAAAGAGCTTGCACCAAGCTTTGGCTAATTGCTAATTAGCCCCGATATCAAGCAAACCTGCTGCATTAGAGTCACTGCCTGTACTGGCTGAATCTTTGTCAGGAAGACTTAAAAGGCTAACTGTGCCCAGAGACCACTCTACAGGGACCTCTTCCAGGAAAAGGCAGCAAAGCAAATGTGAGAGCCTGGTCCTCCTGAAAGAACTGCTAGCTGATTTCAGAAATCACCAACATCTTTGGTCGCCCAGAACCAAGTAATGATGACACTGGATAATGTTGGCTTCCAGTTGTCTTAGATCACACAGATTTTGGCTAATATTCCAAAGACAGCACAGCCCAGAGCTTGTGCTCTCAGTGCCCAGGCAGACGGGCAATTGTTCCAAGCTGGAGCAAGCTGCTTAAAACACAGTAATCACAACAGGAAGCCACCTCCTGCTAATCACCAGAGGAAGGCGAAGGGGTCATCTGAGGTGATGGCACTGCAACCCCTTCTCCCAGCAGCTGCCCATCCCTCCTTAGCATTCTGTTTGCAGCCCATCACTCCAATGCAGAAATCCACCAAGGTGAGCACCACTGACAGGCAATTGATCCATTTAAAGTTGTTGGGGTTTTTTTTTAACATCTGGGGAAAAAAATGTTGTTCTTTTTGAGCTGTTTCAGTGAGAAAAAGGTTTAACCTAAAAACTCCTTCTCCTTTCTTGGTTATTTCTCTTTTCCTCACTCTTTCCTTTGCTCTTTCATAAAGCATTTATAAAAGAACAATTCTGGCAAAAGAAGCAGAAAAGGCAAAGAGGAAAAAAAATCTGTCCACAAAAATCTTTCTTCAAGTCTTCTTGAGTCTATCATCCAAAAGGTTTCATCTAAAACTAGGGAAGATGAGTGGGGGGAAAAAAAAACCCAAACCCAAATTCTTGGTGGTCTTCTGTTGCATTAAGAAAGCCCACTCATGTTAAAAGACATTTTCATAGAGAATCATCCACTGGGTGTAAAGCTTATCCTTAGCAGTTGTGAGATGCTTTGTGGTAGGTGATGGGAATACCTCTGTTTCAAAAGGTACCTTTAGCCTCCTCCTGATGACCTCACCATGTCCACAGAAGAAAGCTGCACTCTGGGTTAGTTCAGAGCAGCCTGCAGGAGATGAGCTGTGCATGCTCCCTCACAGATTCATTCTGGTCTCTCTGGCTTTGCTCTGCTTGTGGACAAGAAAAAAATCAGACTGGAACTATAACTTTGCCTGCTGCAGATGAAGATACAAGAGAGTTGACTGAATCTGCTGACATGCTTATTCTGTTCACCGTGGTATGTGTGATTTTCCTGCCTACCAGAAAATGGTCAGTGCTTTTCCCTGCTCCAGCACTTTGGTGGAAAACAGAAGAGCTTCCAGAGTTAACCAAAGTAAATCATCATTGCAGTTCAGCATCAATGATCACCTCATCACTGCAGAGACTGGGCCTACTCACATAACCCCAAGGCCTTTGGATCACATGCTGTTAATCTCAAACTAGGAGGTGATGGGCATGAGGAGACACAGAGGATTAAGTTACTACTGCTGCTCTCACCAGCAAGAAGCCTGTTTTGTTCCTCAGACAGATTTTGGAAGACACATATCTTCCCAAACACAGTCTTGCATATAGTCACAATTTGCTGACTTGATTTTGGAATTACATAATATTGGTATTTATGAGCCAAGTATTTAATCATCAGCAGAAAGAACACTAGTCCATTGTTGGCCTGCACATTATTACAGCTCCAGAAGCTCAGGGAAGCCCATCCTACTTCTCTTCATGCAGTCGATACGGGACTTCTTTCACGAGCATATTAAAGCTGTAGGCAGATGGGCACAGCAAACAGTATGTAGAGAATGAGGCAGCAGTAGGGAACATCACAGTCACTTAGTGTTTCATGTCTGAAAAAAGTAAATATGCAGAGAGAAACCAAATTTCCCTTGAAAAAGAGCCAAGCTGACATGATTGGTAACCATGCACCACCACCTCTGCCCTCTGGTATTACCAGACCAAAACAAAACAAGGCTTAGTGCTACAATTCTGCTCAAAGGTTGGGGTTGATATATCTGTCAGAAAGGAAAACAAATTCCTCTTTAGATCTGAACCTGATCTTCAACATTGAAAATGTCAAAATTTAGGATAAGAGCCCCTACCACATAGTGCAGGACAGTGCCAAGCTGTGGTAAAGCACAGAGACATGGCTTTGTTCAGCAGACATCTAGAGCTAGTCTCAGCTAATCTACAACTTGCAGTCAGAACTGTCCATTCCCACTGGCAGACCAATTTCTCTATGTCCTTTGCCTGTCTGTACTACTGTGCTGCCTCAGATAATCAATAGCCAAGTCATGTAGCATTTCCCCATGTCCAGTTTCATGGCTTGTGTGGGGCACAGCACCTTTTTTATGGTTTTTATTCAGCCTCACTCAGGAAGTTTTGAAAAACATGGATACCTGCACCATTACATATTGGCATCTTGGAGGCTGGTCTGCAGCTATTTTTAAACACATACAACACTGTGACAGGCAATGCATTCAGCTCTCCAGCTCCAATCCTCCAAGACACAGGACATTAAATCAGAAGTAAGCACAGGCTTTTTAAAAGCCTCTGTCAGCCTTGGTTTTATAACCCACTTTACTTACAAATACAGCCTCTCCAATCAGTTTTGCTTTCAAGATTCACATTTGTTTCCTTCCCTCACTCCACACTTCTACAAAATGCTAATGTGAGTAAAAATGGCCTCTCCCAAAACTCACAGCTCAGCATGAAGTTCATCTGTCACAGATGTTCACATCCTCTGAGCCAACCTGGTAGAACTTTCCCAACAAAAACTACATCTTCATTTGCTCTGACAAAGCAGTGGTTTACTTTGGGGACTGAAGAAAAGTTAGAGGCAGGAGAGACCAAATAAATTAACCTGCTCATTTCAGGGGTAGTCCCTGCTCAAGGCTTTGTCTGAGCTTCTATTAAATATGGCAGGCTTAGACCTCCCAGCACTTCCATTAGAAAAGATCACAGAATGTTAGTAGTTGGAATGGACCTCAAAGATCATCTAGTCCAATGCCCCTGCCAGAGCAGGATCACCTAGATTAGGTCACACAAAAACACATCCAGGCGGGGTTTGAATGTCTCCAGAGAAGGAGACTCCACAATCCCCCTGGGCAGCCTGGGCCAGTGCCCTGTCACCCTCACCATGAAAACATTTCTCCTTCTGTTTAGATGGCACCTCCTGTGTTCCAGCTTGCAGCCCTTGTCCAATCGTTGGATGTCACTGAGGAGAGCCTGGCTCCATCCTCCTGACACTCACCCTTAACATGTTTATAAACGTTAATGAGGTCACCCCTCAGATAAATCACTTTCAGCTTAATTGCAAAAACACTTCTTGCAAGACAAGTGTAACATTGTGGTTCAAAAAACATTGTGTCAAAACATAGCAAGTTTGAAACTTCAAACTCCCCAACTCCTGTTCTACTCTGCACTGGTGCTGCAGAGGATTCCACAACTGAAATGAATCCAGATTTTAGAAGTTTAAAACCAAATATTTTAATTTTTTAAATATCTTTATAACATTTCCCACTCACGTGTGTATTTTAGATACATAAGCAACTGCAGCAACCATTTAATGTGATGTTGTGCTTCTCACATTTCAACTGTATGTGACTGAAAACAGCTCAGGAATCATGGTGAAGGATGGGAATTTCTATGCTAAATTCCACTTTAAGTGACATAATGATTATTTGCCAGACTAGTCCATTTGGAAGGAAGTTCTCTCTTCTGCTGCTAAGTGTAGCCAGCATCTAATGGACTCAAATCACTGTACAAGCTGAACAGACTCCAAAAGCAGCTCTTTCATCCCAGTTGTTACATTTCAAGATACTCACCAGGCACTCTGACAGCTGCCCCACCTCTACCCCCCTCCCCAGGAGATGCATGTGCCTCTTGGAACATCAAAAATCACCATTTTTCTCCAAAATGGGAAGAAAAAACACATGAAGCCAGTGTGAGGTCCAGTTGTTAGGAGGCATATCCAGCTCCTGGAAACACTCCCTGGAGTAAGAATTTTGCACCTCAGTAAGGGCTTTAATACATGAAGAGGTAAGAGAGGGGTAAGGACACATGACTACTCTCATCTCTCTCTTGAGAAAACCTCTTCCTTACTCACAATAGCATAATATTAGATTGAATACTGAAGTAAGAGGTTTTCAAACCTTTTAAAATTAAATATTTATTATTATGTATCCAAATAAAGGCCAGGAAGAGAGCTCGGGAATCTTTTCTTCCATCCTTTAAACTTTCATCCTAGATAGCAAATCAAGGACAGAGGGAATGTCCCACTGAAAGCTGAAGGGCATCCCAGAGGACTCCAATGGGAATTGGCTTGATGTTTGGCAGAGGATTTGCCCTGGTTCAACAGCACAGCTAATTGGAAGCACAGAGGTGAAGAAATGGAGCTATAAAACCTGCAGCTTTGCCTGCCAGAAACCTTTCCAGATTAGTGATAGTGAGGGCACAATGACAAACACCTGACAAAACCACTAGAACTGAGGTTCTGGGGCATTCTGCAGTTGCCTTTTAAGTTTAAAATACTCACTAGGAAGTGAACAAGGAATAATCAAGGAAGGGGAGATATTCATTTGGGAAAACTTTTGTCTTGCCTGGGGATTCCCCCGAGAACTGGAAATTTAGGCTTTATTGCTTATCTTCCTAGTGACTCAGGTAATAAAGAGTCATCTACAGTTCCTGCAAAGCCTTGTTCACCTGAGCGTTCTATGCAGGCTGTCAGCTGGCTCAGCAGAGGACACACAAAGACAGTGGAAGTGGAATCTAGATCTACTTTATGACTGTGCTATGAAGTACTTCTAACTACCATTAAAAGAAACCTCAAGCGAGCCATGATTTAAAGGCTGTCTCTCACCTCCCTCTCCTCTCCCCCACCCAAGCACACAGTACGTAACTTCGTAAAAGCTCAGCTCCACAAAGGTAATAGAACCTCCTGGTGCTGTCACACACACATTCAAAAAGCCAAAAAAAAAAAATCTTCTCAGAAAAAAAAAGCTCTCTCTTTTGCTAGCTACAGCTCTTCTTTCACTATTTCCCCTCAGCTCAGTTCAAGCCAGGCTGGGGTAAGTGTTGCAAGCACTGAAACAGTGAAGGCAAGAGTCACCTTTCAAAGCAGGAAGGATGGCCATGAAAAATCTGCAGGCAGAGGCAGTGACCCCATTAGGGACAGAACCAAGCCTTCCTTTTATTATTCAAGCAGCTAGCAAGAACAAACGGCTTTCAGCCGTGCGCTATTGAAAAATATCTTCAGAAAAATATAAGCAGCTACTCTAAAACTGGGATCCTTCCAGAACTGGTCCTCCTGACATAGCTGGCTATTGCCTACAAAATCCTGTGCCCAGCTGTAGGTATGTGCTACCTCTGCTCTGTTAAGACAGCATATTGAGAGTTTGTAGTTTGGAGAACAGTCCTTTCACAGCTCCAAACACTGAACTTTTCATCTGGTGACACTGACAGAGAGGCTGTACTGCTGCCTCTGAGATCTCTGCAAAAGGAAAGTTTCTAAGTCAGAGAAGGTGCTTTGATGCCCCCTTTTAGTGGCGTAGGTGGTCAACAGAAGATGTGCAGAACAATTGCAAAATACATATAACTCTGGGGAAAAAAATAACAAAGAACAAGAACAAACCCTCTCCCAGATGGAAGAGCTTTGCAGCTTCTAAGACAACATGTGTTTTAGTGGCTCCCAGCCTACGTGCTGTGCTTTCCACAAAGCAAAGGGAAAAGCACCGTGGAGTCCAGAGGGAGAACTGCTGTCCCCCTGGGGAACATGGTCGTGGTTGCTAATTCCTGTAATTCCTAGCTGCACAGGTCAGTTTAAAATCTCATTAAACTCCACTGGCTCTTGAAAGTAAAAGAGAAAATAAAATCTCACCCCCCACTTCCTATTATAGCCTCAGGAGAACCCCATTTAATGACACCATCAATGGCATTTTAGAGGTTTTATCCTGACCAAATTTCACATCAATTGTCTAGAAGGGAAAGTTCCCAATACAACTTCATTAAACCAAAGCATGCTAATTCTATACCCATAGATGGAATCAATTCAGGGCTGTGTAAAGGCATTAGCTTGTTCTGAGCACATGCTTAAGTTTAACCATCCTTAAATTGGGGGCATCTTTAAGTGTCTTTCTATACTGCATTACAGACTCTTACAAGTCTATCAAAGTGTTAAAACTAGAGTGGGAATTCATTATTTTGCTATATTTTTAAAGATAAGCCACACAGTGAGTTTCTGTAGACTGGTGAAATTGTAAAGTGCAGTTCCAAGCCTCCATAGAACCAGCCTGTGTCCCACTTAGAACATTCCAGGAGCCATTCTGGACTCACTGCTTTTGCTTGTGGTTTGTAACACAATCCCAAAGTACTTGATTCCTTCAGCCAGACCTGCTGTCTCTTCAAACACCTACAGAGCACCTTGGTCAGGACAGAAAAGATGGCATCCAAATCTTAACCTTAGTATTGCTACAGCATCCACGAGCAAAGACAGACCATCTCTGGGTAGTCACTTCATCTCCTGCACCTCCCAGATTTTAGCTTTTCATGTTTTTATGACTCCAGTGATATTTTCACATAATAACTGCCCCTTTGGACAATCCAGCTTGACAGCATATAGCACTAGACTGCCTTCCACTAATGGTTAATTATGTTCCAGTGTCTTCCATGAAGTAAAAAACTACTGCAAAAGTATCTTCCTCTCACCTTCTCTAATGGCCAAGACACCTGCATATCTGTCACTCATGAGGAGGAAGAGTGGAGACTGCAGATTTCTCAGCCTGCATCTGCAGGTTTATTTCTTTCCTTGAAGAGGCAGGATTTGTAGTCTGGCAGCACCCTGAGCAAGCAAGAGAGGAAATCACAAAAACTAAAGGAAACCTTTCTCTGGAAGGTAAAGTGTGCTGGCGCCAGCAAAGTTTGGATTAGGGTGACCTGATTATTGTTACACAGTGCTTAAAAAAGAGTATGTGTGTTGTTCACTGAAAATGAGGTAGAATTAGCCTGTCCCTAGAAGCCAGCACAGGCAGGTGTTAATTCTTGAGCTGGAAAACAAAGGATGTGCATTTAATTTGCTAATGTATTTTGCTCAGTACTGAGATGTTACCTCAGCTTCAAGTTACTACAAAGCCACAGCTAAACATTTGTGTTGGAACCAGCAATGCTTTGCTTTTCCAAGTCACGTGAACTCTGTCTCAGAGTTTACTAATTCCTCCCAAACATGCTGAAATACCATTGCCTTCAGAGAACTGCATTAGTCCTCAGACCCTCTAGACCCACCATAGTTCCTCAAGCTAATGCTCACCAGAGAGCTGGTTCCCCATCACCTGGCTCTTCTTCCCCTAGAGAACTGCCATTGACTTTGCCAAAACTGTGAGCTCCAAAGGAGATGCAACTCTTACCTCCTTCCATCTGCTGGAGCAACAGACCCATGAGACACAGACAGGCTTCCACAAGCTTCACAGTGAGTTTTTTGCAGAGCCAGGAACAAAACTTAGGTCCTCCTCACTTCCAGTCCTGTCCTTTGAACATGAGATTCTCCAGCAGGGACAGAGACACTCAGTGTGCACTAAGGGCACCTCTCAGGGTATTGTCAGTGTTGGAATGGGGGACACCACATCCCCTTCCTCCTAGGTCCTCCTGCCCCATGCTGGCAGGTCCAATCTGGACTACAGGAATAGAGGTCAGCTGCTTTTACAACACATTTTATTCAGAAGTGGTCTGTAGAGTTGACTGGCAAATCTCTTGGGCTGCAGAATGGATTTTGCTTTAGTCTCAGTATAAGCTGTAATTTACTTTTCTATCAAAATCTGCTTTATTAAACACAAGGTTCTGTGAAACATTTCCTGTAACTCCTTTTGGGAGTTAACCTACCTGATTTTCTCAACAAGACAATATAAGCTACCACCACAGCCTGAACTGGCTCCATATTGCCCCTCTGTCAAGCAAAGCAAGGTCTCAGAAGCTCCTCTGCAGCCCTGTGCCCTTGCTCACGTGACTGAAGAGGAACACATCATAACCTACCTGATTTTCTCAAGCCACAATCCAATCTGTCCAAAGCAACAATTCACATTCCCAGGCAGAAAACACAAGGAAGGTCTAGTGAGAGAACAAGAGACTGAGTTTCTCCAGGGCCTCCCTGCTCTGCTCTTTAGCTCTGTTGCAGTTCATAGTACGTTATGCAAAGTAGTCCAGGACTGCCAGCAACAACTGCTGCTTAGCAAGTATCTCTACAAATAACAGCTCAATTATAATTACCTCCTGGCTTGTCTTCTCTCTAAAAGTTTTAGTTAAACAGCTTTGTTCATTATGTCCTCCTATGGCCTATGCTGTTCACAGTCAGAATTTTCACCTTGCATTTTTAGCATCTCTCTTCACACTGCAGAAAAGCAACCAAACAACAGAAATGCACAATCCATCTCCACTTGCAAAGGAAACACTTTTGTTACTCTGCACTGCCTCAGACAGAGGATAAGAAATGCCACCTGCAACAGCTTTCTGTCATTCTTGCAAGCCCTGATGCAGAAACAGAAGATAGGAAGGGAGCATTGTGTTTCACAACCACATGAGATGAATCTCATACACACAGAGGAGAAATAATTCCCAATGAGTAGCCTATCTGATTTTTTTTTAAGCCCTTTCTATTTGCAGATCACACTGGGAGTCTTCAACCTCCCTGAATTTATTCATTACCCAAATTATTTACTGAGTGATATCTAGGGTCTATTCTCATCCTGTAGATTATTTAATTTCAGAAACTGAATTTTCTTTGCTGAGTTAACAGCCATGTTTTGTGTGGGTCTCCTCATCAAGGTGAGAAGTTCTTGAATTTTTGGTACATCTACAAATTCACAAGGCAAGGCTGAAAAAAGGGAAAACCCTCCATGCTTGGTTTTAGCTAACATTAGTGAAGCTGAGAGAAAAAAAAAAGGATATCCTATCCCAGAACTGACCATCAAAGACAGTTCTGTTGATGCCCAGTAGTTAAACCCTACTTTCTGCTGGATTCTGTGAGACAGTGTTTCTATTGGATTTGGCTGGGACAGAGTTAATTGTTTTCACAGTAACTTGAGCAGGCAGCTCATTAGCTCCTTCCATCTCCATGCTTGGAAAGAAACCAAGAAAGCTGCTTGTGAGACACACACAGAGGAGTTGCCTTCCTTCCACACGTCTGCTTGACAACTGCACTGTAATGCATCTTTGATTCCCAGCCCCACTCCTCCCTTCAAGGCCTCTCCAGTGACCAATTTTACCTCTTGCTCAAAGTTTCAGTACCTTGGACACATTTGGGATTTGCTGAGTTAACAGCTTCATGTTAGAGTACTTGTTCATGAATATTGACAGCAAAAAGGGAAACCCCACACACAGAGCTGTGCTTGTAAAACTTCTGTGGATCTTCCAAAAGGTCAGCCTTGCCCTTCCCCACATCCAGCACCATCGTTCTGGGGAGCAGATCAGTTCTTGTTAGGCTACTGAAACAGACAAATTAACTAAGCAAAAAGCAGAGATGGCTGATGATCATCAAGCACAAGTGTGCACTTAAACATCCCCACACTGTTTCCAGGACTGACAGCTGTGAAAGGAATCATTAATTTCACAGTGATTCTGTGCTAACTCTGCTGTTTTTTTCTCTCAGGAAGTTCAAAAGGCAGGTTTTGGGCAGGAAACTAGGGAAAAGACAAGGAGCCCTAAAGAGATTGTGTGTTGGAAATCAATAGCAACTAGAAGAGTGAGAAGAGATGCCATTTGTAAGCAGTTTAATGTTCTGGCATTTGCATTGCCTAGTGATTAGAAAGTGCAAAAAATGCAGATGAGGACAGAGGGACTGATGGCAGAAAAATCAATGGCATCTTTACAGGCATCATTCAATAGCAGTGAAGGAAATTTGCCTTTTGCAGAACTCACCTCAGGTGGGTGTGAGCTGGCACCATCTCCTGTTCCCCAAAGAAGGATGTCCAAGCCTTTCACCTCCCACCTGCCTCTCATTAGTTTGTGCTGCTCCAGAGCTCAGTGGAGTGAAGAGAGAGGGAAAAGCCCAGTTCTATTCCTGAGCCTGCTGCCAACATGTTGGCTGGCCTTAGGCCATCGTTTCTGTAAAAGAAATTAGTGATACCTCTTCCTGCTACCTAAGTGTTGTGCAGCTCAATTAGTGAAGGCTTGCACAGTACTTTGAACATAGCAAACTGTAGAACAAGCAGCTGTTACTATAAATACACTGCTGGTCACAGAGTACCATCGACCACACTGTTTATTAAGCTGGAGCTGAAGAAAAACCTCACACTCACTGTGATCCATTTAATAGATCTACATTTATTTTACTGTGTACCTAAATATAAGCAAGGGGCTAACAGGACAGCTTGATTAGATACAGCAGATCTATGTCATTGCATCACAGCAATTTCACCTTCACACCGCCCATGGCCTGACTGAGGTTCTGACCTGGATCCTTGACAGCTGTGTCCTGTTTTCATACTTCTCTGATTAACATGAAGACAGGACATATGGAAGACACTTTCTAAACCAAGAACACCTGCACGAGTGACCATGACAAATGTAGGGATCAAATCCCCATGTTGACTGCAGGAGCACACAGAGATGAAGATTGCTATCTTCTGCATCAGGGACACATCCAGCTTGCCAGCAAAACCTTAGAGACATCATTGACTTTCAATACTCATTGACTTTGTCACCCAGGTTTCTCTTACTGCTGCACTAAATTTGCTGGGACTTGGGTGGAAATGACAGAGCAAGAACAGGGCAGAGTCCCTGGAATGGCCACTGTTCAAGATACCTATCTTGCAAATAACATTTCTAGGCCATCCTGGGCTTCTAACACCACACGTCTACATCTGTCTTGACTCACCAGACTGCCTTCACATGAAGCAGAGAGATTCCTTCACTAATTGACTCATTAGTAGAAATAGAGAGGTATCCAGATCATGACTCATGCAGTCTGAGACATCTCACCTGGAATAAAATGAATATGACCTAGAAACACTTTATCCCTGTTGCTGTTGATGCCTACAGCAGTGCAATATGACTCCACCCAGCAAGTCAACACAACATTATCTATATATTTTGTCTGAAAGTGGTGAAATGTCTAGATAAAATAGGAGACATCCAGACTGACGGATCTCTGCTTGCAAACAAATGGCTCCTTACAACTGATACTGAGTGCAAAAGCCACTAAGCTGGCAGCATGCTCCTCTTACAACAGCTCCTACAGTTGCTTCCCATGCAAACTTGTTTGCCTGGAAAAATCAGCATCAACTTGACTCTCTGCTTCAGAATTTAGTCACCACTGAATGTTTCAGCAAGCCCATGCAGAAAGTGATGAAGGGATAGAGCAAATGCTTCTGTTGAGAGAGGGAGAGAGACTGTCCCTCAACTGCCAATGTTTTAAGCAAAGCCAAGGACTCACAGGCCCTGCCAGCCAGAGCACTCACCAGGTTGACAAAGTCCTGGTAGCAGATCCTCCCCTCCGAGTTGCTGTCTGCCAGGGCCAGCAGGACCTCCAGCTTGTGGGGGTCCAGCTCCGAGCCGTGTCTCTGGAGAAGGGAGCGGAACTTCTCAGTGCTGATGTAGCCAGTGTTGTCAGGATCAAACTGGGATAGGAGAGGAAAGTGCTAGAATTAATCATTCCACGTTTCACACAACTTTGCCCCCATGTATTCATCACATGCAGCAGACCCACAGGGACCCCAGGGGCTGCTCTAGGCTTTGGTGACACTTTGCCCTGCAATCGCTCCATCTCCAGCTTCCTCTCACTGCCCAGGGACTGCAAAGCACCCTGCTGCAGAGAGGGATGAACCCAGGCATCATCATCCACACCATCACCCTGTCTCCACCCAACCTTCAACTAAGTCAGCTTCCTTCACCCTCCTTTCCCTTTGCATCATCATTTCTCTTGGTTATTTTCTATATCGTTCTTTATCTGGACCAGCAAGCAAAACAGAGATGCAGTCTGTGAGATAAAATGTACTGAGAACAGTTTTACTTCTCTATTTCCTAACACAGTTACAACACAGGAATACACCATCCCTCCTCAAGCCTTTTCTGTGCTCAGTGTTTCTGACAATCACCTCTCCAGACCACTTCTAC
The DNA here is from genome assembly GCA_013399075.1 of Chloroceryle aenea. NCBI lineage: Eukaryota > Metazoa > Chordata > Aves > Coraciiformes > Cerylidae > Chloroceryle > Chloroceryle aenea. The sequence goes on along the minus strand of VWZY01003999.1, from coordinate 46,601 downwards.
AGATGCCTTCAAAATGGTAGTGCTCTCACTGCTGAAGATGGATTGCAAAGAGACTCTTTGGACAGGGAGCAAAGCAAATGAACATGATGTCCAACTAAAAGTAACAAGGCAGCCACAAGTCATTTTCAGAACATAAACCAGAGTGTTTAGAAGGAAAGTCCCACATGAGATTTGGAGTGTATCCTATTCTGACCAAAAACATCCCTGTTTTCCCTCAGACTAAGTGGTTAATCTCCTAAAAATGCCACTGACTGAAAAGAGACAACAGCTTTGCATGGCTGTTCAAGCTTAGAACTGGTTCCAGTGGCATCTAGCCCACTCTGAGCTCCCCAGAGCACTCTTGCAAGGGGCTGCCAGCTCAGAGGCAGTCACACCCCCAGCCCCGACAAAGCCAAGCACATTTCCTTTGTGCTTTGAAAACCAGTGGACACAAGCTGCCAGACACAGTGGACACAGCCTGGCTAGCTGTGGTGCAGTCTGATCTTCGCCAGCTCTCTGTTGCTGGGAGATTTGCCTTTGATTTCCCAAACTTGGCTGTGAGGACCCTGGTGCTCACAGGCCTCCTTTTGTAGATAATGATATCAAGCTTGTTGGCTGGATTGAATGGCTGTCAGGGGGCAGGGTGGTCAGGAGGGAGTCTTTTCATGGAAACATTTGGGACATAAAAGGCCTTGGCAGAGCCAAAAAGGTCCTGACAATCCTCACTCTTTCCTAACAGAGAACAAAAGCTGAACAGGCGCTGGGCCTTCAATCAGACACAGAGGAGTAAAGGCTGGCTTGGCAAGGGAGGAGGCGAGAAGGGGGATGTGGCAGAGGATGCAGCCTGCCAGGGGCTGGCCTGGCACTGCTCTGCAGTGAGCAGAGCAGCTATAAAACAGACCAGCCTCGGGCACGGGCAGCTTGTTTAGAGGACGCAGTGCCCACGTGCAAGGATCTGGCTCCATCTCATTCTGGTCTGAGCACCTTTGTTGCACTGCGCCTGGGGCCCCTGCTGTCATCAGCTGCTGTGTTGAGGAGAAGCTGTCTAACCTGAGGAGGGGAGATCACAGCCCCTTGCTGGAGCAGGGCTGGTCTGCTGTTTTAGCAAAGCAGCANTGCTGTGTTGGGGAGAAGCTGTGTAAGCTGAGGAGGGGAGATCACAGCCCCTTGCTGGAGCAGGGCTGGTCTGCTGTTTTAGCAAAGCAGCAGCCACTCTGTGAGGAAACTGCTGGGCAAGTGGATTACACAAGACAAATCAATTGACCTGTGGACAGTCAGAGCTGGGCACCCTCCCTCACCCTCTGCCAGGGGTTGTTCTGTCCTTGCAAGGTGGCCTGGATATTCTTTCCTGACTGCTGGCACTCAGAGCCAAAGGTGGATTTCATCAGCTGTTTACTGTTAAATAAGGGCTTAATATTAATCCCTGAAGTTTAGCTCCTCTACTCCAGCCCACTCTAATGCTTTGAGTTAACAGATTAAATTCTAAAACCAAGCCCAAAATCAGGGCTTCTGCACTCAGGCTCAGCTCTGAGGGTTTTTGGCTCTTACCAGGATTCCCAAAGCAGCCTAAGTCTGCAGTGCCCAATCCCAGAGACACAGATACCCAGGAAATAAAGTATTATTAGTATAATACCTGAGATGACCTTTCTCAAGGGGAATTTGCAGAAGCTGGGAGATGACTCATTCAGTGAAAGGATCTAACACCTGCAATGCCATGGCTACTGCTGTGTTCATTCTTGTTTTCTGAAAACATTTGACCTAACCAACATCTTACTTAACTGCACCACTTTAACTGCATCTTGACATTTAAGATGTCAGAATCTATCTTGTCTAGGACAAAACCATTTGCTCCCTGAACGCTTAAATGCCTCCCTACTTTCAGGGGCAGGGTTGGTGTCAGAAGCATGTGACTCTCCCCATGCTGTGTGCTCATTGTTTGACTTTGTAGGAAAGACCAATGGCCACAGCCATGAGCAATGTGGCTATTCCATCACAGGGCAGAAGAGATACAGAGCTGAAACACACAAGCTCTGGAAACAAAAGAAATGCTCAGATCACAAAACACTTTTCCCAGACTTTACTCTGCTTTAAAGCATTCCAGAAAGAAACATTTTCTAACAGTGAACAAAAATTGCACAACTGCTTCAAAGCTTCAAAGCAGCCCACCCGAGGACACATGTAACGACTCCAGGCTCACTAGTGCTAGAGCAGATACGATCCTGTCACTCAAGATGGTACCATCCATACCTGGTTGTTACTGGCTGCAGGTTTTCCAGATGGACAGACAGCTGAAGCCTGTCCAGTGGCTACAAAACAGCCTCTGCTCCAAGGACGCTTCTTTCTCACACCAACAGGCACCAGCATTCTTCCTACAGCTCACTGCCTTCCTGCTTGTCCCACAGAAGTCAAAGCAGTGGCAGAAGGTAGCCAGTGTAGATGTGCCATGGAGCCTGTTCTCTTTCACCTTACTATGTATCATTTTCTTTTTGGTACTAAGTTAATGACACTAATTAGAAATAGCTTTTAATTTAAATGGTGAATCTGAACAGTATGAAAGAGTAAGAGGTGAAAATTAACAGCTGGCATTTGACCTAAAAAGACCTGCTCTGAGGCAGGACTAGACCACTGCTTCCAGAGTCTGCAGCAGAATCTTTTACTGTAAACTCCAGCCCTAGGGAGTCGTTTTATTTACGTTTAAACAATTTCTTTCAGCACATAAAAACCTCATCTATCATTATAGCACTCAAAATCCACCCCAACACTTCAAACTGCCTTCAACTCTGTTTCTGATATCACAACTAACCACAAAAATCAAGGGGTTGAGGTAGTCCCGCAGAAGATGTGTCCCCACACATGGCAAAACCAACATGTGACAGCACACTCAAAACACTTGGGTCCAGCAGTTAAAAAAGAGGCAACTGACCTTTGCTAGGCGCTTCATGTATTTATCCATGGTGCCCTCATTAAGGGCCAGTTGTCCCACCAGCCCAGCCGAGCACCTTTGTCTCGCCGAGAGGCCAGGCGGTGACCGGCAGCCAGCAGCGCGGCTGCGCTGAGCCCCGCGTCCAGCCCCGCAGGGAGCGCTGCCCAGGGAAAGCCTCCCAGCACTCAAGTCAGCACAGTGCCTTCCTGCAGTGTAGTTACTTCTGCCTCTGCCCGTCTACTCGGACAAACAAGCTCAACACAACCAGTGCCAGGCTCAGGAAGGCCATTTGCCCCCCCCCGCCCCCCCAGACAATGGGACACTAACGGCAATTTCATGCAAGGTTTCCTCTGCATTTCAATGACAATCATCCTTAACTCCCTTGATCCTCAACCAGACTCTTAAGCAAAAATGTAAATATGTTAATGACCATAGCAGCCATCTGACCCAGGATCTTAATTCCCTGGCCCAAAATAATCGACGTTTTCCTACTTATCCCTTATTTTAGAACAGATGCTCCATAAACTAAAGGCCCCACAGCAGAACTACACAACAAAAATATGGACAAGGGGCCCCACAAACTCTGATGGAAGTAGCAAATATGGTTGAGACAAGAAAATGAAATCTCAGATTGTTCCTCCTCTTTAATTAAAGACACATCAGCCACGGTTGAGTGAGCAAGTAGGGTGGAGGCTGGTGCTGCAGACAGACAATGGGTATCTTGGGAAAACACAGACATTTCACATCGTGCAGCCAGCTGCTCCTCTCCCCCATGGCAAACAGCCCTCTGGGGCAGCAGAGCAGCTGGAGAGTCAACAGCTGAACTGAGTACAACATGAGGATCCTTGGCTGCCTTTAGGACTGCAGGTCTGTTGCAGGAACAGGGAATTTGCTACAACCCATAGTTTCCTCATTGAGAGGCTTTGTCTTGGCATCACCCCGATCAGAAATTGTCTTTGCAATGGGCAAGGCTCCAAGCAACTTCATCTAATTTCGAAGCTGGCTTTGAGTTGGATCAGTCCCTTCAGATCTAAATCATTCTGTGGTCCCATGGTATCATCACTTCTGGGAGAGACTGGTCTGTCTGTCAGGCCACATGGCACTGATCCCAGTTTTACTCCAGACTAGGAGCAAGATTCTGGAAATAAAGTGTCCAAGCTTTATCTTCCCATCTCCTGTTATATGGAAATGACAGCTCTCATCTTATTTCCCACCAGAAAGGAGCTGTCAATAGCAGGTCTGCTTCTTGTTCACATGTAGGCCCTTTCCCACTGGGACAGAGGGGTCAATCACATGCAAAACCTGTTCATCTCCAAGGATTTCTTTCAGAAACCACTCAGAGCTTTGATGGATTTGAAGTCAGACTGTTAAGTGGCATGGTGTCCACAACCTAGGGATGTTAACAAGCTTTGGAAACAACAAGACCATCTCTAGCCTCAAGGGTCACACAGTTAAAATCGAGAGTCTCCAAGTCAGTACACTGAACTGACAGACTCCAAGTTGAAGCTGTGAAAGGACATTTAAGACAGGCATTGAAACTCTTCTCAAAATAGTCACTCAGTTTACCAGAGCCCACTCTCTACCTTTCCCCAGGCTCTGGTCACCCTGCGAGTTGTCAAGCAGGATTTTTTTTTGCTTGTTTTTAAAAAGCAAACAAACCAACAACGTGTCAACAGCATATGTAACACTTGCAGCTTTGATTAAGAAAGGAATGACAAGACAGAAGATGAAAGTCTGCTTTATAATCCAAATTATAATTGAGGGCAAAAAGCAAGGGCCGTTTGAGTTTCATCATAAACTGGTGGTGATGATCTTCCAAGCAGCTTGACGATCCCGGTCTCCCTTCCNGACGATCCCGGTCTCCCTTCCAACAGTAGGAGGTGCATGTGCAAGGAGAAACCCCAATCCAGAAGAGGAAGGCCAGTCAAAGATACCTGCACACCCTCTACATCAAAATCCAGCTTCTCACCATGAAAAGTCACCTGATGCAAATGGCCTGAACATGTGTTATAAAACATGAGTGCTGGCTCCAGTGATGCGCGCTCCCTTTCCCTGTAAATAATTAATTTACCCACCACTGCCCAGACAATACACAGTGATTAAGGGCTGTCCAGCAGTACTTTTAGTGCATGTTAGATTGCTTTGACCTGAGGTGAACCTGAGGGCTGGAAACATCATCCAGCTCTCAAAACCCAGCCTGCACTTAAGCAGAGAGGATACACCCTCTCTAGCTCGCCAAGCAGGGCCCCCAGACAGACCTGCTCCCCAGAAAACTGCAGTGAGAGAGCACAAAGCTACCAGCTCAGCATCCACCAGGGCTGGGAGATGTTCACAAGGCAGATGGCCCATCACCTGCATTCAGGTCAGTGTCTCTCTGCATGCAGCATGTGACAAAGTGGAAGTAGATGGAGCTAGTGTAAGATTCCTGTTTTCTGGTAGAGCAGAGCAGCCTGAAGGACCAGGTTCATCAGCTTACTGGCCAATCTGCAGAGGCATTTCCATTCTAATTTCTTTCTTTTAGTGTCTTAGGCATAAAGACAAGAAAGGGACCTACATTACTACCATCTGTTGCTACCTTCTGCAAAAGCACTTCATCTAAACAGACACTGTAAGCACAGATTCAACATGGACAGGAGAATCAAAGGATTCAGGAGTGCACCGCTGCTCAGTTGTACAGCAGACAGGAAAGAGGGCTTTGGAACCAGGTTTGATTCTTGGTTTTGCCAAAATTTCTGGAGTGAGCCCAGATCCCTCTTGCAGTGCCTTGCCTTCCCCATCTACAAGGCACAAGCAATTCAGCTGGGCCTGCGGGATCCAGCCCAGGGAGGGCTGCAGAGCACGTTCAGAGTGTGACTGGATGATGGCTCAAAGGCAAAGGGAAATTAGCAAGCCACAAGGCCAAGCAGCACAGGGAGAATCAGAACAGAACTGGCCTTCTGATGAGGTTTCATGTATAGGAACACATCAAACTCCCCAATGCCAACGGCAGCTGGACACCACATGGAACTTCTTGACTCCACACAGGTTCAGACCCCTGGTCCAAGCCACCATAAGCCAAGCAAATCCTGCATTCGGAGACACCAGGAATTTCTGGCCCTCAGTTTGCTGGGGACGCCTGTCATGCCTGGCCAGGTACTCAGAACCATCTTTCTGCCTCAATATGCATTTTTAAAGCAACTCTCTTCCCTATCCTTCCTCTGTCCATAGGTTTCTTGTTGCAAGTCCTTCTAAGACGCTAACAGGATAGAGCTGAGATGCACTCACAGGACCTGCTGAGCCAGTTTTCAGTCCTCTGCCATCCCAAGGACCCACCACCCTGAGTAAGCCCACTGCCTCTCTCCAGAGCAGCCTCCTGACAGAACACTCACAGGAATCTGCCTCCAGTCTCAGCTGGGGAATTACACACAGTGTTCCAGCCACCCGGAACTAAATTATTCAAAATATGCCACTGTGCTGGCTTTGAAACCAAAGCTGCTCCCCAGAAAGAAACCAGGGTAAATATGAGCACCATTATCAGCAGCACTGACAAGGAAGGAGATGCAGTGCTGAAAGTGAGGGATATAATTACATGATTAATGAGACAGCACGGATGGCAGGAGATGCCCTCCATTATGCCAGCAGGCTTAAAGCAAAGAGACATGTTTATAGACTGAGCCTTCTCCAGCTCTGCTGCTTCTTGGTTTATTTATTGAAGTGCATTAAGACTAATGGAAAGAAGCTGAGGCACTCTAAAATGTGGTGGGGCTTTTTTAGGTAGAAATATATTTTTAAATCTCGATCCAGCACTGGGAACCTTGCACACTTCACTGGATAGATGCCCTCAGCTGCAGCAACAGGCTGGGCAGGTTACAGCCCAGACTGGAGAGTCATGGATCTACTTACATCACCAGCCCAGCTCTGGAGCTGACTGTCCATATGTTTCTGAGATTGTGGACAAGATGAAGCCTACAAGAGATCACCTCAAGACTGCCATGACCAAACCCACCCTAACAGTTAAAACCTTTTCTTAAATCCTTAGGCAAGAGGTTTAAAACTCTTTCCAGATCTGCTTGTCAGCACTGGCCCAGATATTGTTATATGTACAATGCCCAATCTTTTGCTCTCCCTTTTGAGTTTCTCTAGATTTCAGGGCTCCACAGTCTCCTGAGGCAATGAGTTCTGCAGTTTAATTAAAATAAACCCCATTTTTCATCTGGATGGTGTAAGCCACTAAATATCAGAAGCTGAAAACAGCAATATCCATAATGCCACAACACAAAATATTCTCATTTATCACCACGTAATTATTGTTTATGTCTTTTTAGTCATGTCTTATTGGAGAATCTTCAAATCCTCTGTCAGTATTAATTACACCTCTCAGGACTTCTACATTGTGAGGGAACATAATGGGTAAGCCACTTCATTCAGAGCTGAAATGCAATACACTCTGGGTGGGATGCTGCATTTATTTGGAGTACATAACTGAATGCACAGTCTACCTCACAGCTGGGAGACAGACAGGTTTTAATCCCTATTGCTATCAGGAAAATTAAAAACAAGCAAACAAACCAAAGCCAAAACAACAACAACACAAAAAAACACCCCAAACCCAACACACAGCAGTCAGAATAGCTGTTCAGCTGGAGCTGGATTTCAGGCCAAGTTCCCACAGTCAGATCCATGTTTACACCCAGGTTAACTAAATGTATACAAGCATTTCTGTAAAATTCACTGCTAATGACAATGTCTCCCCTCACAGCAGCATCTCTGCAGGTAGAGATGAGGCAGTTGTGTCTTCTCTTTCAAAACAAGGGTTTGGTCTGATGTTATCTGGAAAATGTAGCATAGGTGATACCAGTGCCAATGAGTCAGGAGTAGCTGAAATGGTTTTGTTCCGTATATGGACATAAGCCCAGTGAATGATCTCCATCATATGAGGATGATACACTCTGTCCCAGCAGCAACTCTGGAGAATATTACACAGCAGCTGCTAAAGTTAGATAGTTTTGAATCAGCAGGGCAAGGTAACTTTCATCCACAAGATTTTAAGAAGCCAGTACTACTGATTTTCTGCAAGTCTGGGAATGCTGGAGGAACATCAAGATCTGCTTTTTACCTTTCTTCCACCTTTGAATCAGCAATGCAACCCTTCCAACCATGCCTCCAAAACTCCCGTCCAAACACGGTGACAGGCACCCACACCACTCCCAAAACTGCAGGGCTGTGACAAAACCTCAATGGGACAAAGCAGATTTGTTGTCCTAACAGCAACCCACAGCAAATGAACTGATGACTGATACTGAGTAATGCATAATTGAAATAGGACTTCCCTAAAATCAGTCAGAAAAGGCTACATAAAATAGATTATGTTCAGCTGATATTATCTGGATGAGATTCCAGACTTGATGCAGATCCGAAGGCAAGACTGCTGGTGTAACTGATTTCTGCAGAGCAGCTGACATCACCTGGCAACCCTGTGTTTGAGGACTTACTGTGACACAAACTCAGGCTGTCACACATTCAACGTGCTAAAATCTGGCTATTTGGCAGCTCTTAAAAATAAAACTAAGCTAGAGATGGAGATGCCACTAATGGGGTCCCATGAGAGTTTGTCCTTACCCCTGTAGAATTACCATTAGTGACAGGAGAAAGCATGAGATAAGTCTGCATCATGCTCAAGCAGCAAGTTACTAAGCATGAGCTGGGTCTTTTGGTAAAGCTGGGTGCTTGCAAACAATACATATTGCAGTGAAAACAAATAGAAAGCCACAGGGCCAGGAGCCAAGAAATCCAGTCAGCTAGGGAATGAATGCCACCTTCAGAAGCAGCCACTCCGGGAGGGGAGGAAAGAGCCTTGTTTGTTACAGTGAGAGCTCTCAAGGTAACTGCCTTCAAAAAAGGGAACTGCAGGTTTGTAAATGAGGTGACATTATCACTTCTTTTGGCACTTTGTTACTGGTATAGTCTGACTGGCTCCCCTGACAGGCTCAATTCATTAGCTTATGAAAGGGAAGGTTAAGCAATGACTTTGTCACTGTCCAGAAGAACCACAAAGGGAACAGAAATTTGGCAGTAGAGGATTCTCCACGATGACAAAGGTATAATCACATCTAGGGGCTAGAGGTGAAAGCTGGGCAGCTTTAGATTAGAAAAAGTTAATTATTTTTACTGTTAACAAGTGAAACGTCTCACTAACTTCACCAGAAGTTTTACAATTGAATTGCAAGCTCTGCTAGGAGGAGATGAGGTATGGCTGCAGGCTGGTTCCAAATGGAGCCTAGAGCTGGGTGTATTCATTATTTCTATGACCTCTGCAATTTAAATACTTGAGAGCAAGCAAACAATCCTGTCTTGTGTCTTTCCAGGGTGATCACAAGCGCAGTAAGGAACCAGGCTACTGGAAGCTGTGGGTGGTTTACATTGTTTCTTAGGACATAAATCCAAATCAGTCCTGGATGACACCCAGACTGCAGGTTCCATGCATGGAGGGCTGCAAGGGTAAGGTCTGCAGTGTTTGCTATGCCAATCATACTTTGATTTAAGAGTAAAAGAGATTTGCCCAAGTGCCAAAGCTGCACAACCACAAATCAGAAAAAAACAAGCTGCACTTCTGGCTCCTTCCAGGCTCTTAATGGATACAAGGGACAACTGCAAGGCAAGGCACAGTGTTTCTGGAGCTCTCTTTGCCACAGTTTTCAGATAGAAAATGCACCTAAAGTCTTAAAGCAAATCATGACTAAACAAAGACTCCACAACAGAAATACAACTAACTTCTCTGAAGTGCTGTCATGGGTTCCCAGCTCAAACCGTGCAGCTGAGGCAGAGGAGTTCTCCCTGCAGCTGACAAAACACAGGGCTGGCCTGGGACTAGCTGTGCCCTGCAAGCTGAAATGTCTCTGTGCAGCCCAAACATGGTGAACAGGGGATCTCTTTTACATACTCACCAGCATGACAACGAACTGTACCACGGCATGGTTTGAAATCCTTCTTTTAGGCAGTTACCAGGAGAAAGGCTCCTTCTCACAGCATTGACAAATCCTCCCAGAGCCTGGCCCTGCCCAAGCAGTATGAGGGGCTCCTCACTGCCTTAGGAGACAGGAGCAGATACTCCCTTCACAGTCTCCCACACAACAGAGCACTCCTCTTGTCAGTCAAACCTGCACTCTCACAGAGCCCCTCTCCTCGCCTGCCTCCCCCCATTTCTGCCTCCTTTACTGAACTAATCAGATTTTCATGTGTAGAAGGCTCACACATGCTTTAAAGAGCACCTGCTCCCTCCGACAAGCCTGTGAGCTCTTCTCAGGCTCTAACATTCCCCTTTCACTTGAACAGAGTGGGTTGAATTCAGTTTAACCATTCAAAGCTGAAGCCCCCCATGGGCACCCACAGGCAAGCAGACCTCCCACTTAGCTTTCCTGCCACCCTGCAGCAAAGAGACCTGCTCCTTCCACAGCATGGGTGCAAGCTATAGGGGACCAGGTGCACAGCAGGCTGGGGACCTTTGACTGAGGCCTGTGGTCCAGACTGGTCTGCATTGCAAGTACAGGGTCCTGGCTGCATTCAGACAGACACGGCAAGCTCTGACTACTGCAATTCACCAGCTCTGTTCCCTGGCTAACACTTAACACGCACGTTCAAGTGAAGAGACAACTTTCCAAAACTGAAATGACTCCAGTGTAGATGATTTGAAGAAGGAAACGGAGAAAACACAGGCAACAACTATAATTAGAGAGACAGTATAATTAAGAACAATGCATGTTACACTCCTCAGGAATGAGGAAATCCAGACAACCTCCCAAAGCCACCTGAGAGCTGCAACCATTGCAAACACAGGGGAAACAAGCCGGGAGGGAGAGACAGGAAGACCAGACTGAAGAGGAAGGTTAGGCAATGGCAATACTCTTCCCATTCATGCCTTATGCTGCATCTCTGGGAAGCGGGTAGAGGGTGAGGGAAAGGAAATTAAATCTTCTCACCTGCAGGGTAACTAGAAACACAAATCTGCCCAAAACAATCCCAGCACGCTTCCACTGGGGATTAATTAGCCCATCAAGTGGGGACAGCTTCTAGCAGAGCATCTTCATGGAGCACACCGCAGACTGCTGAGCTTCGGACGGTCACAGAGAAGAAAATGTAAAGACACAAAAGGAGAACTGCGGAAGGGGCAGGAGGGGAGGGCAGCCCAGACTGGCTGAGAGGAAGCCCAGATGAATGGAGAAAGGCAAGCAGGGAGGTGAATGAGTGAGAGGTGATGAATGGTAGGGAGGGCATGGAAGTTTTACACAGGGCAGACAGCAAAGACAGACCTGAATGGGGAAGACTGAAAGATGCCGCTTGAATGGAGGGGGAAAGAGGGAGGAGAAATGAGGCAGAGAGAGAGCTGAGCAGCACAAAGTGAAATAGTGCAGGCAGAATAGCTTCCCACATGGACTTGACGAGGCCTTAGAGAGAGAGACAAGTAACACAGCATGAACTTTAATCCAGGAGCAGAAAAGCTGCCTGGACCAGACAGTTACTGTCGTCTGTCCCTGCATAATCCCTCCACCAACAGGCAGCTTCTTTGCTCCCAGTAAACAAATTCTCATGAACCAAGAACAACTTGAACAGCAGCCACCAAAAGCAAGAACAGCCCCCATCAAAGGACTTGTAGCAAAACTGAGCCAGTGACATGGAAACAGATGATGGGATAAAGCAACAAGACAATTACAAGCAGCAGCCCAAGAGATGCAAGTGTAACACTACTGGAAAGGTGGTGCAGTTTCTATACATGACACAGAAACACTGCTTATCATCAGTGTTATTTGCAAACACAGCTTTCTTCCCATTCTAAAGCCAGACACATTTTTTCAAAAAACTTTTTCAAGAAAACGTTTGGGGATTTTGGTCATGACAAGACTTTCTGGTGAATTTGCCTTGGCTTTGAACATCGACTGCTTAGAAGAAGTTCCCTTAGATTCTACAAGGCCAAAACACTGGACATTACCATTTTCAGAGTGGTTCATTAGCAAATTGCCAATTATGTTTATGTTCAGAGTGCCCAGATGGTTTGGCTCAAATCAGATTAAATATTTTGCTCAAAGAGAAAGAAAAAGCATTTTCCCATTTTTGGGGGGAATTGCAAACAAAACTCTCCATATCATTATTCACCCACCTCCACCCTTTTCACAGCTGGGGAAAACAAAGCATTTACAAAGGATACATCTTACTACTTGAACCTCACTGGCAGAGCTGAAAACTGGACACACTCCCATCCCTTTTGGGTGTGCAGGTTTAGATAAGCCAAGGTATCTGTTATCCTCCCACTTCTATCAGTCATCCACTACATGATCCTGTGCCAAATCTAATTCTCCCAACTGCAAAGCAGAAGATACAGTGACTTACTCCAAAAAGGATAGTGTAAGGCCTTAAATCATAGCCCTTTACTCCATGCTCAGACTACTTTCATATTTGTCAGGAACAACCACTTAAGAGCTAATTTGGTGTCTGGAGTTCATGTTCCACTTGCTTATAAACAGATTCCACCGTCACACAAGTTGAAAGGAGAGGTCAGAGAAACCCAAGAGAAGCTGGGACACAGCCCTCAAAAACAAACACAATGGAAAGGAAAGCAAATTTAAATTTAAGGCTTGACCCTCCTTTGCCTTTTCAACAGGTCAGGGAAGTCAAACATACAAACTGACTTTGTAAGTGTTGCTGGAGGAACCATGAGGGGCCCACCTGTGTCTCAACTTGAGACTCTGGTTCTCTTCAGATATTCCTCACACCAAGCAAACATACCAATATCAGTGCAGTTAATTTCAGGCAAAAAATGCCAGCATCCTGGAATCAGAGCACATGCCCTAAGTCATCTTGAGAAAAGATATGAAGATTTCTTCACACACACACAAGAAATAGCAAAGGAATTCCTGAGAAATCTGGGCTGGATCATCAATCCACCTCAGAAAGGTTCAAGAATATAGGACAGGGATTTGAGATCTGCCAGCAGTCAGGTCTCTATCACAGAGTGCATTTTGAAAGTACAATTTCCACTCTTCATGATTCACAGTGGTGGTAGTACCTAATAAAGAGTTCCACTTCATGACCTGGAACCCAAGGCAGAGGGATGAAGTAATTTGCTCAAGGATCCAAGAGGCTTAAAATGCTACTGTGACTGAGATGAGCTGCCTGTGCTCCAGCTACCTCCATGAAGCAATCCTGTATTGCTACTTAACTGACTAGTAAAAATTGCAAGTTGCCAAATAATAGAGAGAGTATTTGGGGTGGGGGTGTATGTCAAAGCTCCCCAAGAAGTACCAGCCAAGCCTGGTGATACCCACAAGCAGCAAGAAAATATGTGAGAGTCTCTCCTGGAAGCAGAAGGGAGGTGAAGAGATCGATGTGCATTTGCACAGCCACACACATGCTCACACAGCAGTGGCAGAGGGACTGTCAGGGTCTCCAGAAAGGCTGCACTGCCAAAGCTGACAAGCTCAGACACTGCAACTCCACAGGCCAGTTGAACCCACGAAGAACCATTACTACAAATAGATGAACGTCTTGCTTTTCCATCTGCCAGCCTGGGCACAGGCAGCTCATGTTACATATGGCACTGGGGGGAGGGAAACAGAATATGAATGATTCTCGATTCAGTGAAAGTAGCGTGAGCTGCACAGCTGCTGCAGTGTGAGCGAGTCCTAACAGCACCACCGATTGCTTTGGGTCAAGAGATCAGAGCATTTCAGCCTGCTTCCTGCCTTGCACTTCATCCCAGCTGCTCTCGTCTCCCTTTAGTGCCTGCCTGCAGGAACAGCTAGCTCCCTGGAAGAAATCCAAACACAAGGAGAAGAGGTTATGTGTGCCTGAGGGAGGTGACAACACAAGGCAGGTCACTGCTTAGTCTAAAAGCATTCAAGCAGGGTCAACACCTACTAAAAATAAATACACACATAGCCACTAAACGGGAGAAGGATTTACTCAGATGGGACAGCCAGGAGTTCAGGCGTGCTTGGGGCTCCTTGAATCTGCATCCCTGGGAAACTGGCAGCTATTACAGCTGAATCAGGCAGACTAGTGCTGCCAGCAGCTGGGAGCTGACAAGTCATCCTCCTTCCAGGAAGGGCTGCTGTCGTGCCCATGCTGTTAGGGACCAAAACTGTCACCCCCTCCCATCACACACCCAGCCTGGGAACTCTAGTTCTTTCCTGCTCCCCAAATCTAAGTGTCCCATATCAGACAGCCAAGGCAAAGCCACTACCACAGGCCAGCCAATCTTCTTATGCAAATGAACTCAGGGTAATTGGGACAGTTATAATGAGACCCTGACAATGTTTGTCTTTGTGCGTACCAGTGGTAAACATAGTCTGAGCTGCTTTCTAAGGATGGGGGTGAGGGGAGAGCTGCACTGAGGGACAACACCTCAGCTTCTCAGAGGGATGATAAGGAAGTAAGCACTGTTTAAACACAAGGATGCTCTCAGAAGTGTGGAGCTGATGGGCCAGGAAGGAGGCAGATGCTGCAAATAAGTCACTGGCTGGAAGTCTCAAAACCATTTTGGGAAGCACAGCTACTGTGGCAAGCCCATGTTGCTGTCCCCCTGTGTTACAACCTTCACTCTACAGACAGAAAACTTCCACAGCATTCATCCAGCTATGGATCTCAGCCCACAGGAATCAGACACTCAAGAAGAGGTCCCACCAGCGCCAAGACTGGACACACCACAAACAACCCCTCAGAGCAATTGCTGATAGTCTCCAGGCTGCAAGTGCACCCGGGCTGGCTCTGTCTCAGTCACTCCTGCACTGACAGCTTTGCCTCTTGGTTATCTCAGCACACTTCAGCCCCATGAATCTCATATATATGCTCTGCTTTTGTTGTAGCTCTCCACAGCCTATGCAGCAGCCATGGAAGAAACCTAAACAAAAAGCAATCGCCCCCTGAAATCCTGTCATGCAAACAAGACTCTTCCCACCCATTGCCACAAGGACTGAATGGAGAGGGACTGAACACCCCCCACCCACCCCTGCCTGGTGGTCTTTTTGTCTCGTGACCTTCCCCACACAAACACAACCCCACAACAATCAGCCAGGCAACATAATGTGCCAGCGCCGGCTTTCCCAGCCCTTCAAGGCAAGCTGGGGCGGGAAGGGGGGAGAGGTGGGGAGAGCTGAAAGGGTCTGCAGATGAAGAACACATAGGATGGGCAAGGAAATACTGAGCAGTGTTCTAATTTCTACTTGTTCAGTTCCAGGAACCAGGATAAAAACAGTTTTAATGAAAGAAACAAATGAAATGCTATCTCAAATGGCTTAAAGGGACATGGGAATACCAGCCAGTGGGATTTTCATACAAAAAAAACCCCAAAACATCCAACTATGCTTCTAAATTCTGTAAACATCCTTTAACATTTCCTCCAATAGGCCCACAAAATTGAGTCCTGTGGTGCAGACTTTGATGTTTTTCAGACTCTGCTGGTTTTACTCTGCTATCTTTGAAACTTAAAGTCTGAGATGGATTAGGTAGAAAGATTTTCATTTAGACTGAGAAAAGACTTTTTTTTTGCAACAGCTTTAGGCAGCATCAACATAGAAATCATCCCTGGTGTGATGGTTCCAATGAACAGAAACTTTCTGCTGGTGTGTCCTAGCTATGGGAAAAAAAGTCATCACCTGTGCTGCTGACAGCAGGGAGTAAACATGCCTCCAGGCCCCAGACTGGGGGAACAGATACCTTGTTGGTCTCCTGATCTGCTCCTAACAAGTCCTTGGAGACCCTTGTTGCTCCTTCCTGAAGATGATATGTGTCCTTACCAAAGGGTAAGGGGAAACTCCCACCTTCTGAAATAGCAACGTATCCCCCCTGCTGCCTGTGAACATACAGGAAAAAGAAAAAGACTCCACAGGAAAGCAAACCAAATAAAGCAAAAAGAAATACCCAGTCCTCAGGGCCTGGATTCAGTGAGCTTAGCAGAGCCCTCGGCTACACTTCAGAGCACTGAAAACACAGACTAAGTACCTCTATAAGGAAAGGAGGCTGTGCTTTTGCCAAAAGCTGAGATCTGTGTCCCATGAAATCCTGGCAGCTGAGGCAGGAACAGAAAGCCAAGCTACAGGAAAGCACTTGTGTGATTTACAGACACATTAGCCACCTAGGGAGCATGATACAGTAAGAAATGACATCTCAACTCCAACTGCCAGCACCCCTCATAATGCTGCTATCATTGGCCACATCCTTGATTAAAGCCCAGAGTGGAAACCACCTGATGAGCCAGGTATGAAACCACCTCCACGGGCTGATGCAGCTGATGTAAAGAGACAGAAAATCTTGACAAAGGCCACGTGCAGCAGCTGGGTGCAGGAGGCCACTCCCAAACCCAGCACACAGTGCACCAGGCCACATCTGGCCAGCTGACCCTGGCGAGGGCGCATGGAGCTGCAAATGACTCTTGCCTATGTCCTGACATGAACTGGAGTAACTGGAAGAGCAGCAGCACCGAGCCCACACACAATTGGCAAACTTCCCACAGCACGGATGCTGTCTCCTGTCAATCCACTGCAGCCTTAATCCGCTGTGGAAAGATCCCATCAGCACCATGCTAAGAGGCAATCTTTCAAGCCAGACACTAACAATTAAGGATAGTGAAGATGAGGGAAGAAAGGACAGATGGAGCACAGATGTAACCAGGATCTGCTCATCATATGGAGTGACTTTGAGGAGCTGGACGGGAGATATTCAGGAAAGATTTTTAGCCTTGCTCAGCCCTGCAGTAAAGTACTACACATAAGCAGGTAAGGGACAGCAGAGCTATTGCACCCCCAGGGACAGAGTCAGGCTCCCTGTTTGTTGTCACTAGAAAGGAAGTTGCTGTGGCCCAGCTGTGAAGCTGCTCGGGGCTCTGCAGCATTTCTGTCCCATGTAGGATAGGCATAAACCTGCTGCTGGTGTGAGGATTTGCATCCCGAGTCTGGGCATTTCCCCATCACGGAGGGGAAAACAGAGTTTGGACTCAGTTCATTCCACGGACAAAGTTTTCAGCAGATTCCCACTTCAGGCAATGGCAGAATCTTCAGCACAGTTACCACATAAACTAGAAAAATATCTGTGTTAACTGGAAGCTGGCCATCAGCCTCCTCACCAATCAACCAAGGGAGGGAAAACCACTAGAAAACAAGCCAGTCCAACTCCCATGGCTGTCAGACTCTTCTCTTAGCATTTCTACACTACAAAATCTCTCTGCATACATAAGTGTTTGTTGTAGCAAGTAGGAAGTACAACAGACTGGGTTGCTTAGCTGAGATTAATTCCTGTCCTACTGCATAAAATAATTCATTTCACTTTCCATTAGTCTTTATTATGGCAATGAAAATTAAATGGCCGTTTTAATTGACCAACGTTGCTTGCTCCAGTTCTCACCTCTACAGTCAGGAGGCAGCTAAAGTAAAAATTTCAGTTGTAGCAAGTATCCAGAAGAAAAGCAGCTACATTTTGCCTGCATACTCACCTGATGTCCTTCAGGCAGATACCAGCATTTAGAGAGGCTGTGACCAAGGAAGATGCTAGCAACGAATTTCTTTCCCTAACATGAAAGATGCTGGCTATTAGCAAGGCTTGGGTCCAGCACTTCACCTTAGAAAAAAAAAGTAAAATAAACCATAGAAGCCTCAGGGAAAAAGATAATTTCAGCCTGAATATTCCCTTCTCGTTGGCACAACTTTATGGTGCGTGTCACAATATTGTCCCTGCGTATTTGCAGCTGTCCCTTCAGCCCAGGCTCACCCTAGTGATAAGTATTTGTCTCACAGTGCTAAAGAGAAGAGCAAGAAGTGGCAGTGTGTCCAGAGTACAGCCTCTCAACATCTGAGGAATCATCACAACCTCACATGCTGGATAAATGAAATTTATCACATTAATGCTCTCCCACGGAAGGGGTGCACGTTGGGTGGGCTTCCTTTAATAAAACCCTCAGTGAAAGAAAGCAAGTATTTCTATGTTTGCATGCTTAAAGAAACACCATAACATTAAAATCAGGGGAAGTCCTTACCTTTCTGAAATCAATAATGAAATTAGCACTGGACCCTCAAAGGAAGCAAAAGAGGCCCCTTCAGAGGATCTGGGATTTCATCTTGTGTTTAAAAACCCACAGTATTTATTTTAATGACCCACCAAATCCTTCTAGTCCTCTACATCCCTCTATGAAAGCCTAATAATGACAAATTATCCACTAAAACTTGGCTTTTCCTGAAAAATAGGATCTGGACAAATCTCCAAAGATGGATATTTCTGTGGGTACAGTGAATTTGGACTGTGATGCTTTGTTTTCAGATAACATTGCATTTCACAATTTCATGGCTTCCTTGGAATAACATTTGATACAGAAAAAGTATAAGTGATACTCACAGACAAAAGAATAGCCAACTCTCTGAAACCACAGGGCCTCTCCATTTGTGTTCCTTTTGTAACAGATATAGCCTGAGCCACAGAATTCCAACTAAGAGATCCTCAGCCAACTTAAAAATTCAAGCAAACCATTGCCATGCAACATTAAATGTATTCATTTTTATGAGCATCAAATTCCACCTATTAATGGATCAGTCATCCTCTGCAGCTTCCCATTTACATACCCAGCCTGCAAGCTGCCGAGGGGCCAGCGGACACAAAATACATGAATCCATTACCTCTGAAAAATGAAACTAACGCCCATCGTAACTCCACTTAAAGGCCACATTTTCTTTGCAAGCAGCACCCAGTGTCCATGCCTGAGAACCACACAGCCCATAAAGGCACCCCAGATGCACTGAACCCTCTGCTTTGAGACTGCAACTGGCATGCACGCAGCGTTCCCAAATTAATCACATTCAAGCCCTATACAAAGAGTGAATTCCTTGGAGTTACATTTTCACCAGGACACTAAACCTCATTTAGTACACGGACTAAATTCAAAGGCCTGAGCCTTGCTATGAAGACAGCTTATCTGAACATACATTAAAACCCTGGAACAATTCCTCAGCCCTTTTGCCAAGCCAGGCAATATTACCAGCTTTAATGTAACAGCACTTTTGATCTTGTAACAGCTAGAGCAGTGCTGGTACATCTATTATTCCTTCTGGAACAGAGCCGTGCTCTTATATCACACCTACAGTTCACTCTTTGTGCACAGCTGTCTAGAAACAGATGTGAGAGAGCTTCTCAGCAGCATGTACCCCTTCTATCATCCAGGAAGGAGAATGACCCTCTCCAGTGCCCAATCCAGGACCAATTACAGCTATGGCAAGAAGAAAGGCATCTATTTTAAGCTTGTTGAAGAGGTAACTGGGTGCCACAGGCAGAGGGATGGTCATGAGGGAAAGTCTTCTGTAAATTGGTTCTCTTTTTTCTCAACTGGGTATCCCACAGGTAGACAGCAGCTTGAGGAAGGAGGAGCAATCCCATGATCAGATGGATTCCATTCCTTTTTTAGGTCTGTCACAGGCTGTCCCCCATTGTAACAGGATATGATCACTCCTCTCCTTATTCCATGTTTCCACCTGCAAAACTAAATGAACTTACACTGGAAAACGAGCTACAAAGCCCTCGAAGAGGAAGAGCTATTGTAGTGCTGAATAAGGCAAATCCCCTACAGCCCACAGCCACTGCAGTGACACAAGCAAAAACCCTGAGGTGCAGAAGGATGAGGCCCTGAAGGAAACTAAAAAGCTAAGAGAAAAGATGAAAGAAACTGAACATGGAAAGTTAATTCTGCTTTGAACATTTACTGACTAGAAGTCTTTCCCAAAAGTGACAGAACTGCAGTCAGCAATCAGGGCTTTTGGGCTGGCATCCAGGCTGTTAGGTGAGATCCACACCTCCCAAGAGATCTTCCTCCAGGGCTTACTCAGAGCCATCTCCCAGGCATCAGCTACAGCAGTTTTTCAGAAAGGAAGGGCAGGAACTGTTAGTTGAGCAGGAAGGAAGAAGTAAACACCACTTGTTTATTCACAGGTCTTACTATTCTAACTTGTTGCTTGCATCAGATGTCACAGGGATAAGTACCTGTTTAAGAAAAAAAAAAAAAAGAAGGGAAAAAAAAAACGGAACAGCAGCAAATCTCCCCCCCTGCAGCTAATCCAATTAAGACACAGGATAAAGTTGTAGAGGTTAATCAGATCTGAGCCATTGGGTCGCTCTCTGCTGCTGCTTAGTGACATATCCGGTGAGCAACACCAGTGAGAGGAAGGCCAGGCAGAAACACCACCGATCGAGCTGGCCCGAGGAGACAAGTGCTGCTCCCCTGCTGCATCAGGCAGGAGCACACTGCAGGGCTCTACGGTGGGGGGGCTGCTGGGCTCAGAGCTTGGCTGTCCCATTAAGCCATATCAGGTACCAGGACACTGTGACCAGGGGACTGCATTAGGCTGTCCTCACAGCAAAGACCAAGACTATGTCTGCAGGGTGCTGCCAGGTTCATAACCAGGATGGAAATGTACTCAGCAAGGAAAATATCTGCCCACATGGAGCTCCTCTTTCTTCGTGTTGCATTAGCTGAAACTCTCTGCTTACCAAGGCTGCAGCAGGGAGAGTGAGGGGTGTCCCAGCTGGAAGGTAACCTCTCCTTGGACCCATCAGACTGGGCTCGGACACAGAACAGCACATACAGTGCTGAGAGGAAGAAACTTTTTCTATACCCATAGAATACTTGGACCAGAAATTTTTCTTCTCTCCTGGACAACACATGCCAGCCCTTCGAGAGGACAGATGGAGCAGTGACTCCAGTAGGATGATAGAACTGAAGTGACAGCAAGAAGATGATGAAAGGCGTGTAAGCACCGAGCTGCCAGTGATGCTGATCTCTTTGGTTGCCAGAAATATTGTTTCACTTAAATGATTCCTAACCCAGTGACCACCATCTCCCCTCCTGGAGGGGAACTGGCTCTCTTGATACCACTCTGCCACATTGGCCTCGGATAGACTCCTCTCTCAAATTGTTCCTCCTTGTCGGTCAATTATTTAATCCAAGGGCAGGGATTACCACTGGTTTTCAATTTCCCAAAAGAACTAAGATCCATAGCCCCAAAAATCAGAACTTTTGCCCTTCCTGTAGGAAGTTTTATCCTTCCTTTAAAGACAAGGAGTTTTATAGCAATCAGCCATGAAACTTGTCAGGAGAAAAATGACATTTTATACTCTGAACTTGAAACACAGAACATTTCAGATTAAAAATAGCTTCCCTTTTCACTGTCTGCCAGATCTGGGAGGGAGGTGAAAATCCACAGGGACTTGATTTAATGCGTGAAAAAGCAGAATTCTCTAGCAGTGAGTATGCACACACACTTATTTTAGGTCAAATAATAGCTGTGCAATAATACTTAGCTTAGGTGGGAAAACCAAAGCTGGGATAGACCAATGCTAGCTGGTACTCTGGGACTGAGCACCATGACAATTCAAGTGCACCCATCGGAATGGGTGGGGGAAACACATTTAAATAAATAAATAAATAAACACAGTTCTCATTCCCTCACAGTTTTCCTGCCTTTAAGATGGTTTCTCTTTCAAATTCCAACTACCTGTCCCCGCAGTGGCAATCAGGACATGTATCTTGCCAAGATACAAGATGCTGTGTCTGTGACACAGGCAGGCCAGGTCACAACCTTCCCCCTACAACAGGCAGCTCCAGATCAGCCTCCCTCATTTCACAGCCATGTAGTGGGACAGCAAAGACACCTGGTACACTATTTAACCTCCCTGTCGGGGTGAAGACAGGCCATGCACTGCTGGCAACTTTCTGAGGAACCATACCTTGAGCCTGTGCAGCTCAGAGTGAACAACTGCACAGCTTACTCCAGAGCACCCTGTGCTCTGCAAAAGGGCCAGCTCTGCTTTTTGAGGTGAGGAGTTATTGATCAGAAGAGTAAAGCAGCATCATGTGTTGCTCTGCCACCAGATAAGTTGATAGACCCTTGCAAAGGAGAACAGGAATCAGCAGGTACAGCTTTGACTCCAACAATACAGGCAGTTAAACATCCAGTATTAAGAGCTACTGAGTAACACAGGAGTTATGGGACAGAAAGAGGGTTACCTCAGTAGTCTGATTAAGCAGGAAGAATGGCCAGTCTCCCTCCAAAATCCCTCCCTCCAAAGTAGTGTAGGATGACAGAAGTTGGATCATCTATACAATGTTGATAAGTGTCTTGTCATTGGCAATGGACACAAGACTGAGGTGCTCAGAAACAACCCCTCTCTGATGTCACCATCACAACTGGCACACACAGAGCATCCTCACCACAGGAAGCAGGTCCCGAGCAGGGCTGCCTGCTAACATCAGAAAAACACCTCGGTGTTCCCACTGGACACAGCCCATTCAGCTACACCTCATGGGGAACAGTGAACAGAAAGTGACCTTAGAAAAGCTACAGCACTCACACTGCAGAGAGCACCTTTCCTTGAATGAACTGCTTTGGCTTGTGTGGGGTGTGTGTAATTCAGGCTGGTTTAGGCTACAAGAAACCATCCAATGCAGCTTTGTCAAAATTCCTCCCACACATCAGCTACATAATTAATAAGGCTGAAAGAGAATATCATCCCAAGCTGGTATTCAGATCCTCAGTGATCAGTAGAGCTTTTGGTTTGGCCTTAGAAGTCAGCCATTTGAACATCATGCATCATACTACACGCTCGGTCATTAAATGCAGGCTTATGAACTCATAAAGTCACTGTTGCTTGCAAGTGTGGAGTAATTTTTTTGCATGAACTAGTTTGTTTAGCAGTAGTCCCAAAAGTTAATTAGTTTTCACAGTTTTATTACTCCATATGACCAAATAACAGGCTAGAGCTTCCAGTCAGCTGGAACCACATAAGGTCCAGAAAATTATCACTGTGCTTTTCAGGACTCTTTCCTAGGGCCATAAATCAGCAGCTGGCAAATGACTTTCAGCCTTAGCTCTTCTTGGCCACCGGTCTCAACCCTAAAAGATACCATAAGGCTCTAAAGGAGACAACACCAGAATATGTAATGTGTTGAAGGCACAAGAGCAACCTTGCACACTTCACACATATGCACAAGACACCCCCAAACACATATGTGCAAAACATGCCCCAGGGCTGGCAAGTCCAAGTGGATAAAGCAAATGTGCAGCTCAATAAAGATTCTTCAGACACTTCAATTACATTGGAAGAAAGTTATTCCTCCAGCCACGGTCTCCAAGCACAGCTCAGAGACCAGGGACAGCAGCAGCAGCAGGACCATCTCCCACACTCTGCACAGCAGTCCCCCACAAAGGGGCTGCCTAAAGGCACCAATCAATGTGAAATAAACATTTCTCCAAAACCTGAATACGACTGCCAGGGGACACGTAAAGGAAATATGTTTGTGCCTTTCCTGCTGGAGAACAACCCAGAGACACAAATCCAGCAATAACAAGACTGTGCATAAAAGCAGCTCCTCTATTAGCAACCAAGAGGGAGTAGCTGAAGGAAGAGGCAGCAGTTCAAACGGAAGAAGGAGCCACAAGAAACACTTTGATTTTCCTCCCCAGTGCAAACAACAAGGCTGAAAAGCAGCATCCTTCCGTGAAGGCCACTGCCTGCAGAGAGGAAAGATGCTCAAAACCCACTTGCCATTATGTCTCAGTGTGAGGGTAAGTAAACGTGTGAGAAGAGTGGCAGGAAGCCAGTGTGGGGAAACAAGCACAGGGCTCTGTTTCAGAGCCGGAGAAGAACTAAAGACCCACCTTGCTCTCCAAGTCCCCAAGGGCACACACTGCTCTAGTACCAGCCCCAGCACAACATACAGGTGACATTAGACACATAATGGGGTCATGGACCATTGTCCCACTTGTTTCCAAGTGCTTTGTTCGACCGAGTCAGAGCATGCAGGATCAAGTCTTTCAGTAGCTTTGGTAAAACTTGATGGGTTTCACCTTTTATTATGCCAAGAGGTCAGCATGGCTATGTCTCACTGGCTGTAGGCTGCCATCAACAAGCACTTCCACTACCATCACACAGCACAAACAAGCATGCTACACAAAGCAAGGTCTCCATTATCACTGGTACCTAATCATAAAGGATCACAGAGGCAAAGGGATGCTTCCTCAGGGAACGCTGCCCTGAAGAAGTGCGTGAGACTAAAGGTTTGATGATAGTCACTAACAACTTTGCCTCCAGCAGCTTCATGTATTTTTTCCTCAAGCAACTCGGGAAACTCCAGAGATTGCGCTACTTACAGAGTATGTAACTATCAAAGAACAGGAAGAACAGTTCCTAGGGGTAGGATTGATCTCACTTGTTTAACATCAGTTTCATACATCTTGCTCTTCTCGCCAGCAACACAGGGCTATTGCAGACAGCTGTTCCTAAGCAACAGGAACATATACTGAGAATCCATACATTCTGTGCCTTGCTAGTGCCAGGGGGTTAATTTTAGAGTTGAAGGAATTCAAGGTCCAAGCAAGACTTGTGATCATAAACAGTTTCAGTGCACGTTTCACCAAGACATATCATCTCTGGTGACAGAGTATGACTGGCATCACCATGAGCAGCTGAATCAGGGGGATGCCACCACTCAGGGGACGGGGACAGAGAGGGAAAGAAGCGACTGTCCCAAGTGCTATATCTGAGAGAGGCAAACACTGCAAAGTTTGAATCGTGTAAAGATCTAGAACTTTCAGAAATCAGCTTTCCTCAGCAGCCTGTACAACAGTGCGGGGAAACAGCCCATCATCTGCACCCCATCAATTCTGTCTCATGGCATGTTGGCACCAAGCTGATTTCAGACCAAAACATTGTACAATGCCTAGTGAGGAGGAAGAAAGAGCTCACAGCTTCCTTGGCTGCTGACAAACTCCAAAACACCCACTGCTGCATTTAATTTGCAAACTTGCCCCAGTACATTTGCACTGACTGCAAATACCGGAAGGCAATGGGAACATCATACTTCCTACCACAGAGGAGAAACACTTTCCAGGTCTGGTAGAGAGTAACTTTAAAAGCCCTGTGAATGTTACAGGCATAAGGTGTATGTAGAAAAGCACCTCCAAGTTGTTTCCACTCGCTAAGCAGCTGGCTTGTTCCTCTGGAGACAGGATGATTTCTTCCCCTTCTCTATCAGAGCACACAGCCACAGAGCACAATGCACCAGCTGATTTGCAGAACAGCATCAATCCACTCTGTGTTTACAGCTTCCCCCCTCCCTTTCTTTTTAAACACGAAGGCTTAAATGTTTTTATTGCTTCAGTGATTTTCTATGTACAAGACAGGATTTGAGAACAATGCAGTAGCAAGGATCTATGTGCCCAAAACCCATCCTGCACGTTCAGCTGCAATGGCAGAGCCCACACTACCAAAGCCTCCCACTGCAGCTGGGATCAGGAGGCAGCAGAGAGACACAGTGCTCTGAGCACAGCTTGTCGTCCCTCTCGGACGCTGCACTCTAACGTGCAGGTTTCCAGGCAGCTCTGACTGGAAGGTACACAAATGTGTAATGAGTAGGAAGCCTCTCGAGGCTTTTACAAATCTAGAGACATCAAGCTGCCAGTAGCTCACGAGCTGTGTAAGGCTGACTCAGCCTCCATGTGCTTGTCGGTGTGTTTGTTATGACTTCTTCAAACATTTCAGGAGATGCTTTCTTCTACCAGCACAAACTTAACAGTGCTGTGTTTGCTACAATGCTTATGTCTGGTTCATATTGATGAGTTCTACTCCCAACATTTTGCACTAGGCAAAGCCAACAGTCCGTGCACAGGCTGGTAGGATGGGAGAGAGGAGTATTCAAACAGCCAGGAGAAGGGGAAATGGGATATCTGATCACAGAGCTGTCACCCTGTGGGGAAGGTGTACATACAGCCAATCTCAGAGACCCCCATCCAGCATAAGGGGTGGCTGGTGTTCAGTGTACAGAGGTATTAGAAGATTAAGGAGGAATTTGGGGAAATTTTGCTGTTCATCTGCAAGAGGCAGGAAGATCATTAATGACCTCCGTGTAGCTTTTTCATGCTGAGCCATCACTCCAGGGTATCATGGCTAAAGGCCAAATCTGGGTATAAGCCTTGAAGTGCTGGGACATTGCCATCCACTGTAACAACACTGGGGATGGACACAGGCTAATCCAGCCATGGTAGATGACAAGACATTACCCTGCAGAGGCAATAGTTTCTCAGATATCTATTTGCTGCTCAATGCCTCAGTTTCCTTCCTTGACTGAAGGAGGGATAAATTCTCCTCCACTCTTTCCTGGGGGCTGCTGTATTCAAAAGAGCCTCTGGCAGAAAGCAGCAAGGCACTGATGATCCAGACAGCATCAGCAAACCAATCTCCTTCAGCCAAACCAGATCCTCTCTTACCATTCCATTCTTCCCTTCAAGTCTGTCCACAGGGCAATGAATTTGAAGGGACCCTCTATTTTTTTTTTCCCCCAACCCCATAACCCAAAGTGGAAGAGTCAAAGGGTTAATGCTGCATGACAAAGGTCAGCCCAGTTTGGGGAGGGAGGAGAAAGGGAAGCATTGTGGCCATAGACAGCAGCTCCCAGCGACCAAAATGCCACTTGAGAAATGTGAAGTGATGGCGCTGCTCAGAAAAAAAGGCCCAAGAGCCCTGCCTAAATCCCAGGGCTTTATTGCTCACAAAAGCCCAGCCCCTTGAGTCATTAATCGTGTGCTCCATGGCTGGGCTCCTCAAAGAGCAGCAGATGACACATGCCCAGCTGCTATTGCCGCCCCTCCGCAAGGTAGCGGGGCCGGGGCAGGTGCACTCCCAGTGCCCTCTGCTCGAGATTAATCTATTGTCCCTCCTCCTCCTCTGCCTTTCATCACCTCCAGCAGCCCACGCTGACAACTGTAAATGAGATTAGACTTCAAGGCGTGGGGCAGATGCAGAAACCCCCCTGTGCATTGCCAAGAGCCCCTTGTAGCTTTTTAAAGTGTCTTTCCCCTTAACAATGCACAGCTTGGTGTAGGAGGAGAAGGGGGCAATTTCTTCTCATGCTCACAGAAACATCTACTACAGCAGACAAGGCAGGCCCTGGTTTTAGGGCCTGGATGCTCATCTGTTATCACCATGGATAGTCTTCCCACCAGCACCTCTGATTCCCCAGTCCATGTTAGATGTAGTTACAAGTCTATGACTATTTCCTAATTCCAGTTCCTACAATCTCCCCTTTGCAGCACCACTCCACTGAAACACAGTCATATGTCCTGACGAACACTCTAAAAAAGGCAGCAATAAACCAAAATTCAAGTAAGGACCTGAAGGTTGCACACAACCCCAAGTTCAACCTCCCTGCCTGTGCTGTTGGTCTCACAGCCATTATTTCCTATTCCTCATCTTGCAGTTCCTGCTCCTCCCAGTGATCCACACAAACTAGTGGCAAGACATAAGCAATTTGTCAGAGAAAGTGCTACAATCTCCAGGCACAAACCACTGCCTAGAGCTCAGAGACACCTGCCTTGTCAGGTTGTCCTGCCACAGCCAGCAGGAGTCAAAGCAACGACAGGCAGGGAAACTTTTCAAAGTGACATGCAACATTTAGCTCAACAGTGTCCCAGTAAATGAACTGGAATTTCTTTTACAGCGTGGAAAATAGTTTGTCCTGTCTATGTTAAAGGCTATGCAGAGAGAAGGGACACCACTAACATTAAAAAAAAATAATCATTCTGTTCCAATTAATTCTCTTTCTCAGTTACCAGCAGCCATGATAATAGCTGGCCTGATTTTATGGATTGCTTTGCAATTTCAGTCATGCAGGAACCAGCTCTGGATTTAAGAAGGCTGCAAAGTCAGCATATTTTCAAATATATTTTAATGTTTTATGAGACCATGGCAGAGCAGGTTCAGCTGCACCCACCGCTGGTAGTGTCAGCAACTATACTCTTCCTGGCAAGAGCACGTCTGGTCCACAACATCTCTACAGCCTTGTTTCTGAGCTCAAGTTTTCCATTAGCTGCCTACACAGACTGGGTAACTTGGCATCTCTCTGCATTCCCCATAAACTCTGTTCATCTGTTGCCATCACACCCACGTACAAATCTCAGGAAGGAATCCAGGATTTCTAAAGCAGCTGCAACAAAAACACAGCCTGGATTGACAAGCAATAGGATCAAGGTGCTGAGGAGGGTCTTTTTGGAGAGTTTTGTGCGTGTCTATTTAAAACAAGTTTGTTGTCATGACTACAAACCAGAGTACAGGTAAGAAGAAGTGAGAATTCTAAGATAAGGGCTGAAAATGTTAATCCACCCTTGAAATCTCAGCAGCCATGGGGATAGGGAAACAGGGAAGATGATACAAACTCTTGGCATCTAACAAGACTAAAAGCCACCTTCAAAAGGCAGGTCTGCCCTTGTAAAAAATATTGTTCTCCTAGCTAGCCCCTTTCACCCAGCACAGCTAAGGGCTGGATAATACCGATTAGCTGTAGTCCTCTCTAAAGCAGGGGCACTGGGGACATGGAGGCAAAGAAGGGCACCCAAGGCCCTAGAAAGGACACAGCAAAGCAGGAGCAGCCCCTCAGGAGACTCATCCACAGATGACTCTAGCCACATGCTAAACATCAGACAATTTGGCTTCACAAGGACAGTGAGATGTTCACATGTCAGTGTGCAAGATAATTATCAAGGGATTTTATCAGCACAGAAAACTGTGAAATCCCAGGAGCTGCTCCTGGGATTGTCACATTTTAAACTTTACCAGAACATTAACCACGGAAATAAATAAACAAAATTTTTGGTTTTGGCCAGTGAAGAACAAATGAGAAACCCCCAAGTGACTGTAGAGGGATGGAGAGGGAGGCAGTGCCTTGCTCTGCTCAGAGCTTGGATTCCACACGGAGATGGCGTGGAGCGCTCAGCAACGGTGCAGGCTCTGCAGAAGGCAGCAGATGCAGAGCTAATGTGTGTGTGGGGGTGGAGGGTGTTTATGAGCACAATAAATAAATGTATGAATCCCTATAAAAGTTCCCATATAAAAGTGAGTTAGAGCTGCCTGAGGGCCGTGGCCTCATAATAAAAACCACATCTCGTAAGCACAGTGCCGAGCAGCAGCTGCACTGTTACTGCCTGGCTGAAGCACTGAAAAGCAGCGACTCTGCCTGTTCTCAGCTCTTGGCTGAAGTGCTGACCTCACTACATGCAGAAGGAATTGTGGTACTTGCTTCAGTGTAGTCAGGATTTTGCCCCGGGAGAGGCTTCTTTGGGCCTCAAAGCCTAAGAAGCAGTTCTGGATCTGCCTTTTTGCCAGATTGAAGTTCTTCTACTACTTAAAAAGAAGCAATCTGCAAGTGGCTGGAGATACTGGCTTGAGTCACTGACAGCTCCCAGTGTGACAGATTAGAGCTAGATCCAAGCACATTAAAAATTCCTCCAGAAAGCATTGTCAGTCACTCTTCTCCCCCAAAATAAACAAGCAAAAAGCATTGCCTCATGGCTGAGCAGCAGTTTTCATCAAGAAGTTCTGTATTTTTAAAGATGTTGGAGGTGGTCATAAAAAGAAAACAAAACACAAACAAAACCCAAAAAACCCAAGCCCTTTAATTTTGGATGTCTAAACAGAAGCCTGTTTTTTTTTGTCAGTAAACCTAAATAGAAGTATTTAAAAATGTATCTTCCCACAGAGGGAAGAGGAGAAGGAAAAAAAAAAGCATTAATAATAATTTATTTCCCTCCTCAATGGCAAGGGAGGCAAGTGCTGACTCCTCCTGTGCATGGTTTGTTGTCATGCTCCATCAGTCAAGAAACAAGAAATTGTAGACTCCCAGCCTGTGAACTCCCAACACTTCTCCAGAGCCTTCTCTTGCTCTGCTGTTTTTCAGGTTGCTGGTGAACACAGAGGCCCACGTGTGTCAGCTCCTAAATCTTTGGCACCCCGTTCTACTCTAAGTACACACAAGGCCAGGTCCTATCTCCCAGGGAGAGCTACAACTGTTCCCAGTTCCAACAACTGACAGGCTTTCTCTAGTTAAGACCATCTTCATGTTTCACATGGATTCCAGTCAGAGCTAAACAAAATGCTCCCCTCTCCTACCAGCACAGAGCTGCTGGGAATAGCAACCTTGTTCCTTGACAAAGAGCACCTTGCAATTCACTTCAGGGCTAATTGTGCTCCATTGCTGATATAACGCTCAAGGAAGAAGTCAGTTCCTTGGCTTTGCCCACAGGCAACAAGGACATTGTTGATTTATTCAGGACTTACAGTTGTCACAGGTTGCACTCTCTTTGATAATAAAGCCTTACAAGACAAGGCTTAAACTGCAGCAGCAGCCCTAATTGAAACATAGCTAATTACTGAAGGTCTGCCTTTACAGCCCATTCCCTTGTTACTGGGGTAATGTTCTGTAATTCCAACAGCCAAACTCTCCTTTCCCTTAANCTCCTGTCCCTAAAAAAAAAAAAAAAAAAAAAAAAGCCATCTACTATTCAAGCAAGTCCAGTGGGAAATTACAGATTCGTCTCTTCGAGCCCGAGGTAGCTACCAGCCAAGAGCCCCATCCCACAAGGACTCAATGACTTCAAAGGATGCTTGTAGAATCAGACTCCAAATTAAGGCCAACATTTGAGACAGGAGAGAATTCAAAGTGGCTGAAACAAACATTCAGCCAAGACCACAAGCAATTTACCTTGCATCCACTTTTGAGTGGCAGTATACCCTACGAGCCCCAGCAAATTCAAATACACCACACAGTTTAGATGTGACCAACAATGAATCTAATTCCCAGTGCCAGTTTACTTGACTCTACAACAAACATATGGCAATCCAGACATGTGGATTAGCAGCCGGGCATGGCTAACAGGCTATGAATGATCACTCATCAGAACAGGCAGTCCAGTTACCAGCTGAGTAACAGGACCCCCAGGTACCAAGGACATCCTTTTGCAGAGACTGCACCACAACTTTTGCCTGTGCAGTTCTGCCAGACGCAGAAGCAAGATCATCACCTAATAAAGCAGGGAAAAAATCCTGTCTGAACTTTAGCATTGCCAGGATGATGCCAACATCAGAGCAAGCTCCCTTACAGAAGGTGACATTTACATGCATGCACAACAGCACAAAAGTTTATGACATCAAGAAAGTGCTGCAGTTTAGAAACAAGTCAACCCTAGAGAAGTCCTTCAGTTTACAGCTGCTTCACATTCCCACTTGACAGATGGAAGGAACACCACAAAGCAGACGTGTCACTTAAAGCAGCTAAAAAGCATAACTTACAAACTAGAATCCACAACCCAAAAGCATGACTTACAAACTAGAATCCACAACCCAAATGCTCAGCAGCTGTAAGTCAGAGCTCTACAGTGCTGTGCTGGTTTCAGCCAGCTATAGATCTGACCCAAGGCATTTCCCCAATACAGCCACAGTCTTTGGTACAGAAGCAGATACTTTGCTAGTTCTGTGCATTTCTAAAGCAGCAGGTCTTCTCCCCACAGAAGAGAGGTTAGCAGCTGGGAAGCCATTTCAAAGAACATGGTGCTGGTTTTACAGGTCCCAGTTTGCCTGCCTCAGAGAGTAGAGGATCCTTTAATCCACGGAGCAAGGAGAGCACAATTAGCAGCAAAGAGAGGACCTTGACTCAGCCCCTGTGCTAGTAGGGATGGCCAGGCTGGGCCTGCTCCTTTCCCCAGCTACTCTGAAGAGGAGCAGAGCGAAAGTCCCAAAGCAGTAGTGATAATTAGGACGTGCACACCAGCATGCTGGGAACTAGGAGCACATAACTCCTAGGCTGTGTTTTAAATGCAGGAAAAATCTATCACAGAGGAAATTAACTGGATGTTAGACTCTTGGCCAACAAGACAGAGACAATATATCAGTTGTTCACATACCTGATCAAATAGGGCTTTCCAGTGCTGAGAGGCAATGCATAAGGGAGGAAAAAGAAGAAAAAGCAGGTATAAGAGCAACGACATTAGCATGCAGTAAATTACAGAAGTATATTCTAACATAGAAATAACCCAAAGATTTAGTGCCACTTCCAACATCCTTCTTCATCCCAGAATTGCCTACCCTTCTGGGAGAGCAGGCAGGAGGAACCTACTAGCCACAGGGAGGACAGATTTCATTTACAAATCCAAATTAGGATGAACTCAGAACATTCATGTGTTAATTCTGTTTTCTGCTTCTTTGTCTACTTGCAGACAAGCAAGGAATAAAAGGCTTTTTCACTCACAGGGATCAAGCAAGCTTGGTGTACATTGAAAGGAGGGAGGAATTAGCAATAGTTTTTTGGATCACTTTGAGATCCTGTGGCCCAACATTGACCGACAGACATCCTTGCCAGGTTGTCAGAGCCTTGTCTGCTGCCTGCTGCTAACTCTGGCAGGGACTTGTTGCAAGGCCTTTTATAACAAATCAGTTCTTTGAGCCTCACATGTCCACATATGAAAAAAACAGGTAATTCCTCTCACACAAGGTGGGAGGATGGAAGGTTGGAGAGAGCCTATTACAAGGATTTACCCCACAACTTTTGTTCTAACAGATCCACCCTAAAGCCTTGGATAGAGGGAAGCCACACTTCAACGCTGGCAGACACATGAACACTCCACAAGTCCTTGTCCCTTGGTAACAGAAAAAAATGAGCAGGTCACTGGCTTTGATTTATGCTTTGTAGAAAGACTGATGTCAAGTCACCTCCCCGACCCAGGCTTGCTGCCTCACTGTCCTGTGGAACAGAGGAAATTCCTAATGAATTGTCTAATGCTCTCATTCATCTCTCCTGGATTCAGAGGCCAGCCAAAAAGAGCAACTTCCATGAGGCAATACTGGGGTAACCACAGGCATGGGGTCCCCAGAAAAAAATCTTGCCCATTTCCAGCTCTCCTGTCTGCTGTTCAGCACAACACTTTCTGCCTCATTCACCTCCCCAGAAAAGCAAAATGAGTAAAATAACAAATATCCAACACTTAGAAGCCTATCTCCTTGCTGTGCTATATGCAAAGCAGACCTCTGGTGAGAGTCTTATCTAGTTCTACAAGAACATTTCATGTGGTAGGCAGATCTAAACCAGAATTGACTGGAGAAACAGTGCCACAGAATTCCATTTTATCAGTTAAGTTGATGGCTCCCCTCCTCCCCATTCCTCTATCCATTTATAACCTCACATTTATCATCATAAATCAGCCCAGAAAACAAAACATTTGGGGACTGCCTGAACCCTGGCTTTGTGAAATGCTGCTCTGGGAGCTGCAATGACATCACAGCTGAGCTCTTATACAGTTGAGGCTGTGACAGCCAAACCACTACGTAATATTTTCCTGGTTAATAACATATAAAGAACTGACCTTGTGTCAGTTCTGGCTGGCCAAGCCAGAGAGCTTACATCAAGCTTTCAAATATAATACAACAGAAAAATCACCCCCTGCTAGGTCTCAGGGGGCACGCTCCTAGCGCAGAGCAGTTTGAATTTTCAGAGATGATGTTCTCCCTGCCTCTTTCAGCAGAAAATCTTGGCAGAGGAGGAGGAGGAGGAGGAAGGCATCTACAACACTTCCTGCTCTTCCAATTTGCAGATAATATATGATACCTCAGGCTTCTGTCACATCATCTACTGCCAGCTTCCCATAACCAATGCAACCGTGGGCTCTGGCTCTATTTTGTTGATTGCAGTAAACAAGGTCCCATAATCAAATAACAATGCAGATCCCAGTGTAAACAACAGCAAGACACTGTGAGCTGGATCAGACCCAAGCTGTCCTACCTCAAGGTCAAGCCGCAAGTCAGTAGCAGAACTAGGATGAGAATCTAGATTTCACCAAGGCAAGCT
Organism: Chloroceryle aenea; assembly: GCA_013399075.1. Taxonomy (NCBI): domain Eukaryota; kingdom Metazoa; phylum Chordata; class Aves; order Coraciiformes; family Cerylidae; genus Chloroceryle; species Chloroceryle aenea. Next base: position 13,035 of record VWZY01003999.1, on the reverse strand, counting down.
CACTGTGTCTCTCCTGTCTCAGGACCCTAATCCTGCCAGGCACTCAGCACTTCAGCATCTCCTGGGCCCCTGGCAGGATTGAATTGCTAATGGCTGCATTCATGTAGTGGCTGGAGGAACTCCAAGGGGCCCACGTGTATCACAACAGGAGATCTTTCTCGTAGATGATGCAAACAAGGCACAAAATTTGTCAGGGAAGAAAAGGTCACAGTCTGAGGTAAGCAAGCACTGGGATCTGGAAACCTGGTCTGTGAAAACTTCTGGAAAACCGCCCTTTCTGAGTGAAAGCTACACATGCCCCTCTTGGGTCGGGCACGCTCCTCTCAGGTCTGGCAGTGCTGTAGCAGAGGTCAGACTGCATCACCCGATCCCTCCTGAGTGCACAGTACTGAGGAAGAGAGCCGGGAATGCAGCTCCACCAGGCAACTGCATTTCCTCCGCTCCCCTCTGGGAGGAAAATCCAACAGCAAGAGAATTCGAGGGGATTCAGAAGAAAGGGCTGGGGGATGAGGAGCAGGCACTGCCCCCAAGCAGCACCGGGCGGGTTCCTCCAGCAGTATTATAAAAGTAGAGGGGGAAAGAGATAAGCCATTGCTGGAGACTTACTTCATAAGTGTCCTTTCCATACCTGTGCAAGACCCGAGTGAGGGAACGCTTCAGAAAGGCGTTTAGTATCACTGCAGGAACAGACCTTGTGCTCACCTCTGCAGTCTAAGCAGACACTTTGCACGGTCCTCACCCCAGCAGAGTTCCATGGGAAGGGAAGCTGAGAGCAGTCCCGGGATGCACGCAGAATGCAGGCTCTGCTCACG